>CM062817.1:1178967612-1179427919 GCA_031772625.1 Pinus tabuliformis
TTATGTAAATTCCATGAAGTTTTGGGAAGTGGCCTGAGTCTTGGCCCTCAAAACATGGCATAGAATCTGGGGTCGCAGGCTCAAAACTAGTTAAGAAAGACATCAGTTGCTTGCATGCCCTTGTTGTGAGAGCGACTATAATCCAAGTGGATGTTGGTGGCCATCCACCTATCCCTCTTGGACCCCCACAACTATCTCTTTCAATTTTACAGTTTCCTTAATTGTAGCACAATTTACTATTTTTAGCAACTTTTCGAGTCGTGAACTTTCGGAGCCATTTTGAGGCCCTAAACGACGTTTTTTGGGAAATTTGGGAACAACATGGGTCCATAGATTGATGTTTCTCTTCCCAAAGTTGTATTCCTTGGATAGATATTTCTAACGAGCTATTGTGCATGTCAAACGAAGATCGTATGCCAAAGTTATGACCTTGGGAAATTGATGTACCAATTTACCCGAAACAAGGCCCACAATTTGGCGTTTCATCTCCTAGGGTTAGGTTTTTGGATGTTTATGGTTTTCCATTGTTTCTCAACAATAAATAGGCCTTCGAGCCTCATTGTAACACAATTCAGAGGCATGTAGCTGCCACATCTCTTCTCAGAGATAAGGTACCATTGCCCTAGCTAGTTTATTTCCATTTATGCTTGTAAGCATATTTCAGTATTTTACAATAATGAAATGAAGTATTATTTCCGCTACATCTCTGTATTTATGGTTATTAATGTACTTTATTATGTTCTTGTATATATCTGGATCAATGATATCAGAGCGGTCTGCTCTTTCTTTCTTTTTCTTTGCATGTCCCTAACAAGGTCAGGGTATAAGGAGTTAGGGCTCGATCTAGTTGAAACTCTGCAAGATCAGCCTCGCAAATCCAAAACAGCCTCCCATGGCAGATGAAAAGAAAGACGAGGGGGCAGGATATCCTATCAAAATCTTGCTCGAAGAATCCCTCAAGCGACAAAGGAACGCGATGATGAACAATTTTGCCCAGATCCTTCAGCGGCTACCTAGAGGTGACACATCAGCTTCCAATAGTTACTCTAGAAACACCACACCCTTTAAGGTACAAGTTAATTGTTTAATCCCCATATTCGAGGGTCAGATAGATATAAATGCCATAGATAAATGGTTAAATCTACTAGAAGGGTATTTTTTTCATGATTTTTCCAGTCAGGAAAGATTATTTTCACTCTTCTCAAAGCAACCCGCCACGTCAAGAACTAGTGGGAAGCCTACTGCAAGCAGAAAGATGAAAGTACGGGCTCATTATTTTCAGTCACAGCCACTTGGAATTCATTCCAAAATGCCATCAAGGAGCAGTACTACCCTATCAAAAGCTATGAGGACAAATACATAAAGTTGGCCACGCTGCGATAGGGAAGGGACCAAGGTGTGTCGAAGTTCACAAACATTTTTCATACCCTTTGCACACAGTTGGGTATCAAGGACTCTGAGCTTCATTTGGTACTCAAGTACTGTGGCTGCCTACATAGGTATATCCAGGATGATATGGAGTTCCTGAACATCTCCTCACTCAGCACGGCGTATCGATATTCTATCAAAATCAAGAAGATGTTTAAACAAAAGAAGCGAGACTTTGGATCTACGAATTTGAAGAACAAAGGACAAAGCCAAGGCGGGGTGACCCAAGACAACCCGTCGAAGCCGCAAGAAAAGAACAAGACCATGATGTCAAAGAAGGAAATAGGAAAGTGGTGTGAGTTCCATAAGAGCCCCACTCACAACACAAGTGAGTGTTGGACCAATTAATCGCTAGTGGCCGAGTTGAAGGCTTCCAAATCAGATGCATGTTCCGACCCTAAGTCAGAACATGACAAGGGGAATGACAAAGGGAAGCAAATCATTTATGCAGAGCCCAGCACCATTGTTTCCATCGCAAAGATCCTAAAGAATGAGCTTGAAGATCCAAATGAGGGGGAGCGTCTCTTCCACTCCCAAATGTGGGTAAAGGGCTCCCCGCTACAGTTCATTGTCGACAACGGGAGCCAAAAGAACCTCATTTCGGTAGAGGTCGTGAATCAGTTGGGCTTACTGACCATGGCACATCCACAACCATATGCCATTGGGTGGCTTCACCAAGGATGAGATCTCCGATTTCGCCAATAGTGTCACCTTCCCTATAGCATCAAAACCTTCACAAACGAGGTATTATGTGATGTCGCACCTATGGATGTTTGTGATGTATTATTATGCCAACCATACTTGTGGAGGCGACATGTTGTGTATGAGTGAAGGCATTGAAATGTTATTATTTCTTTGAATAATTCATTATACAAGATACCGAAGGTATCCCCACCTACTGCCACCTCTTTGATCTCTGCTAAGAAATGCAGTAAGATCATCTCACAAACTAGGAAATTTATCTTCTATCTAGTCTACTCCCAAAGTAAGGGGAAGATCGTCGCCACAACCATGACCCCCGCGAAGGGTTCCTCCATGCAACAGTAGCAACAAAGGGATACAGTCATGACAGAACATAGGAATAGCTTCTCCTCACCCACAGGGGTACCACACAAGTTCCAAGTGCGTGACAAAGTCTGGTTTCATTTGCAAAAAGAACACCTTACAAGGGCCCATCAGAAGCTCGGACCACTCCGACATGGTCCCTACACCATTGCCAAGGTTGTAGGAAACAATGCTTTGGAGCACAACATTCCCCCATTCCTTCACTTTCACTGAGTGTTCAATGTGGACCACCATCGACCATACTTCCCACCATTATTGGACACATCAGAGGTTGCAGAATAGCTCACTAGGGACCCAGCTCAGTAGAAGCTTCCTCATCTCAGGGAGGAACTCGACACAATGGGGACCATTGCTTCCTAAGGGGGGAGGAATGATCCAAGTGGATGTTGGTGGCTGCCCACCTATCCCACTTGGACCCCCACAATTGTCTCTTTCAGTTTTGCAGTTTCCTTAATTGTAGCACAATTTACTATTTTTAGCAATTTTTTAGTTCCTGAACTTCTGGAGCCGTTTTGAGGCCCTAAACGACATTTTTTTGGAAATCTAGGAGAAACATGGGTCCATGGACCGATGTTTTTCTTTATAAAGATGTAGTCCTCGGATAGATCTTTCTAACAAGCTATTGTGCCCGTCAACCGGAGATCGTATGCCAAATTTATGACCCCGGGAAGTTGATGTACCAATTTACCCGAAACGGGGCCCATAATTTAGCGTTTCATCTTTTAGGGTTAGGTTTTTGGATGTTTAGGGTTTTCCATTGTTCTCAACAATAGATAGGCCTTCAAGCCTCATTGTAACATAGTTCAGAGGCATGTAGCTGCCACATCTCTTCTCAGAGATAAGCTACCATCGCCCTAGCTGGTTTATTTCCATTTCTGTTTGTAAGCATATTTCAGTATTTTATAGTAATGAAATGAAGTATTATTTCCACTGCATCTCTATATTTATGGTTATTTATGTACTTTATTGTGTTCCTATATAAATCTAGATCAAACTAAAGGGTCCCAATCACATGCATGACCATTTCATGGGAGGGATTGAGTATCTATATCAGTGAAATGTTAAGTTACCTCAAGGGTTGGTCACCTGGAAAGGTTGGTTGGCTCCTGGAGGTTTTGTAGCCTATGTGGAAGGTCAGTTTGGTTTTTTTTTTTTCCGATTCCACTTCCTTAACCATACATGGGGAGTTGAACTAGATCATAGTAGCCTCTCATCACATGTTTACCCCATCGGAGTGGTTAACTTGGGTAAATGTAGGAGGAGGGTGTTACAGTATGGGACATATTTAGTCTAGGACTATTATAGGGATATATGTGTAAATCATGGTGGGTGACATGCTTATATGCATTCAAGGATGTGATAAGGGTTATGAACTTTTGTATTTTATTATTTTAATGGTTGTATAGTTGTTTTCAATGTTGTGAATGGCTGTATTATGTGCACCAATGTTGATTATGTGTTCCTTCATGCTCATCCTCGTGATATGAGGGATTTAAAAATCTATATGCTACTAGTATAATCATAGTAATTGCATGGCTTAGTCAAATGTTATAATCTTTCATATATGTTGTTATTGTGTGTGAGTTTCATGGTATACATGTCAAAAGTAGCATGGAGCCTTCATGGTAGGAGGCGGGTTATTTTAATGGGTTAAATATTATTATTATTGGTTTTATGGACTCTACATGCTTCATTAGAATGACATCTCATGCATGAATGAACCAACAAGGTCTAGCATGGGTGTTACTAAGTTTACATAATGTGATTTTCCATGAAAGGGATATGATAGTGCTTAAATGGAAGGATGGGTGAATGTTTGCTTGATTCCTTCTGAGTCTCCATGAATGATTTATCAACACTCTATGTAGAGACTGGGAAGGTCTAATAATGATGAGGAGGAAATTTTGGGGTTGAAGTCCCCTTGGGATTGAAAAAGTGTGAATCCTATGGAAAGGAGGACATGGAGCTGAGACATTTATGTAAGATAGCCATCAAACTTTTTCGATGCTATAGTTCAAAGAGATAGAGGAAAACTAAAAAGGTAAAGTCCTAGCAAGCACATAACAGGAAATTTTTTTTCACTTAACACCTAAAATTCTTTGTCGTGATGCAAACTTTTTGTAGTGTTTCCATCAAATGTAAACAACATAGAAACAAAAGAGGCAGATGAGGAGTTACCCATTAGTTGACGGTGAGTTTCCCGTTGCACCCTGGGAGTTGAGTGGGTGTGCCATTGTGTAGCATTTCCGAGAGAAGGGAGCCACGAGATGGAGAACCTTTCCAGCAGTGGATGGTGGAATTCATGTTGCACTCATGGGTCCATGGGAATAAATTGTGTAAATAATTGGGTTGGGGTGCGAGAATGTGAATTCTCCAAAGGATGGGCTCCATGGTTGTTATCAGCCTATTTTTCTCCCTAGATCAAGTACTGTAGAGTCAGAAGATTGTCCTACCATGACATCTTTTTTGCCTAATGATCCTCCCTTTTTCCTATATATTTACCACTTAAATAAATCCATATCTACCAAGTTTTGATGAAGGTATGCAATAATATGTCTTCTTGTTCATATTTAACTTTGTACCCTATTGTTTTGTTAAAGTTGCAATTAGCTACCGAATCAGTCTATTTCTGTAGCTAATCTAGGTTTCTGTAACTATCTCCATTGTTCGCAAGGTTCCAGAGTTCCAGGTCAGCAGTGAAAGGTGTAGATGGATAGAGGATGGCTCCCTCATGAATACCTTCCTATCCACTTGAAATTGTTTGCTAAAAGAAGCACAGGAGATTGCATTCAAACTCCAAGTCAATCGTTGGATTAACGCAGAACAGAACCCAAGATCAATTGAAACCTTATCGTTTTTCTTTCGGAATAGAAAAATGACGGTTTAGCGATATAAGTCTAGATAGGTTAGAGATATTAGGCTTGAAATATCCATAAAGTTATACCAAGAGACCTACTATAAAACTAATGGCCGCACCGTTATTTTGGTGCACACTTAATGATATAATTGTGAACAATTTGTGTATTCTGTATGAATAGAATTAGTTTTTTATGTGAAAGTGTTGTGTTGATTGGAAGCTCTGAACTGCTATGTGGAGGGCCCCTACAAATAGTGGAAGGTTTTAATCAATTAAAATATTATTTCCTTTAATTCTTCAATTTCTTTGTTTTGTGTGACAATGCAACATGATGATCTCGTCAGCGGATTGTTATCTGCATAAGAACTTTAATTTTCTTTATACCTAGTTTAGATTGTTATCTAATTTGGTTTATACCTGGTATAGAATGGTCCTTTCCTTTGCTTATTATCCAACATAATTGAAGTGTGTTCAATTCACAATGTAGATGTTGCTTGGGTTACTTTGTTTGAGCAAAAATTGAATAAGTGAGAATTTCTCTCCTAAAAGATTGAATTCAACACTATTCCTTCATAGTTGATTGAAAAAGTTTTTTTTTGCACTTAGAGAATTAGGAGCTGCAGCATAGAGATTCAAGATCAAAAATTCCAAACAATCTAACATAAGTAAAACCGCTCTCACATCATCTACAAACTAATTGGATAGATATTAATTCCTAGGAAAGTTAATCAACATCCCTAAGTATTACAACACTAATATAATTGACAAACACCACCCCCATCTTAAGTTTAGATCTTAACAAATACATAACGACCTAATGAATAACTTCTAAGCACATATTGTACACCTGTACTTCATCAGTCTACGCACCCTGGTTGACAATTTATGATTGACAATTCAAGGACATTGAATTGACCAAACATTTTGGCATCATTGTCTAGGAAGTACAATTAGAAGTAAAAAGAAACCATCATTAAGTTTAAACATGACATGTTAGGGATAGAGACTCTAGGGGTAGATTTGTCGGATGAGGAAAAAGTTTAATTCCCACAAATCCACTCACCTCACGACGATTTTGAGATTCCACACCACCTACTCAAACCCAAATTACATTTAGAGGGAGACAAAGACTTCCTAGAGTCTCAAGATCAGAAATTCAATCCATAACTTCACCTACTTCTTCTATTGAAGCTGTAATTGAAGAAAATCCTACATCCCCAACCACAGGAGTAATCTTTCTGTCCCCCACTGGTGAACAAATTTTGGGAGAAGAACTAGAAATTCCTAGTGAAGAAGAGGAATTGGAAACTTATTCTGAGCAGCCATTGATAGAGGAACCAGAAAGATTAGAAGAACACTATATTAGCTCCGAAGAATCTATCATGGCTGAATAAGGGGAAGGAGAAGTACACAATGTCCATTGCGAAGAAGATAGGATTGGAGTAAGGGGAAGAGGAAGAGGTAGGGGTAGAGGAGGGGGTAGAGGCAAATGAAATAAAGATCCTTTGGGATTCCCTATTCTTGATGAAGATACAACCCTCACAATGAAAAATATATCACCCTCGATTCTTCCTAATTTCCATGGGAAAAGAAATGAATATCTGGAGACCTTTCTCTTTCAATTTGAAGTATTATGTAGATCATATGACTATCTACATGATGCTCAAAAGTTGAAATTGTTCACTGCCACATTAAAAGACTCAGCATTAAAATGGTTCATGAGTCTAGGAGGGCATTCTATAACAATGTGGGCACAAATGAAAGAGGTTGTCTTAGGCAAGTATAGAGATTATTGTACACCTAGTAACCTTAAAGATGAAGTCTTCAAAATGACACAAAAAGAATATGAGAATCTTGAAGACTTGGTAAAAAGGCTTGTTTATAATGTTAAAAGAGAAAAAATGGATAATTTGGATGAAGAGACCTTAAAATCTCTTTTACTCAGAGTTGTTCAAGATGAATGGATCGATCTCCTTAACCTAACTAGAAAAGGATATATTTCCCAACTACCATTTGCAGATATTTGTGATTTATGTGTACATATCTCAAGGGGCAAAGCAAGAGTTGGAAAGAGTCTTAGAGACCCTCTCTTATCAAGAATAAACAAGTCTGCAATTGGGACAATTAGTAGGGAAGAAATAGGAAATTTACTTGACACCTTTAAAACAGATATTTTAGGGAGCCTAAGTGAACAGATAGACACCCTTAAAATACAAAACAAGAAAAATTCCGAAAATGTTGCATTATCTATCTTCTGTCCCAAATGTCGAAAGAAACATGCTCTGAGAGAGTGTCCCTTAGACTCAAAAGCCATAGAAACCTGTGTCATATGTGCAAATAATCATGATACAAAGGAATGTCCATCTTTACCAGGTCTTAAGGCTATATTCAATGATGAAAGAATATCAGAACCAGTAGAATCTCTCTACTTTATAGCCAAAAGACCATGGAAAAACCCCCAACTAAATCAATCACAAGGATTTGGACCACAACAATTTTCCCAGTTGTTGAGGGACAAAGTCCCCTAGGGTCTTGGGTCACTAATGTAGTAGAGCGGGGGTTATATACAATGAAAAATAAGCATTCCACACAGTCATGATACTAATATAAGCAAACTACGCAAAGAGAGGTGCACCTGGGGGTCCTTCGTTAAGGTAGATCCAGCCAGGGTCCAAACCCTCTTCGAGTTCCTTTCAATCCTTCAACCTACAAAATAACTAATTTAAAGAAGCATAGCAGTATATGGACCAAGCATCATAAATAAATCAACTTCATAGCATATTTAAAGGTAGTTAGTTATATAATTGAAACAACTATTCATATGCAAACCATAATAACAACATCATAAGCATGAAGAAGATTGATTTTGGGAACAAGACAAATGTTTCTTTATTGCAGATAACTAAAGTAAAACAAGGAATGATAGCACCTGAATCTTCCTCTCGTAGGCTCCAAGCAGAACCATACTCTAGATTCGCCAATCCCAAGTCTTCAAAAATATCCTTCCATGACTCAGATAAGGATATCTCAACTAATGAAAAGACATCGTAACGGAAGGAAACAAGGGTTTCCTGTAATGGGGGAAGTGCTGGAAGCACAAGGATCTTCAGACCTGATCAAGTATGATCTTAGCAGAGTGATTTTTCTCTCTATTCTCTCCTCCTCTAGGCCTTCCCATTGAAGCCTTTTTATACTTCTCCCAAAGTAGTTGTTTAGTTGGGAATTCGTTGGGAATAGTTGGGCCACGGGCACTAATAGGTAATCAATAGGTAAAACCCGTGATCTCCACCCGAAATTAAGGAGATTTATTTTTTTTTAAGTGTTTTAAGACATATACGCGGGTTGGGTATACACAGACCCGCATACACATGTGTTTAGCTCAGGGCAATGTCGCGTATAGGGAGTAAAACATTGTTTTTTAAGTATTTGGACCAGGTCTGGAAGGAGGGGTTGCCCTAGGCCATGAGTGCAGCATCACAAACATCAAGAGTGAGATTTGGAGCTATAACAGATGCCCCCTAATATATGAGGTCAGAAGGGGTACATGATGGCCGAAATGTATTAAGTACATGGAAAGGAACCTGTCAAAAACTAAGAAGGACTTCACCAGACTTCAGCCTGACAAGCCACAAAAGGAGAACAGAAAGAAACACTGGCTAAGGCGGGCATACCCATGCTCAGAGAAAGTAAAGCATGTATGCATATCAAGTACAAGTGGATCCACTAAGTATACAAGTATAGAATAGTGGAAAATACATAATGGATCATATGATCACAATCGAGCAAGTACATGTTTGAATATCACATACAAGAATGGCAATGATGTTGAAGGATGAAGTTAATCACTGATATTAAAGATTGATCTCAAAAGTACCAAATGAACATGATGGAGTAAGATGGTAGTACACTACAAACTTAGGTGCCAGCTTATAGAATCTCACCATGAATGACTGCAACATATAAGGTGGAGTGGTATCAACTAGCAGCAACAAGAGCAACTGTCAAGTGAACCAATGAACGTTGATGCAACCTGAGGTCTTCACTGACCGTCGTGGTACATTTCTACACCATGGGAATAAATGATCTGAAGTCGACCATGTGAGAAATCGTTTGATTACCGATCATTGATGTATACCATTAACAAACGCGAGACCATTCACCGATAATGATAATGAGTGTCAAGATACCCAGTACAATCTAACAAGTGTGAATAGATGAGCTGGAGTCGAACACCTGTAAGAATCTATCAACCAGGAGACAATGATGGTTTCCCACTATTGATAGCGAAGGATCTACCACTAATGACTGCAAACCCCAAGTTACTGCCAAATGGACTCTAGACCTTTGCCCCAAAGCAATGAGTCGTAGTCGATGGGGAAAGATCTGCTAGAAGGAAGGAATTAAGGCATCATTCATCAATCTAGCGCGAGTGTAACCTGTAGGCCAATAATGTTGAGGGAATCAGACGAAAAAGATGTAGTAACCCAACCAAAGCACATTTCTGGTGTACACAAGATGTGGCTAGCACACGATAGAAACCCTTTTAACCAACCAATAATGAAAGCTGACACAGAGGCGAGGCATCCACCAATAGGGTCAAATAGAAACCAAGGTACTACACGAATCTCAATGTGTGATAGTGTAAGTTGATGTCAAACACAAGGGAAACCACTCAGTCAAAGACCCATGATACTAATCGATGTTGAGCACAAGGTGATGTATAAATAATGAAAATAAGGCCAGGGTACTACTCTAGGCCTGTCCTCAAAGCAAGATGTTTTCGTCGATAAGGACAAGACCCACCAGCAAGAAGTAAATGGAGACCTTCTTAAACCGGAATGAGTAAAGGACCAATATAACTGATGTGATGCTAGACAAGACACTGACAACTAGGGATGGCTGACTGAAAAATGAGTCAAGAGACACTGCAGAGAGGCCAACTCGGGCTAACTTCCCTTGAACAAAAGCACGACTCAATGTGACTATGTGGCAGCATATGATGACTCTGTATAAGTTCATCATGCAGGAGGCATGAACAAACCCTCCATATGATTGGAAGAGATAACCAATCGGGGGAGAACTAACTCAATAACAAGATTAATGTGTACCTAGATCAAACTAAATCCTGCCCAAATGGAGGAGACTTTGTTTTGAGTGCTTTGTTCAAGGGTGACACAATTGACTCTAGCTACCAACAATAAGTGGAAATATTGTCCCATTCCCACTCTTTTTTGGAATATATAATTTTTTTTTGTCTTTTTCTCTGAGCTGGAAAAATAATAAAAGAATTTTATATTACAGTGGAAAGAACGAGTGTTAGTGAAGCAAATGATCTAGTTCCTGGGATTGGAACAATCCTATGCTCAATGCAGGGAGGCGAAAATTGGTCAAAGACACTCAAAGGTGTGTTCCTTCCATGGGTCAAGGTTTGTCAAGTTGCAAAATTCAAGAGGATGCAAGTTTGATTTTGCAGATGTCATGGTCAAAAGTTGACTTAAACACGAGTCCAAGTGAAGCCAACTCAAGGCTAAAAGGTGCAAATGGCCAAAATGCAATGGAGTAGTACAACTCAACATGAAGGAGCCTATAGGGTGTAAGGCCAGAACAAAGCGAAGAAGGAAAGAGGAATGAGTCTTCATCGCATAAGTCATGGCATGACTACAGAGGACTCCCGAGCCTACTCAAATTGAAGCAGCATGGGCAATAAATGTTAGTGAGGTGATAACTATGATTCCCATCAAAAGGATGGATCTACCTTCACGTCATGATTTAGAAATCGACGAGTGAAGATGGTTTACGAACCATAACATGATGGGATCGACCCTATAGTGAGTGTATCGACAAATGGAGGCTAGTATGCATAATGCAATGGAAAAATGGCTTCCCTAATCTAAATGCGAGTAAGAAAACGATACCTATGATGATGGGTCAGCAGTCATGGAACCGCGTTGAAACTGTTGAAAAAGCATCCAAAATGTCCTGAAAATCAAACCATTCTCGACATTCCAAGTGTTAGCACCTAAATCTGCCTTAGGCTGAAGAAGGCAAAAATTAGGGTAACCACAAACCACGCTCAGTCTAGTAGCTAGCCCTACCAGAGCAGGAGAGGGCTCTCTCTGAGTCACGCTCAGCGAATGGACAGGAAAAATGGTCTGAGATGACTTATAATGCGATATTTACCTTAGGCTAGTAAGTGAAAAATGGTTTTGGAAAATATTTTCGAAGTGACTGAACTTTTGAGATGTATATGGGCCTGGCGCTTAGCAAGGAACAGAGAATTGAGAATGAAGGCATAGATTATTCCGTGAGGTAAGGTAGGCAGGAAGCGCAGCAATTTTAACTTAAGGTGACATGGAATGGAAAGATCGTCGAAGATAGTGAAAAGGGCATGGTCGCATGAATCCTTTTCAACAGAAGAATAACACTGCACATGAAAGTTTCCCACAGGCAGAGCAATATAAATTGAATTCTACCTAATCTCACTTAGAAAATTTCACTGAAATGAAACATGAAATGAATTATGAAACATAACAAGATACAAATGGAACATAAGAACACATTTTCTACACTCACAACCACAAGAATCTCATGAAACAGAGCCACTGCCTTTCATTAACTCTCTGTCAAAAATACACAGTGCAGAAACAGAGTTTCTTTCCCACTGTCTCTCAAAAGTTACAAGCTAGCCAACCCTTTGCAAATAACTTGCTTACAATATATAGAAAGTGTAGAGAAGAGATGGAATGCCTAGGGGTTGGGAAGTTACTCAAATCATTTCGAAAAGGAGATGGAGAGACAACCATCAGCTACAGGTGCAGCACTCTCAAGCATGACATTTGGATATGGTGACCCTTTGCATTCTTTTTCCACTTGGATAGATGCCCACCTAGAGAGAAATTTTTTTAAAAGTTTCCCTTGGTGCCAAAAAACTGAAGAGAAAATTGGACCCACTTGGAGAAGTCACGACCTGAAATTTCGTGAAACGAGAGCAATTTGGTCGTTTTTTCCCCTATGCGTCGTGCCAAATTCCCTGTGCATCGTGCCACTTTGGAGCCTGTTTCGGGGCACTTGCAGGTGTCCAAAATGTGCCCAAGTTGGCTTATTGGAATGCTTATCCTGTCTATCTTCCAACCCAACTAGAATTTCTGAATTTGAAGCTCACTTGCCCCTCCAAAACTTCATTCTCCCAAGACTGATTTCTGTGTGCCCAAAAAGTGGCAGAGAGGCCATTTTTCGATGATGAATCCAAATATGCAAGCTATTCCTCGATCTGAGTTCTATATTTTTAGTGTCGCACCAGTGGCGCGGCGCACAAGGAGAAACTTTCTGTTTTGTAACCAAAAAATTTGCTTGTGACCAAAATTTGCCCAAATTCCTTGAAATTTGGGTTGGAGGTTCCCTATGAAGTGCTTTGATGGGCCAAGGAAGCCTCAGCCAAGATTCAAAGCTGATATTTCTCCTTTGCCTCCTTTGCCTCTTTTGCCTCTTTTCTCGCTTTGCTCAATTTTTCCTTTAGGCTCCTGATTCTCGCGTTGGAACTCATGTTGTGTGCCTAGTAGTGATGAGTCATGCGCCTCAGCATGTCTTTCTCCCTGTTGGCTTTGTCCAACCGCTGCTCCAAGTGAACGTTCACTTTCTCTAACACATACTCACGGTCTTCGTCTCTTTGCTCCATAGGTCTGCCTTGCACTGCTAGGATGTGTCGCCGGTTTTCCCTGATCATTTGCAACTCTATCTCGACTAGCCGATCCTAAAGTTGCTTGTTCCTCTGATATAGATACTGCACATTCCACTTGGCCCTATCCAAGTCCAGGGATAGTTTCTCAATCACGGATTGCTGCTCCTGAATGATCTCTCCCAGCTCAGCATTTGTAGGTTCTACATCCGTCTCATAATCCTGGAGGAGAACAAACTCAGTCTCTTGCTCACCTGATGGCACACCTGAAGGCCCCTCCTCATGCTTGGGCTTCTTGCCCTTGTCCTATACCTGTGTCGTCGATGTAGGAAGCGAGGCCCCTTTCACCCCGAGTGGAGATAACACTCACGTTTCTGCTGCAAACAAAGGTCTGGTACCTTTTGGATAGCCTCTCTGATATGTGATGTATACTGGCTTGGTGGCAGTCACATGGCTCTCAAACTGATGTGCAGGACTTCCCATCTCAAGCTCTAACTGATGTGAAGGACCTCCCGTCTCATGTTCTGCCTCTGATATCACTGGTGGAGCGCTGGAAAAATCACGGGAGATGAAGTCCTCCCAAGAAATACCCTGCAATCCCAACTGATGGTCCACCAAAATCCGGATGAGAGCAATATGATAGACACTGTTTAGCTGCTGTTGTGGGGTCTTGCGCTGCATGAAGTTCTTCATCTTCTCAATGTTGTTGCAGATGAAAAATGGGAGGTTCATCATCTTCACCCTGGTGAAGTGCATGAGCAAGCGGATGTGATAAGCATAAAGGCAAGAAAACCTCCCCTCACAATTGAAATATTTCATGATCAATCTCATGAGTGGGGCATAGTCCTCCCTCAAAAATCTGCATGGAAAGACTCTAGTGAGCTGGCTCAAGTAGTTGTTCTTGATGTAGGGCTCATAGTGATGCCTCTCCACCTTCTTTTTATTATGCCACCGCTCCCCGACGTTAGGTATCCCTGTTGCCACTGATATAGCCTCCGGTGTCAAGGTGAAAGTGACCCCAGCTAGGATAGATTGACCTCCCTGTAGATGAAGTGCGAAAAGGCGGACCAACTCATGATGTACTCTGACATTTGCCACCCTTTGGCAAAATTCATAACATGCCAAGTGTTGGAAACAAGACATGGCAAGTGGGCATTCCTATAGCTCTGTGAGGGTGTTGGGTTCGTCTCTGAGATGTCTACCACTCCGGGGATGTCTCCTATGGGCCCTCTCTCCTGAAGATGTGTCACTGTGTGTATCCCCCTCATAATCTAGTGAATTTTATGATGCCATCACTGTTGCTTGTATCCTGAGTTTAGTGCTGCCTTTTGAATCCAATGACACTGATGAATGCTCTGAAAATCTGTTACCAAGGGGACAATAAAACAGGGGAGTGTTAGGAGGGGAATGATGAAAAGGGGAATAGGGGTTTAAAGGGGAAATTTATCAGGGATTTGGGAGTGTTTGGGGTATGGTTTTGATGGGGTAGGTTTAAGGAACCTTTGAGCTATATGAGTAAAGGGGACAAAGGGATATGATTGCCATGTAGCTAGGGTAGCTATTAGGGAAAAATGCTCGAGGGGAATTAGCTGATAGAGGTAGGGTAGGAGCATATTTAACAATCAAGTTATTGTAGCAAAACCCTAGCTTTTGTTACTCTTTTTGTGTCATTTTTTTGTTTGCTTAAAAAAAAATTGTTTTTGGTCTCATGGTCACCAACATCTTATTTTTCTTTAAGCTTAGTATCAGTGGTGAAAAGATTTATGGGCACTTTTGCAATTTTGAGAGCCAATTCCAAAATTTTTGGGCGGTACGGTGCATTCTTAGGCTCACAGGCCTGTGCGTCGCGCGCTTTGCCCAGTGCGCCACGTGCCGAGTATGCATTGGACCCATGTAAATTTAACATTGCAGTCGGTCTCCCAGTGTGCCGCGCATGGTCAAACGACACAATTTTTGTTTGAAAAACAGGGGAGGGAGTTTTAGGGGGATTTTAGGGGGTTTGCTTGGGAGATATGGGGGATACAGAGGTGAAAACGATGAGGAGTGAGAGGACAAGGAGAAGGGAGCAAAACCTTGGTGGCATTTTTACAAATTGGCAACCCTGTTTATCATTTTCTCTTGATGATTATTTCATGATGGCCATTATGCTTTTGGGCACCATTAGACTTCTTAAAAACCCCAAATTAATGACACAAGTGATGGAGAAGAGGTGTCAATCATGGCCTACCTCTTGTTTCACTGACTTCACTGAGATCCGAATTGAATTGAAATGTTTTTTAGGCCCCTGTCTATGTGCATCGCACGCCAGGCCCAGTGCGTCGCGCACCCTAAGTGCATCGTGCCCTTGTGGATTTTGCACTGTGGGCTGGCTACCGATGCGTCGCACCCTCCGTGTGCATCACGCACCCTGGTGTGTGCGTCATGCCACCTAGAAGTCTGCTCCCCTTGCTCGAATTCCTCCTCCTTAGCTCTCCTTTTCTCAACAATGCCTCTCTCAAGCTTTTTCACAACACAATGACTTAGTCTTGGGCCAAAACAAATATATATAGGCTTTGAGAGAGTTGGGTTTAATTTTTTCCTCTTTGAAGACCCACTTTCTAATGTTTGAGTTTTGCACTTTTCATTGACTTTTAAAACACTCTATTTTTCCTTTTCCTTTGAAATTTTGGCTCTCATGATAAAATTTTCGGCGTTTCTTTGCGGGGATTGTGTGACTGAGCCTCTGGCTTTGAAATCCATGACTGCATCTGAAAATGTCAACTATCGATTTTTTGGAAAATTTTGTCATAGTTGACCTTGTTTGACTTTTCTTCAAAACAGAGTTTTGAAGAAGAGTCGATGTCTATTGTGGTGACGATGAAGCTTTCTGCACTGTAGGTATATAAGATCTCCCTCTGGCTTGCATAACTTGTTCTGGACATGTTTTTTCAAAGACCTTATTGATGATTTCCTAGACCCAACAATAAAAATGACTTTGTCCTGTAATATGACCAGACCTTGACTATCATGAACTTCAGTGATTATGGACCAAGACCTGAACCAGCAAAGGCCAGACATGAGGGGAAATGAGTAGCATGACTTTCTCTGTCAGATCATGGCATGTCCCTAGTGAAATGCAGCTTCGTGGATGGAGCAGGACACCTAAAATTGAAATGCACAAAGAGCTTTGATCTCTGACGGAGGGCTGACCAGACCGACTCTAACATTGGCTCCAATGGGGGATGGTAGCTCCTTGGAGGTGCCAAGAACAGTAGATCTCTGGAGGAGCTAGACAATGCCTCTTTGTCCATTGGGCTATGGAGTCATCATTTGATAAACAACACAAGACTCTGACTTATTTACAAAACTGAAGTAACCAAGAAATTGACTCAAACTTGACAATTGGAATAACTCAAAAACTGACTGTACATACTGAAACCAAACTGAAATAAAAATGGTATTTACAATGATAGTGGAAGCAGCGTCAATAGATCAACAATGATACCGCTTAAGCAGCCGACCATTGAATGGCCCTCCAGGACAGTCTTCCCCATTCATTTCTTTAAGAAGAAAGGCATTTTGACCCATGTATGCTACGATATTGAAAGGAACTTTCCACAGATTTTCGGACTTTCCATGCTTGCCTTTCTCTTCATTCCTTGCATCCCACTTCAGCACCACATAATCCAACTAAAATTTGTCTGCTTTTTCTTTTCTGTCATAGATTTTCTTTATCTTCTCCTGCAACTTGGATGTGTTTTTGAAAACTTCCTCTCTTGTTTGCTGCAAGTGGATCATTTGATTCAGCCTTCTCTGCATGGGATCTTCCTCACTGCCAGCCTCCTGAAGAAGTTTGACCACTGGGGTAGCAAGAGAAGCGGGAAATACTGTGTCCACTCCATAAACCAGCTCAAATGGTGACATACCAATAGACTTTTTTTGACTGGTCCGATCTGCCCAAAGTGCATGGACCAGCCTCTTGTTCCAGCTCTTTTTATTAATTTCCAGTAGCTTCTTGATGATGTTGACCAAAGATTTATTCGAATATTCCGCCAATCCATTTCCTTGCGGATGATAGGCAGTTGAATGACCCAAAATTATGTGATATTTGTGACAAAATTCTACCATCCTTTTCGATTTAAAGGTTGCCGCATTATCAGTGATTATTTTGTTTGGAAAACCAAAGCGAGACAAGATGTTATTTTCAAGAAATAAGATGATTACCGTGTCCGTCGCTTGTCTGGTAGGTGTTGCCTCAATCCACTTTGTGAAGTAGTCCATCACTGTAAGGATCCACCGATGCTGTCCGGAAGATGCGGGATGAATTTCCCCAATGAAATCCAACCCCCACTACTAGAATGGAGCATTCACTTCGATAGGTTTGAGTGGCAAAGGCTATAGTTTTTGTTTTCCTTAAAAAATTTGACACTTATGACAGCGCTTTACCATCTTATGCACATCAGCAAACAAAGTAGGCCAGTAGTACCCCGCTCTCAAAATTATGTTCGCTGTTGACTTCCAAAAACGATGTCCACCACACTCTCCTCCGTGGAAGTCCTCCATGACTTTCTTTGCCTCCTCTTCCACCAAACAATTTAGCAAAATGCCACCGGGATCTTTCCAATACAATGCAGAATTCAAGATACAAAACTTGGCAGCTTTCAATTTAAGTGTTCTCACTTTGTTTCTAGCCATGTTGGGTGGTGGTGATAGATTTTTCAACACATAGATTATATCAAAATACCATGGGGACAAAGCAAACATTTCGAATACCTGAACTGAAGTTCCTTCATCATTCTCATCGAACATGGCAGCGATCAGATTTATGTCCAATGCATGCAAATTTGACTCAGCCATTAGCTTCACCAATCCCTATCCTTTGACCAGCTTTGTAGGCTTTATCTCCACATCGTATTCTAGCAAGGCTGCGATCCATTTTCCTCTTCTCCCTTCCGGATCGGTCTGCACTAAAACATCTTTTGCAGCAGTATTAGGAACATAGGCCAGAATGTGAGAATGTAAGATATACACCTGGAAATCCTTCAGTGCCTTTACCAATGCTAGGGCTTGCTTCTCAATGATGTTGTATTTCAAAGTTGCATCCCTTATAACCCTGCTGAAGAATGCAATGGGTCTTTCATGATCATCCCTCTTCTGCAATAGTACCGTTGCCATAGTGTGCTCAGAAGCAAATGAAAACAATATGAAATCTTGATTATAATCCGGGCTGACTAGAACTGGAGCTGAAGAGAGGGCCAATTTGACCAAGTTGAAAGATTTTACAACCTCATCCGTCCATTTCACCTGGCTATCCTTCTTAAGCATGTTGGTCATTTCTTTCAAGTGTTCCGCAAGATTGGGCACAAAGCGACGCAGAAAATTCATCTTACCATTAAATGATTGTATCTCATTTTCGTTCCTAGGCAGATCAATTTGCTGAATTGCTTGGACACGTGCTGGGTCTATGTGGATGCCATCCTTTGAGATGATATGCCCAAGTAATTTTCCTTCCTCCATGGCAAACAAGCTCTTCTTAGGATTCAACGATAAACCATATTTCCTGCATTTTTGAAAGACAATTTTAGGTGATGCATGTGCTCTTCATCAGATTTTGAAAACACCGTCAAGTGATCCAAGTACACCACCAAAAACACATCCTTCTCATTTGCAAATGCCAAGTCCATTGCACGCTGAAATGTGGCACCTGCATTCTTCAAACCAAATGGCATTTTGGCATAGTGAAACATTCCCCATGGAGTTGTGAATGTTGTCTTATCCCTATCATCCTCATGAATTGAAATTTGGTTATATCCTGAATAACCATCAAGCAGAGATATACGAGATGCCCCCACTACTCGCTGAAGTATATGGTCCATCTTGGGCAGCGGATAGTTTTCCTTCAATGAGACCTTGTTTAGATTTCTGAAATCAATGCATAGGCGGATCTCACCAGTCTTATTTCATACATGTACTAAGTTAGATATCCAATCTGAAAATCTAATAGGCACAATGATACCTAACTTGTACAACCTATTTACCTCTTTTTCGATGGATGGCAGCTACTTCGGATTGATCCTTCTCATCTTTTTTCTAAATGGTTTCTGATTGGGCTTGATAGGTATGGTGTGCTGAATGATGTTCGTATCATAGGTCTTTAAATCAGAATAATCCCAAGAAAATACATATGCAAATGAAGCCATCAAACTGATATATTTGTCTTTGATCTTTGGCGGTAGTTTCTTGGACAATTTTACCAATTTTGGGTTTGCTGTTGTACCGATGTTGACTTCTTCTACACCTTTTTCCGTGGGTTGCAAAGTCGGCTTGCAGGCTACATCATCCTGATCGAAAATTTCTTCTAGGGGTATCAAGCCTTTAGGAATGATGTTGTTCTTTAGCTACAATACGTCCATTTGATTGATTTGTACTTCTTATGTACCATTCCCTTTGTTCTCATCATTTTCCACATCGATTAAGGTTTCTTTGAATTTGCCTTTGTTGAGCAGAAAATCCTTAATCTCCTCATCATCTTGGAACACTTGCCAATGTCGCTGATTGTCTGGAATGGTTGGACGGTGCTTGACATGGATTTCGAACTTATTACTGGAGTTCATGGGGATCTTCAAGCTGCTCGCTGCCTTGGCAAGAGCATCAGCAATACTATTTTGTATTCGTGGCACACATGTCAAGGTGTATTTGGAAAATAGCTTCAAAATGTCCAAAACTGCATTACGATAGGCCCACATCCTAGGATGTTTTTCTTGGTACTCACCTCTGACCTGTTTTATCACCAACTCGGAGTCGCCATATACTGAAATCCTCTTTGCATTCAGCTTTCTAAGAATCTTCAGGCCAGCAATCAGAGCTTCATATTTAGCCTCATTGTTGGAACATTCGAAGGCCAGCTTATAAGAGCAAACTCTCACGCTGCTAGGTACTTTGTTTGGGGCGGAGAAAGGACTGCGTACCCAAATACCAATACCGGCTCCATCATTCCCTACTGCTCCATCAAAATCCATGGTCCATAAGCCTTCTTCTTCTTCTTCTTGTAAGTGCTGAAAATCTTTTTGCTGTCCATTGTTTGCTTGTTGTCCATCATTTGTTTGTTGTCCATCATTTGTTTGTTGTCCATCGTTTCCAACTGATTGCCCAATCTTTTGTTGCTTTTCTTGTCTTTCTTTCTTCAAAATCTCTCTAAAATTTTCTGTTATCTCTGGAATGTCATCTTCTTCTACTATCTGACTTCCTATTTCATTTAAACTATCTGAAAACAAAACAAACGACTCTAAATTTGTATGTACATAGTTTATAGGATGATTTATCGGTTTCTCCTTGCTTGTGATCATATACTTAATCTTTTGTTCCTGATATAATTTCCTTATCTGTCCAAACACCGGGATTGTCACATAGGAGAAATCTAGCTGTAGTGTCCCCTTCAATTTTTCCACCCAAGACCTGGAAAGAAGCATACCAAACCTTGGAGGAATGTCTACTACCACTACATCCATCAAAACATATTTCATAGGAAGCTAATCTAGACTCACGACTAAGTCTTTGATGAGCCCTATGCACCTTACTCTGCTGGAGTCGAATGAATAGAGATCATGATATTGGCGGGTGATGTCCAGACCAAGCTTATCCATGATAACCTTGGGCATGATATTATGAGAGGCTCTGGAATCAAACATGGCATTATGTAGCACAAAGTCATGTAATCGTAAATCGATATAGAAGGGTGGCACTTCGCTCTCGGGAGACTCACCATTTTTCACTGGCCCAAAAATCATTTTAGGCTGATCATCTTCCATGTTTACCATGTCGGACATTGGGTCCAAGTTCAACAATTTAGAAATCTATCCTCTATAGCTGTTGTTCTTCATGATTTCAGTCAAAGGGATGGATACCTTTAGCTTAGAAATCTCATTCTCTAGGTTGAAAGCGGGAGTTCTTTCTACCTCTTTGACTGGGATCTCTTTCCTTTCCTTTTCCTTTGAGGTGGCTGGTTTCTGTGATTATTCTGCTGATTTCGATTTGCTGCTCTCTGGAACAACCGCCTCCTTTCCCTTTCTTTGTGCAGCTGATAGATCTTTCTTTGTTGTTTCATCCTCCTTCTTTTTTTGAATTGGTTTAGCCAGTACATCTCTATTTCTAAGGGAATATTGTTATTTTTGTGTGGACAAAGCATTCATATACCCCCTTTGATATTCTTCTAACTCTTCTTCCAACATGGTTTTGTTAAAATCGGTGTCTTGGTGTGTAGCTGAATTCACTGCACATTCTTCTTCTTCGATGATGTAAGTAGGCAGCTCATCTGGAGTAAAGAGATGGTTTTCTTCGCCTATTACATTCCCTTCCTCATCTGATTCTAGTCCATGTACAAAATTCTGCTGCAAAGGTGTTTGTATTGGCTGTTGTGTTGTCTGCTCTTGAGTCTGTTGATCTCTTTGTCTAATTCTATATTGTGGCTGCTGTTGGCCACGAAAGTTAGGATTCCTAACTTGTGGCTCTGGCTTGTCAAGTTTTACCCTTTCGAGCATATGTTCTACCTTCTTGAGCAGTTGATCCATTGAAGAAGATTCTTCTTTCATCGTGGTCTTCTTCTCTGCTTTCGCTCTTGCTCTTTTGGACAACAGGTTAGCCTCAAAGCTGACTGCAATTTTCTGCATATCTTCCATTGTAGCCGGTTCCCTCTCTCGTAATTGGTACACCATGTCAGCATCAAAACCATCCGAAAAATTCATCATTGCTAGTCCCACCGGTGGCTTTAGATGGTCTGGGATATCATTGTAGACTGCATTAAATCTAACACAATAATCTTGGACCGACTCACCGGCATTCCGCTTGATTTGTTCATACTCGGCCAGAATTTGAAGGGGATTCTTTTTTACTTCCCACCTGTTCAAAAATTGTCTTTGTAGCTCAGCCAAGGTGGTGATACTTGCAGTCGTCAAACCTCTAAACCATTTCCTCACATCACCTGCAAATGTTTGTACAAAGAGCCTCATTGCCACGTTCTCCGCATCGATCTCATGAAGTTCATAGAAATATTCCATTTTATCCACATGTTGTTGAGCTGTAATACTGTTAGGAGTGCCATCAAAAAACGGGATTTTACTTTGATAGTCATTTGGCATGTCATCTAGGACTTGGGGCAGAACAAGAGGAGCAAAACGGGCAGCCATCATTCTTGGTGGATTTGGCCTTGGAGGTGTTGGAGGAGTGTGCACAGTTTGCAAGGGGCTTGCACTAGGAGTTTGGGGCTATGTGGCAATGTAGTTATCGATTAATCTATTAGCTCTTTCCATCTCAATGTCTACAAGAAATTGCGGATCGGGAACGGTGTAATCAACGGCCTTTTTTAATTTAGATTCAAATAGTGATATCTCAAATCATTCGTCAAACTCAAGCTCTTCAAGATACTCAAAAATATTGGGACATGAAGGGGATTTGAATACGAGAGTGAAGGTGCTTTCTTGACGAAAGAGTCTTGAAATCAAATTTGGATTTTCGTAAATGTGAGGAGGGTCCGGGTCCGGATTCGCTCTGGTGTATCATCTTGAAACCAGCATGCTATTGAGAGGAATTACGGGACATAATCAACTTACTCAGCCTTTCCAATCCTAAGCTCATCATCCGGAAGCCTAGAATTCTTATGATACAAGGGGATTTGATTTTCAACTTAAATCCCCAGTATGGTCGCCACTATGTTAGCACCTAAATCTACCTTAGGCTGAAGAAGGCAAAAATTAGGGTAACCACAAACCATGCTCAGTCTGGTAGCTAGCCCTACCAGAGCAGGAGAGGGCTCTCTCCAAGTCACGCTCAGCGAATGGATAGGAAAAATGGTTTGAGATGACTTACAATGCAATATTTACCTTAGGCTAGTAAGTGAAAAGGATTTTGGAAAATATTTTCGAAGTGACTGAACTTCTGAGATGTATATGGGACTGGCGCTTAGCAAGGAACAGAGAATTGAGAATGAAGGCACAGATTATTCCGTGAGGCAAGGTAGGCAGGAAGCGCAACAATTTTAACTTAAGGTGACACAGAATGGAAAAATCGCTGAAGATAGTGAAAAGGGCATGGTCGCATGAATCCTTTTCAACAGAAGAATAACACTGCACATGAAATTTTCCCACAGGAAGATAAATATAAATTGAATTCTACCTAATCTCACTTAGAAAATTTCACTGAAATGAAACATGAAATGAATTATGAAACATAACAAGATACATATAAAACATAAGAACACATTTGCTACACTCACAACCACAAGAATCTCATGAAATAGAGCCGCTGCCTTTCATTAACTCTCTGTCAAAAATAAACAGTGCAGAAATAGAGTTTCTTTCCCACAGTCTCTCAGAAGTTACAAGCCAGCCAACCCTTTCCAAATAACTTGCTTACAATATATAGAAAGTGTAGAGAAGAGATGGAATGCCCAGGGGTTGGGAAGTTACTCAAATCATTTCGAAAAGGAGATGGAGGGAGAGCCAACCATCAGCTACAGGTGCAGCACTCTCAAGCATGACATTTGGAAGTGGTGACCCTTTGCATTCTTTTTCCACTTGGACAAATGCCCACCTAGTGAGAAAATTCTTTAAAAGGCACCCTTGGTGCCAAAAAAACGAATAGCAAATTACCAGGCCCACTTGGAGAAGTCACAACCCAAAATTTCGCGAAACGGGAGCAATTTGGTCGTTTTTTCCCCTGTGCGCCGCGCCAAATTCCCTGTGCATCGCGCCACTTTGGAGCTTGTTTTGGGGCACTTGTAGGTGTCTAAAATGTGCCCAAGTGGGCTTGTTGGAAACCCTGTCCTGTCTACTTTCCAACCCAACTATAATTTCTGAATTTGAAGCTTATTTTCCCCTCCAAAACTTCATTATCCCAAGACTGCTTTCTGTGTGTCCAAAAAGTGGCAGAGAGGCCATTTTTGGGTGTTTTTTGACCTTTAGGAGACCCAAAACTTGTCAAAATTTCTAGCCCGGACACCAGTAGATGTATTTTTCAATGCTGAATCGAAATATGCAAGCCGTTCCTCGATCTGAGTTATAGATTTTTAGCGTCGCGCCAGTGGCGCGGCGCACAAGGAGAAATTTTCTGTTTTGTGCCCAAAAAATTTTCCTGTGACCAAAATTTGCCCAAATTCCTTGAAATTTGGGCTGGAGGTTCCCTATGAAGTGCTTTTCTAGGTCAAAGAAGCCTCAGCCAAGATTCGAAGCCGATCTTGCTCCTTTGCCTCCTTTGCCTCTTTTGCCTCTTTTCTCGCTTTGCTCAATTTTTCCTTTAGGCTCCTGATTCTGGCTTTGGAACTCATGTTGCGTGCCTGGTAGTGATGATTCATGCACCTCAGCATGTCTTTCTCCCTGTTGGCTTTGTCCAACCGCTGCTCCAAGTGAACGTTCACTTTCTCTAGCACATACTCACGGTCTTCGTCTCTTTTCTCCATAGGTCTGCCTTGCGCTGCTAGGATGTGTCGCTGGTTTTCCCTAATCATTTACAACTCTATCTCGGCTAGACGATCCTCAAGTTGCTTGTTCCTCTGCTCTAGATGTTGCACATTCCACTTGGCCCTATCCAAGTCCAGGGATAGTTTCTCAATCACGAATTGCTACTCCTGAATGATCTCTCCCAGCTCAGCATTTGTAGGTTCTGCATCCGTCTCATAATCCTAGAGGAGAACAAACTTAGTCTCTTGCTCACCTGATGGCACACCTGAAGGCCCCTCCTCGTGCTTGGGCTTCTTGCCCTTGTCCTGTACCTATGTCATCGATGTAGGAAGCGAGGCCCCTTCCACCCTGGGTGGAGATAACGCTCGCTTTGCTGCTTCAAACAAAGGTCTGGTGCCTTTCAGATAGCCTCTCTAATATGTGATGTATACTGGCATGGTGGCAGTCTAATGGCTCTCAAACTGATGTGCAGGACTTCCCATCTTAGGCTCTAACTGATGTGAAGGACCTCCTGTCTCATGTTCTGCCTCTAATATCACCGGTGGAGTGCTGGAAAAATCACGGGAGATGAATTCCTCCCAAGCAATACCCTGCAATCCCAACTGATGGTCCACCAAAATCCGAATGAGAGCAAAATGATAGACACTGTTTAGCTGCTATCGTGGGGTCTTGCACTCCATGAAGTTCTTCATCTTCTCAATGTTGTTGCAGATTAAAAATGGGAGGCTCATCATCTTCACCCTGGTGAAGTGCATGAGCAAGAGGATGTGATAAGCATAAAGGCAAGAAAACCTCCCCTCGCAACTGAAATATTTCATGATCAATCTCATGAGTGGCGCATACTCCCTCAAAAATCTGAAAGGAAAGACTCTAGTGAGCTAGCTCAAGCAGATGTTCTTGATGTAGGGCTCATAGTGATGCCTCTCCACCTTCTTTTTCTTATGCCACCGCTCCCCAACATTAGGTATCCCTGTTTCCACTGATATAGCCTCCGGTGTCAAGGTGAAAGTGACCCCAGCCAGGACAGATTGGCCTCCCTGTAGATGAAGTGCGAAAAGGCGAGCCAACTCATGATGTACTCTGACATTTTCCACCCTTTGGCAAAATTCATAACATGCCAAGTGTTGGAAACAAGACATGGCAAGTGGGCATGCCTGTAGCTCTGTGAGGGTGTTGGGCTCGTCTCTGAGATGTTTGCCACTGTGGTGATGTCTCCTATGGGCCCTCTCTCCTGAAGATGTGTCACTGTGTGTATCCCCCTCATAATCTGATGCCATCACTACTGCTTGTATCCTGAGTTTAGTGCTGCCTTTTGAATCCAATGACATTGATGAATGCTCTGAAAATCTGTTACCAAGGGAACAATAAAACAGGGGAGTGTTAGGAGGGGAATGATGAAAAGGGGAATAGGGGTTTAAAGGGGAAATTTATCAGGGATTTGGGAGTGTTTGGGGTATGGTTTTGATGGGGTAGGTTTAAGGAACCTTTGAGCTATATGAGTAAAGGGGACAAAGGGATATGAATTCCATGTAGCTAGGGTAGCTATTAGGGAAAAATGCTCGAGGGGAATTAGCTGATAGAGGTAGGGTAGGAGCATATTTAACAATCAAGTTACTGTAGTAAAACCCTAGCTTTTGTTACTCTTTTTGTGTCATTTTTGTGTTTGCTTAAAAAAAAATTGTTTTTGGTCTCATGGTCACCAACATCATATTTTTCTTTAAGCTTAGTATCGGTGGTAAAAATATTTATGGGCACTTTTGCAATTTTAAGAGCCAATTCCAAAAATTTTGGGCGGTTCGGTGCATTCTTAGGCTCACTGGCCTATGTGCCGCGTGCTTTGCCCAGTGCGCCACGCTCCGGGTATGTGCCACGCCCGTGTAAATTTAACAATGTGGCCAAGCTCCCAGTGCGCCGCGTGCCCTGAGTGCGCCACGCCACGTTGTGTGTGCGTCGTGCGCAGTCAAACGACACAATTTTTGTTTGAAAAACAGGGGAGGGAGTTTTAGGGGGATTTTAGGGGGTTTGCTTGGGAGATATAGGGGATACAGAGGTGAAAACGATGAGGATTTGGGGGACAAGGAGAGGGGAGAAAAACCTTGGTGGCATTTTTACAAATTGGCAACCCCGTTTATCATTTTCGCTTGATGATTATTTCATGGATGGCCATTATGCTTTTGGGCAGCATTAGACTTATTAAAAACCCCAAATTAATGACACAAGTGATGGAGGAGAGGTGTCAATCATGGCCTACCTCTTGTTTCGCTGACTTCACTGAGATCCGAATTGAATTGCAATGTTTTTTAGGCCCCTGTCTGTGTGTGTTGCGTGCCAAGCCCAGTGTGCCGCGCGCCCTGAGTGCGTCGCGCCCTTGTGGATTTTTCACTATGGGCTGGCTACCGATGCGTCGCGCCCTAGTTTGTGCGCCGCGGTTGGCTACCGATGCGTCGCGCCCTCCGTGTGCGTCGCGCGCCCTAGTGTGTGCGCCGCGCCACCTAGAAGTATGCTCCCCTTGCTCGAATTCCTCCTCCTTAGCTCTCCTTTTTTCAACAATGCCTCTCTCAAGCGTTTTCACAACACAATGACTTAGTCTTGGGCCAAAACAAATATATATAGGCTTTGAGAGAGTTGGGTTTAATTTTTTCCTCTTTGAAGACCCACTTTCTAATGTTTGAGTTTTGCACTTTTCATTGAATTTTAAAACACTCTATTTTTCCTTTTCCTTTGAAATTTTGGCTCTCATGATAAAATTTTCAGCATTTCTTTGCGGGGATTGTGTGACTGAGCCTCTGGCTTTGAAATCCATGACTGCATCTAAAAATATCAACTGTCGATTTTTTGGAAATTTTTTTCATAGTTGACCTTGTTTGACTTTTCTTCACAACAGAGTTTTGAAGAAGAGTCGATGTCTATTGTGGTGATGATGAAGCTTTTTGCACTGTAGGTATATAAGATCTCCCTCTGGCCTGCATAACTTGTTCTGGACATTTTTTTTCAAAGACCTTATTGATGATTTCCTAGACCCAACAATAAAAATGACTTTGTCCTGTAATATGACCAGACCTTGACTATCATGAACTTCAGTGATTATGGACCAAGACCTGAACCAAAAAAGGCCAAACATGAGGGGAAATGAGTAGCATGAATTTCTCCGTCGGATCATGGTATGTCCCTAGCGAAATGCAGCTTCGTGGATGGAGCGGGACACCTAAAATTGAAATGCACAAAGAGCTTTGATCTCTGATGGAGGGCTGACCAGACTGACTCTAACACCAATCTCCCAAGTTAAAATTTACATGAGACAAAACAAAATCAAGTTTTGAAAAAATTTGACATTTTCGAAGCTTATAAAATAGTTTTTTCACTCACCATTATTAACATTTGAGTTGAGAGCACAAGGAGTGAACAAAAAGAAGCAAGCATTGCCATTTTCCAAATTCGACCATTCAAATCTTCCCAAAATCACCAGGTAACCCTTAAACCCATCTTGCATTCATTTATGATTGGTTTTAAAAATTTTAATTCAAGTTTCACCATTGAATTTATGTCAAAAAAATTTGGCACGACGTATACGCGGGTTAGATATATGAAACCCATGTATACGCAGGCCCTAGACGTGACTGTGTATGAAACAAACCCATGTATATGCCATGAAAACTTCAAAACAAAAAACTAACGGTCCAAACTTGTTTTTTCCTCAGGATGCCAGTCACATGGAGGGAAAGAGAGCATGCCACAGTGGATGATGAGGTTATGAATGATCCTCAGGCCCTAGATGCCTTAAGAGGATGCGGTTTGCTAAAGTTCTTCAAAATGCCAAACATGAAAGCAAACACTCGCTTGCTCGAAATTCTCATTCACTACTGGAGCATCATTGATGACTCATTCATGATTGATCAAATGCCAATTAAGATAGAGATTGAGGATATTTATTTCATCACAGGCCTTTCCTGGAGGGGAGAGGTAGTACATTCCACAGGAAGATCACGAGGTAGTCTCTCTATCAAGGACTACGTGCATATATATTGCCTAGGCCATCCAGAAAAGGTTGGAAGTCAAATTCCAATCAAGAACATGGAGAGTTTATCATTTTGGATCATCCTATTCACTATAGCCAGAGTGAACAGATTAGCTTCCTTACACCAGGCTGCACGGCTTCCCATGAGCTTGGCAGTAGACTATCTCACCACAATATTTGATTGGTGTACTCCTCTTCTCGCCAACTTGAAGAGCCAGCTTACATCTATCAAAAAGTGCCAGAACAAAAACTTCAGGTATGGTACTATTTTGTGCTCTTTCTTCTTTGAGAGAGTCCCAGCAATTCACCCTAGAGTATCAGTTTCAATCAGCACCCCATGAGATCCACGGATGGGCAGGTGAGCTGACTTGATGAAACAACTAGGAGGTGGGGACGTTCCACGGACTGATTTCGATGATGACTTCTTCTCCTGGTGGGAGCAGCAGATCATTGCAGTGGATGATTACCCCTATGCCAGCTTAGACTTCTGAGGAGATCCTGATCTAGCTTTACCACTAGCCGCGGCATGGGGCAACATAGGTAACAATTTTTTTTGATTTTATGATTTTACGATTTTTATGATTTTTATGATTTTTTTTGAAATATAAAAATGAACTTTGAAAAATATTTTTGATAATATTCAAATGACTAATATGATGATGATGTTCCAGATTTTGGGCCATTACAACCAGATGGATTCCCACGGCATGGACATCGTGGCCGAGGTGCTTAGGAGGCGATTGTCGATACAGAGCGACTCCTACACATAGTTCAACGAAATTTGGTGAGATTAACTCACCGAGTACCGATGGAGGCTGTATAATATCTCCCTATAGATATGCAGCATCATGTGGTTGGCATGCCATGAGACTGGGTTCAGACTCTTAGGCATGTGGCCAAAGAAGTAGTCGCAAAATTAGCTGCTCATCCTGAGCCGGGGCATTAGATGTACTAGACATGATTATGGGCATTTGAGTCCCAATTTTTGTATATTATTTTGGACACACTTATGTATAGTCGAGATATTTTATGATATATACATACAGTTTCGACTTTTTGATGCTTGATTTTATTGTGATGAATGAATGATGTGCCAGTCTAATGCTTGATTAGTGATAGAATCAGCTAACCAATTATGAGATCTTGGAATGTGCAAATAATTTATGTAAGTAAATGATCTTTGCAACAAAATCACTCTTAAATATTGGAGATATAAACATGGATCCCTTACTTGATAAATGTTATTCAATTGTGACACTATCAGTTGTGAATCAAGATAGACTACCAACGAATCGATTCCATAAGAAATTGCTTCGGATAGTAAATTAATGACGGTAGTATACTCAGCCATATTATTTGATGCGGGACCAATGCATACTCCCCTTGACACCATCAATTGACCAGTTGGATAGTAGCTTACTCAATTTGCAGAAGCGAGGTTCCGAGTGTGTCGACTAGCACCATCGGCGAATCCAAAATATACCAAGTCATCCATCAACACCTGCCAGAGCAAACCAAAAAGTGTTCATATCAAAAAAATCCAAATGAGATATGTACAAAAATACAAAATGTACAAAGAATCCATTGCCTAGATGCTACTTAAGCAAAGTACTTCTTAAGGTAGAGCCCGTTTCGGGGCTCTGCCAATTTGTTTCCTTCAAAATCGACTAACTCATACACCCCTTTTTCTAAAACTCGTTTAATTATAAAGGGACAATACCACATAGGCTTGAACTTGCCTACCCCCAAGTGGTCCTTATATTGGTCATAGACCAAGACAAGGTCGCCTTCAAAAAAGACTCGAGGACAGACAGCTTTATCGTACTGAGTTTTAACTCTTTTCTTATGAGCCTCATTGATTGTGGCAGCATCTCGACACTACTCATCGAGATTTTCCAAATGAATGAGGTGCTCTTTGAGACAAGAGGTCTCTAGAAGGATCTCAATAGCTAACTTGAGAGATGGAATTTCACATTCAACAGGGAAGATAGATTCCATCCCATAAACTAACTAAAAAGGTGTAAAACCTGTCGCAGTCTTTATGCAGGTTTGGTATGCCAAAAGAGCTAGATACAACATAAGATGCCAATTGGAGAAATTTTTTTCGATCGTCCTTTGCAGGATCATCTTAAGGGTTTTGTTCATAGCCTTTACCTATCCATTGGCCTGAGGATAATATGGAGACGAGTGCTCCTGCCACAAACCCAATTTAAGAGCCAATTCAGACATTAGTTGGTTCTGGAAATGACTGCCATGGTTAGTGACAATCTCTCTCGGGATACCAAACCTGAGATAATCTGATTAAAAAGGAACAATGTCGTTGTTTCACTATCGTTTTTATAAGCGGGCATGGCCTCAGCCCACTTTGTGAAGTAGTCTACGGCCACGATAATGTACTTGTGATTTGCTACTGAAGGTGGATTACAAGTTGTAAAATCAATACCCCACTTAGTAAAAGGACTGATAGTGATAACGGGAAAAAGAGGAGCTGGATGTGTGCGCATCTTCCGAGTATAAACTTGACAGGGATGACAACATTTGACCACTTCAACACAATCTTTGAAGAGCGAAAGCCAAAAGTAGCCGTCATGCAAGATACGCTGGGCTGTAGCAAGCCCTGAAAGATGTAACCACAAGCTCCACTATGGCAATCATTGAGCACTAACTCTGCCTCCTCTAAGGTTAAATAACGTCGAAGGATTGAATCACCCCCTCGACGATATAATGTATCACCAATGATGACATAGTTCTTAGCCAGGTGACGTAATTTTCGGTGTTCATCCTTAGAGAAAGTAGAGGGAAACTTCGAAGTCTAGAGATAGACAATGATATCTCCATACCAAGGGTCAAGTGAGGAGATGAGGAATATATGTTCGTCGGGAAAACTTTCCTCATAAACAATATCCTCTCCATAAGGCAGCTCGGAAATTAACTCCGCAAAAACCATATATTTCTTAGACTTGGCAGACAAGAACTCGAGATCAAATTCTTGTAAAATGATGATCCATCAATTGTATTTGCCCCCAATCACTCGCCTACTGAGGAAAAATTGGAATGGATTTACTTTTGCTAAGACAAAAGTTTTGTGTAGCAAGATATAATGGTGGAGCCACTGGACAACATGGACAGCTGCCAAAGCCAACTTCTCAATAGGAGAATAGCAAAGTTCAGGACCTACCAAGCCTCGGCTCAAGTAATAAATCACATGCTCCATGAGAGAATCATCTTCCTGAACGAGAACCATACCAATGGTTGATTCTGCAACAACGAGATATAAAAGGAAATCCCTACCATAATTCGGTGGACTCAAAAGCAGGGCAGAGACTAATGTCTTTTTCAAGGCATCAAATGACCGCTGCGCAAAGTCGTCCCATACAAATGGAACTCCTTTCCATAGCAAATGCATAAAACCTTTAGTGATCTCGACATAATTTGCTATAAACCTTCTTAAGAAATTAGCCTTCCCTTGAAGACTTTGAAGTTGTCGAATTGAGGACGGGGGAGGAAACTGAATTATTGCCTCTACCTTGAAGGGATCAACTCAAATCCCTTTAGTTGACACAATGAACCCTAATAACCGATGAGATGTAACCATGAAAACTCACTTATTGGCATTCAACCGAATCTTGTAAAATTAACATCGCTCAAAAACCAATCGAAGGTGACTAGGATGATCAATTCTCTTTCAAGAACGAGCAGCTAAATCATCCAAGTATGCTTCGATGATATGTTTGATATCGTGGAAAGTGTATGACATGGCCCACTGGAAGGTAGCTCCAGCATTTTTAAGACCAAAAGGCATCTTTCTGTATGCAAAGGTACCCCAAGGACATATAAAAGTTGTCTTATGCTGATCTTCAGGACAGATAGAGATCTGATTATAACCGAAAAATCGTCCATGAAGGAGAAAATCTCATTATCCGCACATTCATCAATAATCTAATTAATAAATGGCTTGGGGTAATTATGTTTGGGACAAGCTTTGTTTAGGTCTCTAAAGTCAATGCATACTTGGATTGTTCCTTGCTTTTTATCTACATGGACTGGATTAGGAACCCAATTCATAAGAGGAACAAGGTATATAAAACCTGCCTTAAGCAGCTTCTCTACTTCAACCTTAATAGCTGCTGCTTTCCTATGATTAACCATCCGAAGCTTCTGATGAATTGGCTTATTGTTTTCATATGTCTTGATCTCATGTTGAACTATGGATGGATCAATGTCAGGCATTTCTTCATAAGACCAAGCGAATACATCTCGAAATTCCTTAAAAAGGTCGGTGTAAATTTGAATTTCTTCAGGGGAACATTCGACTCCGATGAAGAGATTCATGATCATGTTAGGGTTCCTAGAGATATTTATAGACATCATTTTTAAAATCACCGACATATTACCTTTGGCGCGAAAGTGTGCTGGAGCCAAAGGATTTGATACTATACAAACATCAATAGTAAATGGCTCAGAGAACCTAGATTCTACTTCCTGCAACGAAGGAAGAAAATATGAACGATGGTGTAAGTCTTCCCAAGGTCGATCTACACCCATCATTACTTCTAGGATTGCTTCATTGGATGGTAAAATCGTATCTAAGTAGTCCATAGTGGAGGTAGAATCAAGGGTCCAAGCTGGGGTCACATCACCATCTAACTCCTTCTTAGAGAAAGGATTAGAATGGTTGTCTGCAGAATTGATGATAAACTGATATCTAAGCTTTGCTGCAGACATAGGAAATGCCATTCTACCAACTTGTCCTTCATCTAATGTGGTCATAGGTGAAGGCAAGGTCCAAGGGTCTGAAAAATAATGTGTCTAGAAGAACTCTTCCCGTGAAGACTCCTTGGATGATGAAACGACACTAATTCTAGTGATAGGAGAGGAAAAATAAAATGTACCCATCAATGATGAATACATCCCAGTTACTCCAAGATTCTTAGTAGGTGGACGAGGTTTATCCACTAAGGGAACAGTAGAATCCGAATTTTCTCGAGGATCAACTAGAGAATAATCCAATTAATCAACCTTAACAATTGTCCCCTCATGAGGAAAGAAAATGACATGAAACAGAGTCGAAACAATGGCATCCATTTCATATACCCAGTTCCTTCCTAAGAGGAGATTGTAATCTAGGTTAGCATCAATGGCTTCTACTTCAATATTGACGACCTTTCCCCCAACACATATGGGAAAGGCCGAGATAATCCCATGTGACTTATGAGAATGCCCGTCAAATGTTTTTAGGAGGGTAGGTGAAGGAACAACCGAAGGCAATCCGATGGACTTCCAACATGACATCGACATGACGCGCGTGGAAGCTCCTTCATCAACAACAGTTAAAAAAATGTTAATTTTCTAGTATGTATACGTTATTTGAAAATCCATGTGATGAGGGAGTCACTTTTTGACATTAAGCATGTCGAACGTGAGCACTAAAGAGTTATTTGGATCAACTGCCCCTATTGCTGAAAGAAAAGCACTTCGTTGAGCTGGACATGACTGGAGAACCTATAAAGCGGACATAGTGCATGGACTTGTTGTGGCCAGCAACAACCCCCCTTGTTCATTTAAGTGTTGTCCAAAATACTAAATGAATGGGGACCCTTAGTTAAATTTTAGAAAAAGAGCAAGAGTTTCCTTTCTTCAAAATAAGGTTACCATCGTAAGCTTAGAAAGGTCCTTTGAATATTTTTAACCTAAGTCTATGATAAGGGAAATATCTTTAAAATCACGTTTCAAAAAAGATAGGAAATGCCTCCATTTCTCTATAATATCAGTATGCGCAAGACTCTCGTGTTAAGCATAATATCGCATCGCAATAAAGTAATACTCATAAGGAAAAAACTTCAAGATTTACCGATCTACGATAACACCGATCGCAAGATCGCATATCGTAGAAATGAGCTGACAAGGTTCGGCAAACATTAAACTTCTGCGACCTGCGATGTTGCGATCGCTGCGATATTATATTCATATGTTTGCGCGATCTGCGATGGTGCGATTTGCGATGGCGCGATCTGTGATGTTACATAAGAAAATCATAAATCACTTCATCACGAATCCTTCGGGCGCACTATTTAAGAAAAGCCACTTACCATAATCTGACTCAAGATCATGCGCTTTTAATGATAGTAAAGGGATTAGTTGTCAGCTATTAAATGAAATGTAGACGTGTGCTTTTGTAAAGAATTACTTCACGTAAGGTGGCATGTTTGATATATCTGCTGCATTTAAAACTTTCCCATTGCCTTTCTTGATCAGTCATTTCCATTTCACTTGTGAGCTGTAGGAACGGAGAGCTAAAGACGATACATAGCCATACGCAGGAAGAAATGGGGAAGAAAAATAGAACTCAAGGCTCTAAGGCTAAGGAAAAGACGAAAGAAATGGCACCTTTGTATACAGACACAACCTGTAACAAAGATGCAGGGATATCGACGTGGGAAAGCATGTACAGATTACTTGAAGAAGAGAATCCCAGAATAATGAAGGTTACTGCTATCGCGGGCTCACAACGCCCTTCCGAAGCGTCCTTAGAAGAGCTAGCATGCTCATTTCTTCATCGGATAGTAGCAAGGCCCAAAATTCTACCATATACGGATATGATCAAGTGGATACTTGACAATGCAAACATGGACAATAGACAATTCAAGATTCAAGGGCAAGGGCTCATCGGATCATTCGCTGCACAAGATTTAAAGCTTATGTATCATCTTCCTGAACCGCAGGCGACTTACAATGCACAATTCGTTAAGAAATTTGTGGCGGAGAACCCAGACCTATCAAAGACCACCAAAGATTGGTCCAGAAAAGATGAACCGCTCAAAAAAGACAAAAACGGTATGTACAGCACTGGTTCCCTCACCTCTCTGTATTTTTTTGTTGCGGCCATGGTTTGTAGATTATTTGGGATGCCAGATATCAATAAGTTTTCGTTTGAATGGTTACCATTAATTGATGCTGCGACGAATGCCAATATTATGGATTGGGCCAAGATCCTTTCTGATAATCTATACACAACTATTATCAGTTACCGGTCTAAGAGATCCTTGTCTCAAAGGATTTATCCTCCTTTTTATCTATCCGCATATGTTATGGATTCTATTTGTTATGTGTCTAAATTTCCCATTATGAGTTGGAAATGGACTACCCAGGACCCATTACCTATCCATGTTTATCATAAGGTACTGTGGGATTCTCAGTTCATCCCACATTTCTACCAGATTTGTCACGGGCAGATTTTACCCTTGTATAGGATGATGTATGATGAAGACCCCCTGAGGTGCTCACCCGAGGCACAGATAGATATCATCCCCATCGCAAGATGGTTCGGGGAAGAATGGTTCACCTATATTAGAGTATTTGGAAGCACCGTCCCTCCTCATGTCCTACCCTTATATATTCCTGACAAACAGCTGGCTCGAGAAATTGCTTATCAAACCTGTTCAGAAGGCGGCCTGACCAAAGACCTAAAAGATAAAAGGAAGGCCATATGGCCTCAGTTTCTTGTAGCTTGTGCGGCCTTTTCATTGTTTGATGTAGGACACGCTTTCACCGAAGTGGAGAATGTGACGTGTCTACAATTATTTAAATTCCCAGCAAGGCAATTTGACCCAAATGATGTTGCCCAAGACTTCACAACGAACGTCAAAATAAAAGTATTCGTTGGAAAGAAAGATTTATTTGATGATTTATTTCAGAGTAAAAGCTCATTCCAGGAAATTTTGTGGGAAGATCAGTCGAAGTTGTCTCCAGATGACCTCCAAAGATTCATGTTATTCAAGGAAAGAAGGCTGGCCAGTATTCCTCTAGAGAAGCTGCGACTGCCTGCCAGAGAACCAACTCCAAGCGTTAGCCTCAGTGGAAAATTTAGCACTTCCAAATCTAAATCTAACACTGCGCAAGGAGTACCTGAACATTCTAAAGGGTCTTGAAGCAACCAAGGCAAGAACGAAGAAACAACTAAGGATACATCTCAGTCAAGTGCATTGTCGCAACAGCATGTTATCGCCTCCCCGCCAAGAGATGTCCCCCCTCCTGTCATTGAAGCACCACTCGTCACAACAGAACTGGACAAAGAATGGGAAACCTTCAATGAGCTGGTCAATCTTGAAGGGCAAGCCCCGAGAACACCTGTGAACAATACACAGGTAGCGCAAGAAGTGGTTTCGACCATAGTCAGCAGTGTCACAGAAACGGAGCACATTCCTATCGCTCCACCTTCTGAGCTTCTACTTAATGTAGAAGAAATTCCCCCACTGGACATGTTCTATAGTCCCCAACATAAAGCAGTTGTAAGAAGACAGAGGAAGAAAATAAAACTAGAAAATACACTTTCACAAGATGCTGAACATTTGGACGTCTTATGGAAAGACCCCAATAATAACCCAACTGAAAATCTCACTAAGTTGTCTCAGATCACAGGAGCATATGCTTCTGCAACTATTGACAAAGCATCAGAAGTTCAGCAACTGTTAAAAGAACAATAAGATCAAATACAGCTACTACAATGACCACTGCAACAAGCCAATGCTAATATTGAAGCTTCCAAACAGCTCGAGAAGTTGTAGGAAGACTTTCAGGAGATGCAGATAGGCTATCAAAGAAGTCTAGACGAGAAAGGAAAACAATTGCAAATTTTACAAGAAATACATAAAGATGAGCCTAAGCTTGCGGAATTTATTTCAGAATCTATTGGCTTAAATGAGCAACTACTGCAGCAACAGGAAGAGTTAGGACGTAAGATATCATAGTGGAGTCACTATTGCAAGCTGAGCGATAAAATCACCAATCAAGTGGTAGAATTGCGGAGTGACTATGATCAGAGTGACAGACGAGTGACGGAATACTTAGCTTGGCAGGATGAAGATGAAGGGAAAAGAGAAAGTGCACCCAGAATAAACAAGAATCATAAAGAATTGCTCTTTAATAAATGGGACGATCAAATCAGGCAGGCGGAACAAGCAGCGGAGACAGCGACCACGCAAGCAAGCATTCTTATCGACTGTGTAAATGAGAATTTACACAGGGCCAATTTAATCGAAGAGACCACCCCGGGGTATCTACCAAATAAACTACAACTAGAAGCAGAATGGAAGCAGAAGGCGCAGAAAAAGGGAGAAGCGATCCAGGCATTAAACAAGTTAAATTGGGAGTGTTACTGGGCATACTTGGTCAAGCCGCATAGTCAATGGATGACTGTGAAATGCATCATAAACGCGGCCGAAAAAGTAGTGCCAGCTCTTATAGATTCTGTTTTCACAGCCCTTCTCAGCGCAGAAGTCAGCCAGCCGACTCTCCTCAAGCCCATGATGAATACTTGCAGCTTTAAAGACCAAATTCAGAAGTAGCCTTATTTTAGAATGTTGTTTTTTCTTTAAAATTAGATTAGAAAAAGGACGGTCATTTGAAAACCGCATCCTAAATTTTTTCAATAAACTATTATTAGAATTAGGAAGTAGTATTTTAACCCTTCTCATGCATTTAGAGAAGGGTCCAGAAATTTGTCAAAAACTTGTCCTCGGAACATGCACTTCTGCACCCTCAGAGGAGGTTTTGATGAATGGATGGATCGAGATTTATTAATGTTTGCATTTGATATCTGCTACTGATGTTGCACTTTTGTACTTTTAGTAGATGTTAGAACAAGTAGAGATAAATCGTTTTTGCTTGAAGCTTATGAGTAGGATTAGTCATAAATGGTGCTTTTATCTCTTGGCCATTTTTGCTTATATTCTTAAAGTGATATACAGTTTTCAGTTGTTTATATGTTATTGCATGAATGTATGAGTTACCATTTGGCACTTCTGTACGGTGGAGCCATTTATTTATGTCTGATATATGAATGACTTATTATGCGATATGCTATTCACAACTGTTTTGCATAACTTTTTATGCAAAGTGGTTTATCATAATTGATTTCTATTCTTATGATAGCTGAATGATCTTTATTACCAGTTATTGTTTGAAATCTCTTTAGATCGCATAATAGAAGAAATGCACCCCGGGTTAGCGTAGATTAGATGTTTTGTTTCTCATTAGATTACAATAGCATAGATTTAGTTTAAACGTTTGAATTAAATTAGCTTTAAGTATTCTTAAATCAGCAACATCCAACTCTGCACACACACACATACGCCCTTAGATTGGGAAACTGGTCCCATTATCCCCAGTCAGACCCGCTATACCAAACGGATAAGGAGCTACCAACCAAGGTCCGGACCAGGTATCCCCCTTGTTGTCGACCCGATTTTCGGGGCTTCAACATATTTGGCGTTAGAAGGAGGGACTGAACATAGTGTCTGTTGGAATGATTTTCAATTGTAATATTTGAATTAGGATGGCTGCTCACAAACTTACCATTTGGAGTTGCATCCATGTTCCTACCTCTTCCAACACTCCACCTGAAGTGGTAAGACTCTTGTCTCAGGTAAAATTCAATGGTAAGAATAATTCTTCTACTTTTAATCATGCTCTTCAATTTATTCAAAGAGTTTCAAGTTCTGATGTTCAAAGAATTGATGAAGGCGTTTTATGCAGAATTTTTACTCTTACATTCACGGCGGAAGCTAGAAAATGGTGCAGAACCCTCCCAGTTGCATCAATTCACAGCTGGGACCAATTCGTCAAGACTTTCATTTTTGAATTTGATTGTTATGACTATGACCAGGTATATGATGAAATTGATTATCTACGGAAACAAGATGAATCTGTTAGGGATTTTAATATGTGATTTCATCTTAATTGTCTAAAGTATGATCTTGAAAGTGAACTCATAGATGAAGAATCTTCAGATTATGCTGAGCATTCCCTGCCTCCTATGTCTGATCAAGCAGAAATTAGTCCAAGCTTTGTCTCATTTTCTTCTAATGTGAATGAGAATTCCAATTTGAATATACAAATCACCCATGATGAAGAAAGTTCCCAAAGCCTAGGAGACATGCATTCTCTAATGCAAGAAGACAAAAGCGAGAATGCTGGAGGAAAGCCTGCCTTGGAATCAGAAGATGACTTTGATACAAGGTCAGATAATATCGTTGCAAATCAACAAATGCAGATGCCAAGGTTAGAACAGCAAACTATTTCTCTTTCAAAAAGTATCAGTACACAAAGGTATGATCTAAAGCCTGATGTCTATGATGAACCTGATGAACAAGGATTTTTCCATGATGATATTTTCAAATGCATTGTTCCAGAATCGCATTTTTCTCTTTATCCTGATGTTTTTAGTGATGATAATTTTTCCCCTCTCAATATTAAAGATATCTCAAAAAGTACAGAGGGTTATTCAAATGAGTCATCATTAGGTTTTCAAGATAAAAAGACAGTTATAGAACATCCTTTGATCATTTTCAAACAAGAACCACTTGACCTTCCTTGTCTGAAAATATATGACGAAAAAGAGAAATCTAGGGAAACCTGTAAAATCATTTATGATAGCTGCTTTGACAACGATGATGTTGTTGATTTACCCCAAGTAACTCAACAAAGCTCAGATAATGAGAGATATTCTAATTCAGGAATCATATCAGTCAATCCTCATTTCAAAGTAAAAGATCATTTGCATGATTTTACTATCCAAGACAATACCCCGATCTATGATTCATATCATGAGGAAACCCCCATGCCTGTTCACAATCATAACATGTCTTTGGATTCACAGGACGGAATTTGAAATTGCTCGGATCCCATGATTCTGGCCAGTTCTTGTGAAAAACAAGATATTCCAAGTCAATCCCATTTGTGCTGTAACATTATTTGTACAGATAATCATTTCTTTCTTTCTCACTTACGCTCATCTTGTACTAAATCGGATTGTGTTTTAAATTTTCAGACTTTTGATAGATTACTATGGTATGTTGAGCACCTTATCAAAGAACATTCGAAAGATGTGCTACCATTTTGGAAAACTAAACTGTGTCAAGGAAGTATAGAATTTTTTCAATTCCAAGATCAATCAATATCAGACTTCCTTAAAAAACTTCTATGGCATCCAAAACACCATCAACGAAGGAAAGTACCTTTCGAAACTTGTTAGCAATTCGCGCCAATTGATAAATCTCTTTCCAGAAATTTCCATCTATTCTTTTACAAGAAATTGCTAAAAGCTTGACTTTAACGCACAGTAGGTTACAAGCCATTGAAACTAAAAAATCATATTCGCAACCTGGCTTGTCATCTTTCCTATTACGAGATCATCAATCCATAATAGAAATTCATCCTGATTTTTATGATCCAATAGGTATCCAGTTGGAAAGAATTTTTCATGAGAAAGAAATTTTAGATAGAATTCCAACTGAAGTTACACATTCTTATTCCACACCCAACATTAACAGTCCAAGAAAATTTTTGTTCTTAACACTGATGTTTGAAAGTTACATACGTGTAGGAATAAAGATGAAAAGATGGTTCCACTGGAAATATCATTTCACCTAGTTAATTTTCTGTATATAGTTAGAATAGGAGTAGGAGTAATTTAGCTAGGTTATTAGGTTTACTTTTAATAGTTGGTAGGCAAAATAAGAGAAGAGATTATCCCTATTCTGTACATAATCCTAGGGAATGTCTACCTCTCATTTCTTTAAATATTTTTGTTTCCCAATAAAATCTGTTGCGGTTAACAGCATTTGACATTTACCAAAGGCACCATTTCTCTATCAGATTTTGAACTTCTGCTTGTGTAAATAGCAAATCTTTTAGAAACTTGATCTTTATTATTAATAGATATAGTTAAAAACTTTAAACCAGATACGATACTAGTTTCAACTTCCAAAAACTTGACAAAAGTAATCTTAGTGAAGAAATTGTTTTATATCAGTACAATGAAAGGTATCAATAACAAAATAAAGATTCCCTGTAGAAACAGCCATTTCCAAAAAACTCTATTATTGTCGTCCAGAGCTTTCTTAAGGAAAGCGATGATATCCTCCCTGTTAGAGAAAATCGCAGCATTCAGAGAGACAATCCAAGAAACACTATATCTCAAAGAATAAGAGGTCTCATCACGAGCCGGCTTATCATGATCACAGATATTATAACTCGCTGATTTTGCCAATACTGTCCACCAAAATAGGGCAACGACTCAAGATTGTTGCAATCAAAAGACAAGGGGTCTCATCACGAGCCAACTTGTTCAGCAAAAGTGTAAATCAAGTGAATGACTGTGTCATAATTTGGCCACCAAACCAAGACATTGTTCTTTAGAGAATAAAAAAGGAAAAAAGTGTCAAAATGGGTTTTTCTCTGAAAAGTTGTAAATAGCCTTAAGTAGGATAAAGGATCATTATTGGGTAATAGGTAACCCTGTCGAGGCTATGGACGCCTGCTGGCAGCAGAGGCTCTACCTGCGACAAAGAAGCATATTTAAAAGGCTGCTACACAGGGAAGACTTTATTTTATTTTTACAAGACCAAGTAATGGCTGACATAAATGCAAGGACAAGCTGAGGATACAAGTAATTAAAGTAGAAAGAGGTTGAAACAAAATATCATTGACAGTTTGAAGTATAATATACTTTATCTTTTTATAATAAAGTTTAAGTTTTCTGAGAAAATTTTTTGTTTCGGAAGTTTGAAAAACGTCAATAGAAGATCAGAGATAACTGGTTCTCCCAAGTGAATCACCAATTGTTGTGGCCAGCAACAACCCCCCTTGTTCATTTAAGTGTTGTCCAAAATACTAAATGAATTGGGACCCTTAGTTAAATTTTAGAAAAAGAGCAAGAGTTTCCTTTCTTCAAATAAGGTTACCATCGTAAGCTTAGAAAGGTCCTTTGAATATTTTTAACCTAAGTCTATGATAAGGGAAATATCTTTAAAACCGCGTTGCAAAAAAGATAGGAAATGCCTCCATTTCTCTATAATATCAGTATGCGCAAGACTCTCGTGTTAAGCATAATATCGCATCGCAATAAAGTAATACTCATAAGGAAAAAACTTCAAGATTTACCAATCTACGATAACACCGATCGCAAGATCGCATATCACATAAATGAGCTGACAAGGTTCGGCAAACATTAAACTTCTGCGACCTACGATGTTGCGATCGCTGCGATATTATATTCATATGTTTGCGCGATCTGCGATGGTGTGATTTGCGATGGCGCGATCTGCGATGTTACGTAAGCAAATCATAAATCACTTCATCACAAATCCTTCGGGCGCTCTATTTAAGAAAAGCCAATTACCATAATCTGACTCAAGATCATGCGCTTTTAATGATAGTAAAGGGATTAGTTGTCAGCTATTAAATGAAATGTAGACGCGTGCTTTTGTAAAGAATTACTTCACGTAAGGTGGCATGTTTGATATATCTGCTGCATTTAAAACTCTCCCATCACCTTTCTTGATCAGTCATTTCCATTTCACTTGTGAGCTGCAGGAACGGAGAGCTAAAGACGATACACAGCCATACGCAGGAAGAAATGGGGAAGAAAAATAGAACTCAGGGCTCTGAGGCTAAGGAAAAGACGAAAGAAATGGCGCCTTTGTATACAGACACAGCCTGTAACAAAGACGCAGGGATATCGACGTGGGAAAGCATGTACAGATTACTTGAAGAAGAGAATCCCAGAATAATGAAGGTTACTGCTATCGCGGGCTCACAACGCCCTTCCGAAGCGTCCTTAGAAGAGCTAGCATGCTCATTTCTTCATCGGATAGCAGCAAGGCCCAAAATTCTACCATATACGGATATGATCAAGTGGATACTTGACAATGCAAACATGGACAACAGACAATTCAAGATTCAAGGGCAAGGGCTCATCGGATCATTCGCTGCACAAGATTTAAAGCTTATGTATCATCTTCCTGAACCGCAGGCGACTTACAATGCACAATTCGTTAAGAAATTTGTGGCGGAGAACCCAGACCTATCAGAGACCACCAAAGATTGGTCCAGAAAAGATGAACCGCTCAAAAAAGACAAAAACGGTATGTACAGCACTGGTTCCCTCACCTCTCCGTATTGTTTTGCTGCGGCCATGCTTTCTAGATTATTTGGGATGCCAGATATCAATAAGTTTTCGTCTGAATGGTTACCATTAATTGATGCTGCCATGAATGCCGATATTATGGATTGGGCCAAGATCCTTTCTGATAATCTATACACAACTATTATCAGTTACCGGTCTAAGAGATCCTTGTCTCAAAGGATCTATCCTCCTTTTTATCTATCTGCATATGTTATGGATTCCATTTGTTATGTGTCTAAATTTCCCATTATGGGTTGGAAATGGACTACCCAGGACCCATTACCTATCCATGTTTATCATAAGGTACTGTGGGATTCTCAGTTCATCCCACATTTCTACCAGATTTGTCACGGGTTTATCCTACCCTTGTATAGGATGATGTATGATGAAGACCCCTCGAGGTGCTCACCCGAGGCACAGATAGATATCATCCCCATCACAATATGGTTCGGGGAAGAATGGTTCACCTATATTAGAGTATTTGGAAGCACCATCCCTCCTCATGTCCTACCCTTGTATATTCCTGACAAACAGCTGGCTCGAGAAATTGCTTATCAAACCTGTTCAGAAGGCGGCCTGACCAAAGACCTAAAAGATAAAAAGAAAGCCATATGGCCTCAGTTTCGTGTAGCTTGTGGGGCCTTTTCATTGTTCGATGTAGGACACGCTTTCACCGAAGTGGAGAATGTGACATGTCTACAATTATTTAAATTCCCAGCAAGGCCATTTGACCCAAATGATGTTGCCCAAGACTTCACAACGAACGTCAAAATAAAAGTATTCGTTGGAAAGAAAGATTTATTTCAGAGTAAAAGCTCATTCCAGGAAATTTTGTGAGAAGCTCCTTCAAAGTTGTCTCCAGATGACCTTCAAAGATTCATGTTATTCAGGGAAAGAAGGCTGGCCAGTATTCCTCTAGAGAAGCTGCGACTGCCTGCCAGAGAACCAACTCCAAGCGTTAGCCTCAGTGGAAACTTTAGCACTTCCAAATCTAAATCTAACACTGCGCAAGGAGTACCTGAACATTCTAAAGGGTTTAGAAGCGACCAAGGAAAGAACGAAGAAACAGCTAAGGATACAGCTCAGTCAAGTGCAATGTCGCAACAACATGTTATCGCATCCCCACCAAGAGATGTCCCCCCTCCTGTAATTGAAGCACCACTCGTCACAACAGAAATGGACAAAGAATGGGAAACCTTCAATGAGCTGATCAATCTTGAAGGGCAAGCCCCAAGAACACCTGTGAACAATACATAGGTAGTGCAAGAAGTGGTTTCGACCATAGTCAGCAGTGTCACAGAAACGGAGCACATTCCTATCGCTCCACCTTCTGAGCTTCTACTTAATGTAGAAGAAATTCCCCCACTGGACATGTTCTATAGTCCCCAACATAAAGCAGTTGTAAGAAGGCAGAGGAAGAAAAGAAAACTAGAAAATACACTGTCATAAGATGCTGAATATTTGGACGTCTTATGGAAAGACCCCAATAATAACCCAACTGAAAATCTCACTAAGTTGTCTCAGATCGCAGGAGCATATGCTTCTGCAACTATTGACAAAGTATCGGAAGTTCAGCAACTTTTAAAATAACAAGAAGATCAAATACAGCTACTACAACGACAACTGCAACATGCCAATGCTAATATTGAAGCTTCCAAACAGCTCGAGAAGTTGCAGGAAGACTTTCAGCAGATGCAGATAGGCTATCAAAGAAGTCTAGACAAGAAAGGAAAACAATTGCAAATTTTACAAGAAATACATAAAGATGAGCCTAAGCTTGCGGAATTTATTTTAGAATCTACTGGCTTAAATGAGCAACTACTGCAGCAACAGGAAGAGTTGGGACGTAAGATATCACAGTGGAGTCACTATTGCGAGATGAGTGATAAAATCACCAATCAAGTGGTAGACTTGCAGAGTGACTATGATCAGAGTGACAGACGAGTGACGGAATACTTAGCTTGGCAGGATGAAGATGAAGGGAAAAGAGCAAGTGCACCCAGAATAAATGAGAATCATAAAGAATTTCTCTTTAATAAATGGGACGATCAAATCAGGCAGGCGGAACAAGCAGCAGAGACAGTGGCCACGCAAGCAAGCATTCTTATTGACTGTGTAAATGAGAATTTACACAGGGCCAATTTAATCGAAGAGACCACCCCGGGGTATCTACCAAATAAACTACAACTGGAAGCAGAATGGAAGCAGAAGGCGCAGAAAAAGGGAGAAGCGATCTAGGCATTAAACAGGTTAAATTGGGAGTGTTACTAGGCATACTTGGTCAAGCCGCATAGTCAATGGATGACTGTGAAATGCATCATAAACGCGGCCGAAAAAGTAGTGCTAGCTCTTATAGATTCTGTTTTCGCAGCCTAGCTCAGCGCAGAAGTCAGCCAACCGACTCTCCTCAAGCCCATGATGAATACTTGCAGCTTTAAAGACCAAATTCAGAAGTAGCCTTATTTTAGAATGTTGTTTTTTCTTTAAAATTAGATTAGAAAAAGGACGGTCATTTGAAAACCGCATCCTAAATTTTGTAAATAAACTATTATTAGAATTAGGAAGTAGTATTTTAACCCTTCTCATGCATTTAGAGAAGGGTCCAGAAATTTGTCAAAAACTTGTCCTCGGAACATGCACTTCTGCACCTTCAGAGGAGGTTTTGATGAATGGATGGATCGAGATTTATTAATGTTTGCATTTGATATCTGCTACTGATGTTGCACTTTTGTACTCTTAGTAGATGTTAGAACAAGTAGAGATAAATCGTTTTTGCTTGAAGCTTATGAGTAGGATTAGTCATAAATGGTACTTTTATCTCTTGGCCATTTCTGCTTATATTCTTAAAGTGATATACAGTTTTCAGTTGTTTATATGTTATTGCATGAATGTATGAGTTACCATTTGGCACTTCTATACGATGGAGCCATTTATTTATGTCTGATATATGAATGACTTATTATGCGATATGTTGTTCACAACTGTTTTGCATAACTTTTTACGCAAAGTGGTTTATCTTAATTGATTTCTATTCTTATGATAGTTGAATGATCTTTATTACCAGTTATTGTTTGAAATCTCTTTAGATTGCATAATAGAAGAAATACACCCCGGGTTAGTGTAGATTAGATGTGTTGTTTCTCATTAGATTACAATAGCATAGATTTAGTTTAAATGTTTGAATTAAATTAGCTTTAAGTATTCTTAAATCAGCAACATCCAACTCTGCACACACACATACACCCTTAGATTGGGAAACTGGTCCCATTATCCCCAGTCGGACCCGCTATACCAAACGGATAAGGAGTTGCCAACCAAGGTCCGGACCGGGTGGGTATCCCCCTTGTTGTCGACCTGATTTTCGGGGCTTCAACAGGACTATAAGCCAGATCCTCAACAATGGAGTAATTTTGGGCAGCCCTAGTATTAGGATTGATAGTCGTGTGCTTAGCGGAACCTTTCGGTATCTGTGGTATAGTCTCAACAAAGGGTCGCTCAATATGAAGGCTGGTATTTCCAGGAGAAGTTTTTTCCTTGGATGTTTCAGTTTCACCGTAATCATGTGACAGAGTGGCCACATGGACATTAGGACCCATCATGAAAACATTTGATGATTTCTCCCTTTCCAGGTTGCCCCCTACAGAGGTACCAGGATTTGATTTTGCGCTAGCAAGCATCTGCTACCCTTGGGGAAAAGGGTTGGTTAACACAGCTTGAGAGCTAGAAGTCCCTTTCTGCCCTAACAAGCACTGAGCATATTAAATCTTTGAGCAGAGATGAGTTGAATGGTCTCCACTGCATAGCTTGCATGGAAACTTGACTTTCTTTCTAGACTCATTTCCACCACCACCAGCATTATTGCCAGGTTTATTTGCATCAGCCTTCCCATCTTGACTCTTTTTCTTACCTCATCCTTTCTTTTTCCCATTGGAATTTTGATTTCCTTTGGGGTTGGAAGATTGGATGGCATTAACGGAAGAGGGTTGAGAAGACGACGTGACCTGATTGGTAGGAGCAGTTTGTAAAGACAACTGCTGCAATTAGCTCAATAGGTTCACCGCATTTGTGTCTATGGACCTAATGATACCATCCACATGGGGACCTAGCTTCGACTTGGCTATATCAACCTTAGTCCCTAGAGCATCAGGCAAGATTTTTTGTAGAATCCCAGACTGAGAGTAAATCAATTCTAACTACTGGGCCCTAAAAATAGCTTGCTCTTTAGAATAGACTTCAGACAGAGAGACATCCTTAGAGATCTCAGGTTGTAAGGATTTCAAAAACCATTCAAGATGGTATTCCAGAGGAATTTCGGCTTTAATGAGCCTCTTTCTTCATCTCCATTCCTGAATATGATCAAAAATGTGAGTTGCCGTATCTTGACGAAAATTGGCCAGAAGTTCAGTTCCGGCATCATAACGGATGGGCAACTAGAAATGATTTAGGAAAATGTTAGCCAAATCGGCGAAAGATGTAAAGCTGCCCCCTGGCAACTCTATATACCACTTGGCCGCATTGCCAGTTAAGGTGTGTTGAAAGAGTCTCAACCTAAGTGAATCATCGATGAGGGAGTTTGATGAGCACCACAAATGGAATGTTGTTACATGGTCACCTGGGTCTTCACCACCCTTCCCCTCAAAATTTGGAATGTTCGATTGGAGTTTGGTTGGGACCAGAGGCCATGCTGGATTCTATTTGATTGGATCGTTTGTCAATTTCGTGAGATCTGGCAAATTCAACATTGCCAGAAAAGGAAACCTAGGAGGACCTTGGGGATTCCACCCAGATTGAGTAGAGTTCCCAAAGTTTTGAAAAGATTGGTCGAGATTTTGTAAGGCACCAGGCTACCCAAAGTAACTAGCAAAACTAGCTGAACCAAAAGGCAAACCTTGTGATCCAGCAAAACTCAGAGTTTGACCAACTCTGGTCGAAAAATTTCCATAACTGGCGAAGCTCCCTCCTAAAGGATTATAAGGAGTCGATAACCCCTGATAAGGATTCCAAGTAGAAGCTAAGGGAAGAATAATTTGAAATGAACTAACTGTGGAGTATGACCTATTACCTTGTTGGCCGAAAAATGGATTCCCAGTTCCTATGCCACTAACTGCAAGGTTAGTCCAACCTTGAAAGGGATTGCTGCCCTGTCGTGTAGAAGAAAAAGGCATAGATCCTATCATTGGGTTGGAATGTTGTATATGACCACTTCCAAAAGGAAAACCCTGAAATGAAGCCGACCCACCCATCATGGATGTCAAGGCACTAAATGGAACTGATGGAATACCCTGTGAATGGGTGCCAAATGGGGAAAATCTAGAACTAGATGCATTGGCTTGGGAATTTCCAATCATAGAAGGAATGGAGGTAGACCCAACTAAGGATGTGCTAGAAAAAGACCCAAATAAAGATGCAAAGGGGATGGAAATAGTTCCTCCCCCTTGTACTGATGTTGGAGTCTGCATGGTTGTAGCACTTGTGGTAGAAGCCATGCTTCTAGTGGTGGTCATTGAAAGTAAGCACGTAATATGACCTGGACTTGATGGTCTATGTGTCGGAGTCACAAAATATTGTAATACGTCTGGATGACTAGAAGGTAGAGGAGAATTCAGAGCTGTTAACGACTCTAGGAGTTCTTCTACCTTAATGTTATCTTCCGATTGAAAGAGAACTCGAGAAAGAACTGGGGTGTTCCTCTCTAGTTCTACAAAAGTACCAAGTCTATCCTGAACACTAATGCCCCTGGGGGGAGGATCAATCCCCAATGCACCAGCTGCCACAGGATCAAACCCACTGGCAGTATTACCTCTGCACCTTCTAGGAGAAGGCTCTAAACTTGGTGTTAAAAGACCACAAAGTCTTCGAGACCATCTAGGCGATCGGTTAGCCACTTTGAATTTTTATTAAGATCTAATTAAAGACTCAAGAAAAAATGAAATCTAGGCTAACTAAGAGCACAGAGAACACACTAAAAAGTCCCTAAATGTCAGCCAGTCAAACAAATTTCAAGTATTTCCGCTCTGGGTGATGAGGATCGGACACCAAAATACAAGAAAGTGAAGTAAGGGGACTTCTGAAGATAGTCTAGGATAATGATGGCCCAGTCCTACTAGCAAAGGTAACAGAGGAAGTTATGTTGACCTCCTAACAACAGCCTATGCCGGTGCAAGCCCCCAAGCTTCACAATGGTGCCCTCAAGAAGTACCATTGAGAGTGATACAACGTCGACCTCAGGTGCCACAGGATTCCCCTCTGCAGCAACCTATGTATATCCCTAGGAGAAGCAACTAAGGTTACCAACTCGTGTCAGAAGCCACACGTAACAGTCTTGAGGTAAGATTTGACAAGTAGGAGAGGGGGTATCTCTCTTCCTTATCTTCAAAAACCCTCGTGCTTAACTCCTAGATACGGAGCTTTCCTGGTCTCCCTAACGCTATTGGATTTGCACTCACTATTCAGACTTCTATGTTTGACAGTTTGAAATGGCCTTGGAGAGTTTTCTCTCCACACATCTAATCCAAGGCCCTAAGATATCATAAAACTTGTTGGTGTGTCTAAATTAATACATATAAAAAAGTTCTAGTATATTTTAATTAGCCCTTATTTTTAAATGGGCTATTCTTAAGTCAAGGGATAAGTGGAAATGAAACTTATGGTGTTTTTTGATGCAAAATAAATTAATAAAAACCAAACTATATGCAAATGCACTCGTTTCGTTCTTCAATGAAAGAAATTTCTACTAGGTTCTAAGGAACTTCTAAGAAAACAATAATTTTTCTTCTTTTCTTTTAACAAGCTTCACACTCACAAAAATTAACAAAACTATGGATGCCCTAAAAAGATGCACAAGCTATCCTAATGCAATGAGTATATGCTAATGTAAAAACTTAAGACTACTCTAAATCAACGAATGAAAGTAACTTGCTTATCACTTCTAATTAGCCACTTAAGATGTTTAGATATAATATAAGTTGCTAATGCTCATTTTCATCCAAACATTAAAAGCAAATCGCAAGACAAACAAAAATGATTCACTCGCAAAAAGAAACTAAATCAAAACAAGGCCAAAGAAAGAAAAAACCAAGTTTTCAAGAAGTTTTCTTCAAAAGAAAAAAACAAAAAATACTTTTCAAAAGTTCTCCAAACACTATAGAAAACTTTGAGACCGAAGAATAGGCAACAAAAACACTTTGCAAGTTATCAACTCAAAATGGGCGAAAACTCAACAAAATAGGTGTTTCAAGATGCTCTCAACAACCAAAAAGCATCAAAAAGAGCTTGGTGACAATGATCAAAAGATCAAGAAATACAACTCTCAAAATCATCACACAACAACTTTCAAAAGCAAGAAAAGAAAATGGTCACAAGATGCAGTTTTGACACAAAGCAAGAAGGTCACAAATATAAAGTTCACCACAAAGATTGAAACCAATCTTTCTACCTTGGAAGAGCAGAACAACCAAGATTCTCAGAGCGAAATCTCGTGTGCTTGAACACAAATCATGACACTTTCAACAAAACAAAACAAGACCAAAACTTTCCACAAACGGAGAGAATTCGGAACCGGAAACTTGTTGAAAAAACAGAGACTGACAACCAAACTTGACTGTTCAGGAAACACTCAAACCAACAAACAAATTTACTGAACAAGAAAGGTTTACAAAAATATTGGAGAATTAGGGTATACACGACTGTGTCAATGCACAACTGCGTGTATACGTAATTTAGCCCAAAGAAACCTGCATATACACGGGATCATATGGGGAAACTTGCGTACATACGCCTCTATAACCTGGCAAAACTGTGTATATAAAATTTCACAAGAAATAGCAAAAAAGGGGTCTGAAGAAACTGATCAAACTTAAAGTCTGAATTCCTATAGGGGTATACAACTTAGTTATAGCAAGAATATCAAAGGTTGAGTCCTAATTGGCTTAAATTAACCCAAACTAGGAACAACAATACTGTTGTCCCCAGTGTAGTTGCCAATTCTGTTGAGGGACAAAGTCCCCTAGGGTCTTGGGTCACTACCCTAGTAGATTCGAGGTTATCTACAATGAAAAACAAGCATTCCACACAGTCATGATACAAATATAAGAAAACTACGCAAAGAGAGGTGCACCTGGGGGTCCTTCGTTTGGGTAGATCCAGCCAGGTCCAAACCCTCTTGGAGTTCCTTTCGATCCTTCAACCTGCAAAATAACTAATTCAAAGAAGCATATCAGTAAATGGACCAAGCATCATAAAGAAATCAACTTCATAGCATATTGAAAGGTAGTTAGTTATATAATTGAAACAACTATTCATATGCAAACTATAATAACAACATCATAAGCATGAAGAAGATTGATTTCGAGAACAAGACAAGTGTTTCTTTATTGAAGATAACTAAATTAAAACAAGGAATGACATCACCTAAATCTTCCTCTCGTAGGCTCCAAGTGGAACCGTCCTCCGGATTCATCCAATCCCAAGTCTTTAGAAAGCTCCTTCCATGACTCACACAAGGATATCTCAACTAATGAAAAGACATCATAACAGAAGGAAACAAGGGTTTCCTGTAATGGGGGAAGTGTTGGAAGCACAAGGATCTTTAGACGTGATCAGGGATGATCTCAACAGAGTTATTTTTCTCTCTATTCTCTCCTCCTCTAGGCCTTCCCATTCAAGCCTTTTTATACTTCTCCCAAAGTAGTTTTTTAGTTGGGAATTCGTTGGGAACAGTTGGGCCATGGGCACTAATAGGTAATCAACAGGTAAAACTCATGATCTTTTCCTGAAATTAAAGATATTTATTTTTTTTAAAGTGTTTTAAGACATATACGCGGGTTGGGTATACACAAACCCACGTACACAGGCATTTAGCTCAGGGCAATGTCGCGTATAGGGAGTAAAGCATTGTTTTTTAAGTATTTGGACTAGGTCTGGAAGGAGGGGTTTCCCTAGGCCATGATTGCAGCATCACAAACATCAAGAGTGAGATTTAGAGCTATAACACTAGTCTTCACAAATTTAATTGGAATTCAGCCTGGTAGCCTTGGGCTCTGCCACAATCACAACCTTGAAATCAAGGATGGAAAAATCCTTATGGAGCCTATGCTCAATATCAACAATACTCCTCATCCTACCTTCCACCACAATTCTTACCCCTATCTAATCAAATTCCTCAAGCTAATCAATTTCCACAAGTCCCAGTTCAGAATAAAAACCCCAACTTTCCCTACCATTTCCAAAAAAATAAAATCAACTACTCACTCAACCACTTCCAAATCCTAATAATAAGATACCACAACACCCAGTATACAACATGGAGGCTTAGAATCCTCAAACTTATGTAATAAACCCACTATACCTAAACAATGTCCAATTAAGGTCTGGAAGAGTATTACCAAAACACCCTCCTATTTTCATTCAAAAAACAAAATATGATCTTCAAAAACATAAAAATCAATCAGAATAAGGGGAGACTTCTCTCCCTCAAAAAGAAAATAAAAAAACAGAAGAAATTCGAATAGATGCTCCTATCGTAGAACAACCTTCAATATCAGTTAAACCACCTTTCCCAGAAAGGTTGAAAATCGATGAAGGAGTAGAGAAACAAATTATCTTGCTTGATTACAATATGATAGATGAATTTAGAAATGTTTGTATTAAGATTCCTTTATTACAAGCCATAAAGGAAATACCAAATTTTTCAAAAACAATTAAGGGATTAAGTACACAATGATCAGGGAGAAGAAGAAATGATATAAAAATAATTCAATTAATCAGAAAAAATCATAGACATTATGATGGAAAAGACAACAATTCAAAAATATTTAGACCCCGGAAGCCCCATTGTAAAAATTCACATCAATGAAACTGAAATACCAAACACACTGATTGACCTAGGAGCAGCCATAAACATAATGAGCAAACAAGTTATGGACACACTTAGGCTTCCTAACCTTCAATACACACCAACCCTATTGCAATTAGCAGATAGATTTGTTATTAAACTAGATGGTGTGTTAGAGGATGTTTGTGTATCTTTAGATTCTTGGGAATATCCTGTTGATTTCATGGTCTTAACTCCCAAGAATAATCTAGGAGGACATCCATTAATTCTAGGAAGACCTTGGTTGGCTATAGCTAATGATTTTATCGGCTGTAGATTATGTGATATGTTTATCTCAGATGGAAATTCTACAAAGAAATTTACATTATACCGCCCTGCAAGAACAACAATAGATATATAAATTGAAGAATGGATAGAAGATGGAGAAGATATACAACCTATTTTTGTCACTAAACAAGCAAAATAGGAAGACAAACTTCTAAATTTACTAGAAAATAATGAATCTTCCTCACATTATGAGTGTAGTCAAAATGAATATCTCTCCTCTAAAAAAAGTATCATTGTTGTCCATGGAAAAATTTTGGAATTCCTCAATAGAAATATTTCCAGGAAAAACCTTGAATGTCAATGAAAACTTGGAAGACATGCAAAAGAAACAATTGATAGAAATTTTACATAAACATTCTTCTGCTTTTGCATGGGAATACACTGACATGAGAGGGATTGATCCTAAAACTTGCATACATCATATCTACATTGAACAAAATGCAAGACCAGTTAGATAACCTCAATGAAGAATGAACCCAAATCTAAAAGAAATTGTTAAGGAAGAATTGCAGAAATTATTAAATGTAAATTTCATCTATCCAATATCTGACAGTCAGTGGGTTTCACCCCTAGTAATCGTCCCTAAAAATAATGGAAAATGGAGAGTATGCATTGATTACAGGTTATTAATCAAAGAAACATTAAAATACCACTTTCCATTACTTTGCATAGACCAAGTCTTAGATACTTTAGCAGGAAAAAAATATTTTTCCTTTTTGGATGGGTTCAGTGGATATAACTAGATTCAGGTAGCTCTTGAAGATCAAGATAAAACCACATTCACTTGTCCATGGGGAACTTATGCTTACCGGGTACTTCCCTTTGGGTTATGTAATGCTCCAGCAACATTCCAAAGGGCAGTCCTCAGCATTTTCTCTGACCTTATCCATGATTGTGTGGAAGTGTACATGGATGATTTCACAGTCTATGGGGATTCTTTCAATGAAGCACTAGAAAACTTGGAAAAAGTCTTAATAATATGTCAAGAAACAAACCTCTCATTAAGTCATGAAAAATGTTTCATGATGTTTAACGAGGGAATTGTTTTAGGTCACCATATTTCCAGAGATGGAATTAAGGTAGACTCATCTAAGGTGGAAGTCATTTCCAAGTTATCAGTGCCAAGTTTTCAAAAGGATGTTAGAAGTTTTCTCAGTTTTACTAGATACTATAGAATATTTATAGAAAACTTCACAAAAATTGCATCCCCACTCTTTAAATTACTCACCAAAGACTCTGAATTCAATTGGGATTCTGAATGTCAAGTTGCTTTTAAAACTTTGAAAAAGAGAATTTTTGAAGCACCCATCTTAAAAGGACCTAACTAGAAATTGCCTTTCCATATCTCAACAGATGCTTCAGATTCAGCCTTAGGAGTTGTTTTAGGAAAAAAATATCTCACTCCTTATGCCATTTATTATACTAGTAAAAATTTAACCTCTACAGAGTTAAATTATACTGTAACCGAAAAGGAGTTATTAGTTATAATTCATGCCATTAATAAATACATACATTATATAACTGGCTATGAAACTTTTGTCCACACAGATCATTCTGTCATTAGATACCTAATGAATAAACCAGTCACTAATGGAAGAATAACTAGATGGCTCCTACTTTTACAATAATTCAACATAACCATTCTAGATAGGCCGGGAAAACAGAACACAATTGCCGATTTTCTATCTAGAATACAAAATGAAAACAATGATCAACCCATAGAAGATAAATCTCCTGATGAATATATTTTTTCAGTATCTAGTAAATCACCTTGGTATGTAGATATTGCTAACTATTTGGCCACAGGAAAAATTTCATTTCATTTATCTCCTAGAGAAAAAAGACGAATAGTCCACAATAGCAAATCCTATTCATGGATAAATGAGGAATTATACAAGACAGGACTAGACCTCATCATCAGAAGATGTGTTCGGGAGGACGAAATACTAGAGATACTAAAATCTTGTCACAATGAGCCATGTGGAGGACATTTTTCTGACAAGAGAACTACTTACAAAATCTTGCTTTTAGGATATTATTGGCCTTCCATTTTTAGGGACACCAAGGAATATGTTAAAAGATGTGACAGTTGTCAAAGAATGGGAAAACCTACTCTTTCAAATGAGATGCCACTGCAACCATAGGTACTTATCGAACCATTTGAAAAATGGGCACTGGATTTTGTTGGACCAATCAGCCCACCTTCAAAGCAAAAGAAGTATATTCTGGTATGTACTGATTATGTCACTAAATGGGTAGAAGCTAAAGCACTTCCTTTTTCTACTGAAAATACTATAGTTTCATTTCTTTTTGAGGATATTTTTACTCGTTTTGGTGTTCCAAGAGAAATTGTAACAGATCAAGGGACACAATTCACATCCAGACTAGTGCAAAAGCTTGTGGACCAATACAAGATAAAACATCAGAAGTCAAATCCATACCATCCACATGCCAACGGACAATTTGAGTCCACAAATAAGGTGATCGAGGCTATCCTTACAAATACTATACATCTACACAGGAAAGACTAGGTGGAAAAGCTTCTTGAAGCCTTATGGGCCTATAGGACTACATGGAGGAATACTATACGACATACTCCTTATGAACTTGTTTATGGGAAGCAAGTCTTACTTCCAATAGAGTTCTAGATCCAAACCTATATGACAATAGTCCAGTTAGATCTTGACTTGTCAAAAGCCCATAAATAAAGGATGACACAATTAAATGAGCTCGATGAAATCAGACAATAGACATTCTAGAGGACCAACTTAGTGCAAAAACAGAGGTCAAGATGGAATGATAAGTACATTAAAGAAAGGAAGTTTCATTTGAAAGATTGGGCATTGTTCTTTGATTCAAAATTCAAAAATTTTCAAGGGAAATTCCAAAACCATTGGCTTGGACCTTATGAGGTTGAGAATGTCTTTGAAAATGGTACAGTTAGAATCAGGACTATTGACGAAGAGAGAAATCCTCTATTAGTAAACGAACATCAAATCCAGCTTTACCAGAAACCATCAACAAGAGAGGAATTTGTTAAAATGTTTCAATATAATTCAGAACTGAAGATGGTCAAGAAGAATTCTTCTTCTTTTCCACCTTAGAAATTTTCATTCACTTTGTTCTTCAATAAAATAATAATAATAATAATAATAAAATATAATAAATAAATTATATGCATGTATATGAATATATATATATATATATATATATATATATATATATATATATATATATATATATATATACATATAATAATATGAAGAAAAAAAATGTATAAACATGAAAACCAACATGTTGTTGACATGTTTATACAGAAAATTTAAAGTGAAAACCAATTTGTTGGCATTTCAAATTTTCTTTTCAAAAGAAAAAAAAAACAATAAATTTCATCTACTAAAGCCTTCCTTCTCTTAAGCTGCAAAATCAACAACTTTCTGCAGTGTGGACAATGTTCCGCAGCTTGGACAACTTTCCGTAACTTGGACAAGTTTCCGTAACTAAACAAATTTTTGCAGCCTAGTAATTTCAGAGTCTATAAGGATGCTTGGTGATCTGGATTAAAGGACAGTTGACAGCAAGGCACTTGCAAGAGATCAAAGGAAAAAAAATAAGGTTAGCAACAGAAAATTAAAGGTACGTGCTGCTTTAATTTAACAATAGGGAAGGTTATATAGCATGTATGATTAAGAAGATATAGTACTAAAGTGCAATCATTATAACCTAAGGGTAATGGCTGCCTAACAAAATATCATATGCCACCACTTTAAAAGTCATGTCACGACCTTATTCCAAATCTTCCAAATTAATTACCAAATCATAATTTTGAATGCACCTAAAGGTCAGATTCATTCCCATAATCCTTATGATAACCCATTTGTTCTTCCCTATTCTTACACTCCTCTAATCTTTCATAGCCACTCCATGTTTCCGCCAGCTATCAAACCCTATCAGCCCCATTTTCCTATCAAGGTAGCCAATCTTCGAGGCAAAGCATCCTTTGGAATGGGGGTGATTGTTCGAATTGAGCCAGCAGGGAAGTAATTCCTAGAGGGGTACCCAAAAACTAGGGAGCTACTGCAAAGAAGACAATGGTTGCAGTTCATTGAAAAATTTAACGGCTTCCACAAGGAGGTAACCAAGACATTTGTGTGCTCATTCGATGGAATGGAGGCTGAAATTGGGGACATAAATCTCATAGTAACAGATTCTATGATCGCTGAGGCCACCAAGCTGCCAAGAAATGGAGAAAAATGATTTTGAAACAGAGGGATTGACAGAAAGGAATGGAAGGTCTTCCTCAAGAATCCGAACATGGAAACTACGGTCTACAAAAAAGGTATTCCCAGCTCTACCCTTAAAAGAAAATGGAGAAACTTATTACTTATGCTTCAAAAGTTTATCACTTGTGAGGGTGGGTTTGGGAAAATGTATTTTTATCATGTTAGAATGATGATGCACTTCCTTGAGGATCATTAGATGAACCTCCCCTATTTCCTCTTGAATAGCCTCACGAAAATGGCTACAAATGTTCAGAAGAAAATTCAATGAATAGAAAACACCATGTATCATCATGGTCTGGTAAAAATATTGGTCGAATTTCATCTCCGAAGTATAGGGGATAACTGGGAGAGTTTCCTAATAAGGAACCATTTCGAGGAAAAATACCTAGAAAAGCCAAGTAGCAGCAGGACCCTCAGAGGAAGAAAGAAAACCATAGAAATGATAAAGGAACAGGCACCTCAAACTCAGATAGAGGTAACAGAAGAAGAGCTGCCAATAGTAAAAATTTTGCAGAGAATGAAGAGGGGAAATCCTAGAAGAAAGAAAGCCAACCCAAGTAAAGAATAATTCTCACAAACTAAAAGCTATCCTCTAGAAGAAAATCCAAAGAATAAAAGGAGGAAAGTGTAGAAAACACAAACCCCAGGGTTGAGAAGGAGCACAAGGTTGAGCATGATTCCACAAACAACCTCAAAAACTACAGAATACATTAATCTTGAGAAAAATGAGTAGGAACCAACTAAAGAGGAGCCAACAGAGATTGAGCCAATAGAGAATGAACCAATGGAGGATGAGCCAATTGAAAGCCTTGGGAATTCTCCAAATTGTTCACCAAGATCATCACCATAGCTTTACAGCTCACCTCTAGGAAGCCTGATACATAGTCTGGGTATTGATCCTGCTCAGCAGGAAATATATGACTGCATAGAGTCACTGGAAAGGAAGGAGGCAACAAAAAAGGAAACCATTCAGAGCCCTAGAGAAGGAAGCAACCAAGTAAATGAGCAATCAACCTCAAACATCTTGAAGCAGGAGATATTTGAACTAGAACACTGAATCGGTATCTCAAAAATGAAAATCAAGCCTTGAAGACACAGAGTGAGATACAGATTGCCAAGAGTGACAATCTGATCCTACATCTAAGCTTGTGGTATAAGAAAAACAAGAAGCAAAAGAAAGAAAATAGAATTATGCAGAGAGAGATAATCAGTTTAAAGTACAAAATTCTAATGAGGAAGCCTAGAATGCTAATCTCTGCCAAAAAGAAGAAAACAGTGAAACATGGAGATGACAAACAAGAAGCACAAGCAAAAGACAAGGAAGAAGTGTATGAGGACATACAACATCTCTAGTCCGGGGGAATGTAGAGTCTGAAGATTGTCCTACCATGACATCCTTTTTGCCTAATGATCCTCTCTTTTTCCTATATATTTACCACTTAAATAAAGCCATATCTACTAGGTTTTGATGAAGGTATGCAATAATATGTCTTCTTATTCATATTTAACTTTATACCCTATTGTTTTGTGAAAGTTGCAATTAGCTACCGAATTAGTCTGTTTCCGCAGCTAATCCAGGTTTTTATAGTGGTCTTCATTGTTCACAAGATTCCAGAGTTCCAGGTCAGCAGCAAAAGGTGCGGATGGATAGAGGATGGCTCCTCATGAATACCTTTCTATCCACTTTAAACTGTTTTCTAAAAGAAGCATAGGAGATCGCAGTCAAACTCCAAGTCAACCACCGAATTAACGATGAATAGAATCCGATATCAGTTGAAACCTTATCATTTTGCTTTCAGAATAGCAAAATGATGGTTTAGCGATATAAGTCTAGATAGGTTAGAGATATTAGGCTTGAAATATTCATACAGTTATGCCAAGAGACCTACTATAAAACTAATGGATGCACTGTTATTTGGGTGTGCACCGAATGATATAATTGTGAACAGTTTGTGAATTCCATGTGAATAGAATAGGCTTTTTATGTGCAAGCGATATGTTGATTGGAAGCTCTGAATTTCTATGTGGAGGGGCTCTACAAAAAGTGGCAGGTTTTAATCAATTACAATACGATTTCCTTTAATTCTTCAATTGCTCTATTTTGTGTGACAATGTAGCATAATGATCTCGCCATCGGGTTGTTATCTGCATAAGAACTTTAATTTTCTCTATACCTAGTTTATACTGTTATCTAATTTGCTTTATATCTGGTACAGAATGGTCCTTTCCTTTTCTTATTATCCAGCATAATTGAAGTGTGTTCAATTCACAATATAGATGTTGCTTGGGTTACTTTATTTGAGAAAAAATTGAATAAGTGAGAAGTCCTCTCCTAAATGATTGAGTTCAACACTATTCCTTCATAGCTGATAGAATAAGTTTCTTTTTGCACTTAGAGAATTAGGAGCTGCAATGTAGAGATTCAAGATCAAAAATTTCAAACAATCTAACATAAGTAAAACCACTCTCAAATCATCTACAACCTAATTGGATAGAGATTAATTCCTAGGAAACTTAGTCAACATCCCTAAGAATTACGACATTAATATAATTGACAAACACCACCCCCATCTCAAGTTTAGATCTTAAAAAATACATAAAGACCTAATGAATAACTTCTAAGAACATATTGTGCACCTGTACTTCATCAGTCTACGCACCTTGGTTGACAATTTATGATTGAAAATTCAAGGACATTGAATTGACCAAACAATTACTCATAAGTCCTTTTACTATTGACCACTTGTTTGATATTTGACTTGTCTTTTGACCTAGTTTTATCCATAGTAGGTGGGACTTAGTGTTTGGAAAAGTGATTCTAGCCTTCCAGTCACATGGAGCACCATTTTTTATAGTGACTACAGTCAAAGCTTCTCCGTTCAGCCCCTACAACCCTATCTCATGTTCTAGAGGCTTACTTTCCCTAAGAGATCAATTTGAAGCCACATCATATCTTATTTCTTTGATTTGGCTTGGGTGCATTATTAGAGAAGCTTCTGAACTTCTCTTCACCTTAAGCATATACATTTTTCTTCCTTAGAGTCCCTCTAGGTCTTTATATATTGGTCCATCCTTGAGGATCAACTTACTTTTGGAGAGTCAGAGAGTCATTATTTTATCCTGATTTTGCAAGATATTGTGAGCTATTTTTTTCTCAAGGTCATATTGCTTGGAGAATGGGAGACTCTACCAGAGTCTAGAGGAGAATATCTATATGTAAACGTATAACATTATTTTTATCTATTTCATTCCATGATTAATAGAAGTAAATATTCCCTTCCATTAAATCTATGTTTATAATCGATTGTTCATGTTGAATTGTTTGAGTTGTGTTGGAATATAATCCTAACATCTACATTTATTTTTTAGCCTAAGTATCCTTGACTTAGCCACATGCACTAAAAATCATGTTCACACTTGGTTTTTGGTAAACTAGCTCAGTGGACCAACTTTCCCTTGTCTTTTGCCTTTAAAGGCTTAATATTATGGAAATATTGGTCCAACCACTTTCCTAAACCATTTAGACATCTAAGTGCATGTTCACACCTAACCACACCTCATCCACTTGAGTTATTTGAGGATTGGCGCCCCACATGAAGATTCCCCCTTAAATCAAGGGATTTGGTCCCTTAGACTGTTTTAGCATGTTTTAAAGTTGCCTTCCTTGGGAAATGCGCCCCTCTTAATGCTTTCCTAGTGGCTAATAGTTGGCATAGGTTTTCTTGAGTAATTGTTGTTATTTTAGGCCTCTCTTTAGCTTTTCTTAGCCTTTTCTAGTTTTTTCCTAGTTTTCTAGATTCAACAATTTCTATATAACCACCTCCCTTTGGGATTAGAGGTTTGGTTGCTCATGTATTACTATTGTTCATTAATTTAATACATTGATTTTATGGAGAAAATTCTTTGTCTCCTCTCTTGAATATCAACAAATTACATGTGTTTAATTTAACTAGAATTCTAGCTCTATCGGAGTTTCTGCAGGAATTCTACAAGTTGACAGTCCTCTATGGAAGGCTACTTATGTGCTTAATTTTGTGGTGTGTAGGATTCATATCTATTGTAGAGGACAATATCTCTTGGATGAAGTAGGAATTATTTGCATTGGACCCAACACTTTCCATAAACCTATGTGGATCTCGGGTACTAAATTCAAATCCTAGATCGAAAAATCTATGCATGGATGATTGATTTGCTTGCATGGTTTGGGGATCTATTTAATTATATACTTCTTTCACATTACATATACTCCTATGTCTGGTATTATTCTCAGGGCTGAGACTATAGATCAATATCTCCTAGTGGTTGTGCAAACATATTCATAACAATAATGGACAACGAAAACTCTTATAAAGGAAAAGTGTTCTTTTTCACAAGGCTTTGCACCTTCGTGGGCCCATGATGGGGTTGACATGGAATAATGACATAGATGATAAGATAATGTGACATGTGGAAGGTGTGACACATGGTAGGAACAAGAGGCCTTATGGAGGGCCAAGTGGCCTGCATTTTTAGAGACATGTGTCATTCTCAGAAGGGGCCACGTGGTGGGATGACACCTTCATGATGTCGGTGTGATGTCAGAAAATCATGTAGGATATGTCATCATTTTCTCAAGGTCTGATTTCAGTGCATCAAATGGTTTTAGTCGTGATTGATGGGGCTAGGGGATGGGAAATCTTCTCAGCAACAAATGGGGAAGTGTCTATTACACACCTGGAGAGTCCCTCGCTACGTAAATGTGTTACGTGGAGGTCGCAATTGGGTAGGGGCTAGGGAATGAAAAATTGTATGGAAAATAATGTGAATAATTCTTGTTCAAATCATAGACCCTCGTGACATTACCTCTTTTGTGTTTTGATTTGAAGGTGGGGTGTGATAACATGGCACAACCCACAACTCTCTAGCAGAACACATGGTGGTCGATGTTGATATGGAAAATCCACATGGGATTAAAGATAGTGCCATGTGGTAGCTTTGCTAATGTGGTAGGGTTATTGAGGCCAAATTTTTAATGGCCATAACTATTGATAAATATGTCAGATTTTGATAAGGTTTATACCATTTGAAATCTATTGATGAACTTAACGTGATAGTGTCATCCAAAGTCGATTCCACTAACTTTGGAAAGGGAGAAATTTGATAACTCCATTTCCATAACAAGGCCATAGAATTTGGGTTAGGCCAATGTAACACCTCCCATTTAGTTTGGGAATTCTAAGGGGGTGGGATGGAGTGTTACAGTTTACACACATGGTACCTAGAGAACATGTGATAAAGGAAAGGGAAATCAAGTAGGTTGAAGCAAGAGCACCAAAGCACTTCCATAGAGGGGAAGAATAAGTGGAAAGGGGGGGAATATAAAAATATGGTAGTCCCACAACACCAGTGTAAAGATATCAGCAACCATTGTAACCACTATAACATTGACGGTTATATGGAGGAGAAGTGCTGGAATTTGTGTCAAGAGCTTAACCTAGAGAACACCAGTTCTACCATTGCCAAACATGTAGCAGTGCTTCGATGTGGGGAAAAATATGAGTGAGTTGGACTTAGGAGTGGTCTTGATGCAGGGAGGAAGGCCTATATGCTACCATTCTAAATTATTTCATGGATAGTTCTTAACTACCTGATCTAAAAATCACTTATGTATGATCTCAATAAATTAATTAATGTAGGTATTACAGACTCATGTGCTGGTGTGTGTCTATGTTATCTTAGGCAACGGATCGATAAGATTGCAAAATACACAGACACTAGAAAACAGTAAGAGAAACACAGCAAGAAAAATGCAAAACACAACAATTTAATAAGGAGTTCACCCAATCCTCCTGGGCTACATCTTCAGTCCAGCTTTCAGTGGTGGCCTTTTCTATTGTGTCTTTAAGCAGATTTTTTACAATGAGGAGCTCAATTTGAGTCTCCTGAAACAGATGATGCTTAGTAGGGTGGTTCTTGGATTCCCCAAGCCACTAGAGTGCACAGACTCCCCCTTACTAAGTCTTGACCTCAACTGGTCTTAATGGGATGAGTCCAATTTGGTACTCAGTTCCCGACAAATATCCTCTCAGGGATTGCTTGAACCTCTCGAGCCTTCTTGGTTCTGTCTACTCGATGCTGCCTTAGCTCTGCAGGTTAGCTCGACTTTCTGTTCTTTGCTTCTTGCTTCACTCTCTGTTCTGTCTCACCTGTCTTTATTCTCTATCTATTTGTGGCTTAGAGCCAATCTGTCCCTTGACTGTTCGCTTCCCCTTCCGTCTCTTAGGTTCACCTACCTCTGTACATTTGGAATTCCCTACTTCTGCATCATCGCCACTATGTAACGTTTCACAGGGAGGTGGCCACTTGTCCTCTCATGAACTGAGTGCCAGCTCTTCCTTCAACAGTTCGTTATTTCGGTTACTTTGTGAAATGATTCATCCACCAGCTCAGCGGTCAAATCGGACTTCAAACCTTCATGTGCCTCAGCTTATTCTTCCACCAAATCCGGTCTCCCATTGGGTGCAATCTCTACCATTAGATCTGGGGTGTCCAGATCCTACGGTTATTACTCTTATCACATAGGTGACTTACTCAAACGTTAGCCCGTGATGAGAGCGGTTTTCTCTCTCATCCACCGAACACGTGTCATCCAACATATGGAATCGCTGGGTCGTCGGCCAAACTCGCTTACCGCCTGAAATGCCTCCGATATTCTATCGGTTTTGGAGTGCGGGACCCGCCTATCGTTTCAGTGCTTTTCCCATGGTTTTCCGGTTCCCCTTGTGACCGAGCGCTCGGGGCTTTTCCTTCTCAATTGGTTTTGCCCAGCTTTGCGCTAATCGCGCATCAGAAACAGCCTATGTTTCCTGATCTGGATTTCCCAATTGCTAGTTTGCACCACTGCGTAGTCTCCATGGGCCTCGATCAATGCGCTTTGATCGAGGTCCTCATCATTCTGTGCTGGCTACAAACTGCCACTGTCCAGAGGTCCTTCCTGATAGCTCATTGTTCACATGATTTTGAAGTCTTTCATAATTTGAAATAGTCATAGAACTCTAATAACTTTCAAGGATCCAATTCAGATCATAGGCTTCCCACTGAAAAATCTTTTGGACCACCAAAAGTTGGTTTTCAAGCATCGACTATGTGAGGATACAATTTTCTCACCTGTCCAATCCCTATCCATTTTGCACTGCTTGGCTTTGAACCCTTGAGCCTAGTTCTAAGGTACTCAACGTCTCCCTTGCGTTTCGTTCTCACCTTCCTGTCCAAAACTGTGTCTTCCTATAATTCATTAAGATATTCAGGTAGAAGGTCATCAATAGAAGGCAATTGACTCTCTTCTTCAAGATCCTCAATTAGTGAAGGTTCAAACAATCTCAAGCTATCTACATTTATGACTGAGTAGATGTGCATGTAATCTGGTAGATCAAGGTGAAAATCATTCTCACCAATATTCTCAAGTATCTTGAAAGGTCCATACTTGATAGGCTTTAGCTTTTTACCTTCACCTTGCATCCTGTCCTTGCTGATATATAGCCAGACTTGATCACCAACTTGGAAACTATGCTCACCAACTTGGAAACTATGCTCCATCCAATACTTGTCATGCCTTGCCTTGTATTTGGCTTGGCTCTTTTCCAGTTGTTCCTATACTACTTGGTGGGTCTCTTGGATTTGTTCAAAGAACCTAGTTTCCCTATCCACATCACTGTGTCCCTCAACTGTTGTGTCCTTACCAAAGATAAAATCCAATGGAGACGTTGGTGTGAAACCAAAACAAGTCTCAAAAGGAGATCTCTGTGTAGAAGAGTGTTTGGCTTAGTTGTAAGCACGTTGCACATAACACGAATGTTCATCCCAAAGCTTAGGATGTTTACTACAATATCCCCTGAGTAATAGGATCACTGTCCTGTTGACTACTTCTGTCTGGCCATTGGTTTGTGGATGGAAAGTTGTGCTTTTCTTCAGTTTGGTGTCCATCAGTTCCCACAGACTTGACCAAAACTTCCCCACAAATCGGGTATCTCGATCAGATACAATGGAAGTGGGTACTCCAAAATGAACCCATACATGTTGAAAGAACATTTTTGCAATTTGTTCAGATGTAATCTATTTATTATAAGGTATCAAAATACACATTTTTCTAAACCTATCCACAACAACATACAGATAATCATGACATTTCCTAGATTTAGGCAGTCCTCCAACAAAATCCATGGAAATACTTTCCCAAGGATGAGAAGGAACTGGTAATGGAGTGTACAAGCCTAGTTTTCTATTGTTGGGCTTGCTTTTAGCACACATAGTACACCCTCTTACATATCTAGAAACAATCTCGTTCATTTTTTGCCAATGACAAAATCTTTGGAGCTGTGCAACTGTTTTACTTACCCCAAAGTGACCTGATATTAGAGAAGTGTGTGCTTCTCAAATTATCTTTACTCTTTCAGTTTGTGGAATGTATAGCTTCCCACAATGATATAGGAGTCAGTCCTTTACATGATAATCCAATTCTTCTACTCGTTTGCCTTGACTTAAAGTTGCATATACATCCTTAAAGTCTATATCTTGAGCATATTGTTCAATGTAGCTCTCATGTAACACAAAATTATGCTTAAGTATAGTAGATGCATTTATAATGGGTCTAGATAACATATCTGCAAATTCATTGTGTATGCCCTTTTTATATTTGATGACTGAATGAAACTGTTATAGAAAACCCATCCATCTATAGTGTCTTGATTGCTGCAACTTAGTTTGGGAGTGTATATATTGAAGTGGTTGATGATCAGTATGTATTACTGTCTCTTTGCCCATTAAGTAATGTTTCCACTTTTTCACACTCTGTACTAGTGCATACAATTCTTTATCATATGTAGGATAGTTAACTACTATAGAATTAAATGTCTCAGAATGATAACATATGGGTTTACCATGCTGTGTCAACACTGCTCCCATGGCATAGTCACTAGCATTTATTTGGATCTCAAATGGTCTTTGAAGATCAGACAGTGATATTACTGGTGCTGTACTAATCTTTTCTTTCAAGGTGCCGAAGGCTTTCTGAGTTTTCCTCCCCACTGAAACACCTTGTTCAATCCTATTAAAGCATGTAAGGGAGCTGAAATTAAGGAAAAGTTAGAAATGAACTTTCTTCAATATTGTGATGCTCCTAAGAAGCTCCTAACTTCTGTAGCAGATTTGGGTTTAGGCCAGTTTACAATGATTTCCACCTTAGAGGGATCTATATTCAATTCACCACCCCCTACTATACGTCCCAAATAATTCAAAGATGTTTTGCTAAATTCACATTTTGAGAGTTTAACATAAAGTTTTTCTCTTTTCAAAACATCTAGTGTTTTCTTAACATGCTTTAAATGTTCTTCCCATGTTTTGCTAAATATCAGAATGTCATCCAAATACACAATAACAAAATCATCAAGAAAAGGTCTGAGTACATCATTCATTATTCTCATGAAAGTAGAAGGAGCATTAGTTAAGCCAAAAGGTATAACTAGCCACTCATACAATCCCTGCTTTGTTTTGAAAGCAGTATTCCATGCATCTTGTTCTGCAACTCTGACCTAATGATATCCAATATGCAAGTCTAACTTGGAAAAATAAACAGCTTCTTTTAATTGATCTAATAGATCATATATTCGAGGAAGGGGATCAACTTTTTATTGTTATCTTATTCAGTTCTCGGTAATCAATGCACATTCTCCACGAGCCATCCTTATTTCTCACAAAAATGATTGGTGACCCACATGGTGATGTGCTAGGTCTGGTGAACCCCTTCTCGAGCAACTCCTGCACCTGCTTCTTGATTTCTGCATTCTCTAAACTGGACAACCTTTTATACCTGTGGCTGCAATGGTTGTTTCATCTCCTAAGTCTGACCCCAAATATTTCTGAATAGCTGCAACAGTATTCTTCTTTTTTCCCTTGAACTTCTTAGGTCTCAGCTTCGGATGCAGAATCTAGCAGTGCTCATCATCATGCCCATCCTTCTTACAATGAGTGCATGAAGACTTGCTTTTCTGTGCAGTGTTGGCCTTCCTTGCTTTCCATTTATGTTTTCTTTTCTCCTTATTCTTGCTTGCAGTGGGTTGGGATGATCCCCCAACTTCTGGGTTTCCATTCTTTCCTCTAGCTTCTAGATGCATAGCTTGAACAGATACCTCATCTATACTAGTGGGATTAAACATGAGGATAGTGTGCCTCATGTAGTTGTGTAGACCACCAATGTACTTCAACAGAGTCTTAGGTGAGTCTAATGAGATTCCTGTAATCAATGCTCTCTTCTTAAATTCTTGGGTGTAACCTTGTACACTTTACCCTTTCAACTGCCTAAGATTTTTCCATCTCATCATGTCTTGCTACATGTAGGCCAGTGGATAGAACTTCTTTTTTATTGCAGAAACAAATTCACTCCAGACAGAAAGATGTCTCTTCATGTCAGCTTGGGTCCTGCCTTCCAACCAAACTAAGGCAGTGCCTCCAAGGCGTAGGCTTGTCAGCTGAATCTTGCTCTTGTCTGAATCAATACTCTGCACTCTGCAATAAACATTAATTTGTCTAATCCAATTGTCCAGTTTTTCTGCATTCAACTCTCCATCATATATTGGTAAATCAAACTTAACATCTAGTTTAACCAAAGATGTCTTCTTTTTATGTTTAGGGCTATTAGGAGGTGTGAGAAAGCTTTCCTCTTTCCCTTTGCATTTTGAGTGGTCATGGAGGAGAGACTCTTCTTCTCCTTCATCTTGTCTGGAGCTTGATGAATCTTCATCTTTATGTTTTCTAAGGTCCTTATACATTTTCTCTACCATGGACCTTATGTCTAGGAAACTATTTATAAATTGAGGGTCTCGCCCCACAGAACCTTCCTCTGACATTGTCTTCTAAGGATAGACTCTCTCAATTTCAGGATTAGTTTCAACCAACTCTACTTCTCCTAATTTGAGCTTTGATTTAGTTATCATTTGACAACTAAATCTAGCACAAGCTTGTCTAACCTTAACAGCCTAGAGCTCTGATACCACTTGAACTGAAAATCACTTATGTATGATCCCAGTAAATTAAATAATGCAAGTATTATAGAATCATGTGCTGGTGTGTGCCTATGTTATCTTAGGCAACAGATCGATAAGATTGAAAAATACAAAGACACTGGAAAACAGTAAGAGAAACATAGCAAGCAAAATGCAAAACATAACAATTTAATAAGGAGTTCACCCAATCGTCCTGGGCTACGTCTCTGATCCAGTGTTTAGTGGTGGCCTTTTCTATTGTGTCTTTAAGAAGAGTTTTTACAATGAGGAGCTCAATTTGAGTCTCCTGAAATAGATGATGCTTAGTAGGGTGGTTCTTGGATTCCCCAAGCCACTAAAGTGCACAGACTCCCCCTTACTAAGTCTTGACCTCAACTGGTCTTAATGGGATGAGTCCAATTTGGTACTCAGTTCCTAACAAACATCCTCTCAAGGATTTCTTGAACCTCTCAAGCCTTCTTGGTTCTGTCTGCTCGATGCTGCCTTAGCTCTATAGGTCAGCTCTACTCTCTGTTCTCTGCTTCTTGCTTCACTCTCTGTTCTGTCTCCTTTGTCTCACCTATCTTTGTTCTCTATCTGTTCGTGGCTTAGATCCAATCTGTCCCTTGACTGTTCGCTTCCCCTTCCGTCTCTTCGGTTCACCTGCCTCTGTCCGCTTGGAATTCCCTGCTTCTGCGTCATCGCCACTATGTAACATTTCACAGGGAGGTGGCCACTTGTCCTCTCACAAACTGAGTGCCAGCTCTTCCTCAAATGGTTCGTTATTTCAATTACTTTGTGAAATGATTCATCTGCCAGCTCAGCGGTCAAATCAGAGTTCAAACCTTCATGTGCCTCAGCTTATTCTTCTGCCAAATCTGGTCTCCCATCGGGTGCAATCTCCGCTGTTAGATCTGGGGCCTCCAAATCCTACGGTTATCTCTCTTATCACATGAGTGACTTGCTCGAACATTAGCCCGCAATGAGAGAAATTTTCTCTCTCATCCGCCGGACACACGTCATCCAACATATGGAATCGCTAGGTCGTTGGCCAAACCTGCTTACCTCCTGAAATGCCTCCGATATTCTACCGGTTTTGGAGCATGAGACTCGCTTGTTGTTTCAGTGCTTTTCCCATTGTTTTTTGGTTCCCCTTTTGATCGAGCGCTTGGGGCTTTTTCTTCTCAATGGGTTTTTCCCAGCGATGCACGAGAACATCAGAAACAACCTCCATTTCCTGATCTGGATTTCCCAATTTCTAGTTTGCACCACTATGCGGTCTCCATGGACCTCAGTTAGCGCACTTTGACCGAGGTCCTCATCGTTCCGTGCTAGCTACAAATTTCCACTGTCAAGAGGTCCTTCCTGATAGCTCATTGTTCACAAGATTTTGAAGTCTGTCATAATTTGAAACAGTCTTAGAACTCTGATAATTTTCAAGTATCCAATTCGAATCACTACCCTACCTATGGAAAGGATATTTATGCCTTAGTACAAGATATGAAGAAGTGCAAACGCTATTTAATGGGAAAGGAGATAGTAATCCATATAGATCACTAGTCACTGCAATACCTATAGGCCCAGAGTAAGATACAACAAACCAATCATTACAAGTGGATGGAGTTTCTATAGCAGCTTCATTTAGTGATCAAGTATAAGAAGGGTAGCACAAAAAAGTTTGTCAACATACTTTCAAGGCCACCCACATCAAAGCCCAGAGATTTGGGAGATCTTATGCACATGGATCCATTCACCCTTGATGCAAACAGAGAGACATATTGAAAGGATGAAGACTTCAAGGTGTTGTTTCATCATTTGTAGAGCTAGAGTGATGTGCATGATGGTGACAAAACAATTGACTACCATGTCCATGATGGGTTAATCTACATGTTGGATAAGTTATGTGTTCTTAAAGGTGAGTGATTATAGATTATTAGAGAGGCTAGCACCTTTAAGATTACAGGTCACATTGGTGTAGGGAAGATAGTACCCAACTTGTAGATGTATGTGTATTGGCCCAAGATGAAAGATCTAGGTTCATAATATGATGCATGATTTGTTGTACCAACAACCCTATTAATAGGAAATAAGTTATGCATCATCCCTTACCAATACCCTATCATCCTTGGGAAAGAATTTCCATGGACTTTGTGGGAGTTTTACCAACAACGTGGAAGGGACATGACTACCTATTCATGGTAGTTGATAGGTTTAGAAAGATGTGTTCTAATTCCATGTAAAAAGTCCATTACTGGGAAAGAAAAAACAAACTTGTTCATTGGATAGATCTGGGTGCACCTTGGAATACCAAGGAACATCATTTCATAAGGAATACAAGATTTCTCAATGCATTTTGGACTACATTATGGGAGAATAGGACACGAAGTTAATGATATCTATAACATTCCATCGATAGAAAAATGGGTAAACATAAGTAGTTAATATAACTTTGGTGTGTATTTTGAGGGGTTATAATCAAAAGTATCCAAATACTTGGGTGTTAGAAAATTAAATAACAGATCAATGGAACACACAAAATATTGTGGAAACAAAGACATAGAAATGCATAAAACAAGAGAGACATATATAAATATATGGTTCACCCAATTTGGGATACATCCAGGGAGAAACAGCTAGTCCTTCCTTTTATATTATCCAACAAAATGAAGTCTCTCCAACCAACAACGGATTCATTGTAATTTTCTCTTCTCTCTCACATAATCTCCTCTCTCTTTCTTAATCAGAATCATAATACACATTTGCAATATAATTCCCTCATATCAACCGAGGGTTTCCTTCTAGGGAAAAAAAACCATAAATTAACATAAATTCTACCATTAGATAATCTGCCTAATGAACGACCTAGATTGACTATGAAATTACAATATTTTACAAGGCAATTTTTCATCTATTTTTAGCTCTGGGGGAGCTGCCCCCAAACCCCCACCGAGGGCCTACTACCCCCCATCCAGGGGGACAACCCCCCCATGCAGGCCCCCACATGGAGGGGTGTATATTCTTCCTAGGGTATACACCCATCTAAAAACAAGACCTCTGAATCAGGAAGATAATTAGGCTCCACACCGAACAATCTCCTAGTTGGAGACTAATTTTAGAAACTTGACCGTTGCTTCACTTGTTGGACAAGGCTTCCACTTCGAACTTGGTTTTTTCTCATCTTCATCATCATAATTGAAGAAAAACTGAAACTAAGTTGAATCTCAGCTTATCCATGGCTACAAATTTTGTTAAGATATCTACAAGATTCTGGCTAGTGTGTATTTTTTCTAGCTTCAATTGTCCATATTCCAACATTAACCATATCAAATGGTACTTGAGTTGTATATGTTTAGTATTGGAATGAAATGTTGATTTCTTTTCAAGATGAATGGTAATCTGGTTATCATTGTATAACTTTCCTGTCTCCTTCTTCTTTCCCAATTCATCCATAAACCTTTGTAACCAGATCATTTCTTTACTAGCCTTTGTAGCAGCAACATATTATGCTTCCATTGTTCAAAGTGAAATAAAGTTTTGCAATTTTCAAACCCAACTAATAGTTTTTCCACCTATAGTAAACACATAACCTATGGTTCTCCTCATGTTGTCTCTATTGCCTTCCATATTTTCATCAACATATCCTTGTAGAAAAATGTTTGAAACACCAAAGCATAATGCCTGATTTGTGGTACCTCTCAAATACCTGACAATCCACTTCACTGCCATCCAATGTTTTTTTCCTGGATTTTTCATATACCTACTTATAACTCCCACTGTATGTGCAATATCAGGACTTATGCATACTGTTTCATACATTAAGCTTCCAATTGTTGCTGCATATGGAACTTTACACATGTAATCCATCTCTTTTGAGTCTTGGGACACATCTCCTTAGCTTGAAATGGCTAGCCAAAGGTGTACTAATTGGTCTTGCATTTTCCATATTAAATCTTTCCAACACCTTTTCTATGTACTCACTCTAATACAATGTTAATTTGGGATTTTTCCTATCTCTAGTTATTCTTATACCAAGGATTTGTTTTGCAACACCTAGATCCTTCATTGCAAATGAATTTTCCAATTTTCCTTTGAGAACATATATTTCCCACATGTTAGAATGTGTAACAAGCATGTCATATACATACAATATCAATATAATATATTTTCCATCTTTTTTCTTTTTAAGATAAACATAATGGTCAAAGTGACAACTAGTATAACCCCATTCATACATAAACCTGTCAATATTTATATACCACTTCCTTGGAACCTGTTTTAATCTATATAATCTCTTCTTCAATTTTCACACTAACTTCTCTTTCCTTTTGACCTCATACCCTTGTGGCTGCTGCATATATATTTCTTCCTCCAAATCCCCGTGGAGAAAGGTTATATTTACATCTATCTGCTCAAGACGCAAATCTTTTGATACCACTAGACTTAAAATAGTTATGATTGAAGTCATTTTAACAACAGGAGAAAAAAATTCATTGGGGACTATACCTTTCTTTTTTGCAAACCCCTTCCCCATAAGTCTAGACTTATACTTGTGTTTACCTCCATCTTCTTCCTTGAACCTGTAAACCCATTTATTTTCAATGTTGTTTTAACTTCATGCAACTTGACCATGGAAAATTTATGGGCTAGTATTCGTAGGTGGGGTAATATTCCATGCTTTTTCCAAAACAAAGATTCACCAATTTCCATTTTTCTAAAATTGAATTCGCCCAAATTTTATAATATAAAATTATTTTACCTTAAAAATCACCAATATTATATATTGTATAATATAAAATAATTAGAAATCTAAACATTTTTACAAAATTATCATCAAACATTTTAGAATTTGGATATTAGGGACTGGTAAGATTCGCCAAGTTTGTTACACTTTAAGACAAAATTTCATCCTTCAAATTTTCCTTGAACTTGACTAAGTCCCAAGTTTGGTTATCCATTAAGAGTCCATCTCTTCTTCCATGGCTTGCTCCCACTTCTTCCTAGTTTCTACCTGCATTGCCTCTTCATATCTTTCCAGTTCATCAGAATCAGTCAACAATGCGTAATATAATGAAGGAGAGCATCATTCAAAGGGTCTACTTATCCTGATAAATATTCTAACACCACTTTTAGGTGTTTGAGGTGCTTATTTCTATTGTTGTTGTTGTTGTTGTTTTTGTTGTTGTTTTGGTTGTTGATCATTATAATTATCAGGCACATTTACTTTTTTTGTGATCTCATCAAGCACTGTGTATTCTTTGTTTTCCTTTTCCTATTTCTTTCCCTGCATCTGATCCTTATACAAGGCCTTTTCATTGAATATGGCATCTCTACTCCTAATTAATTTGTAATTTTCATAATCATATAAGCGATAACCAAAATCATTAGAACCATATCCAATAAAGGTAAATTTCTTTGATTTTGCCTCACACTTTGTTCTATTTTGTTTATTGATGTGGATAAAGACTTCACAACTGAAAGTCTTTAAAAAACTAGTTTACTTTTTTACCTGTCCATGCCTCCTCTGGAATACCACCATCCAAGGAACTTGAAGACTCTCTGTTTATTAGATAAATAGTAATATCTACAGCGTCTGCCCAAAATTGTAAGGGAAATCCTGCATCCAATCTCATGCACTTGGCACGCTCCATGATTGTTCTATTTATCCTTTCTGACACACCATTTTCCTATGGTGTTCCTAGAGTTGTATTCTCTCTACAAATTTCATGCTCTGAATAATAGTTATAAAACGCTTTGTTTCAATATTCACCTCCACTATCTTATATGAGACACTTCAACTCCTTTTTTGTCTCATTCTCAACAAAAGATTTCCATTTCTTGAAAGTATCAAATACATTATAATTATTTTGAATACAATAAATTTAGGTTTTCCTAGTAGCATCATCAATTAAAGTAACATAATAGCAAGAGCCACCAAGAGATGATACTTGAGAAATTCCCCATACATATGTATGCACAAGCTCTAATTTTTTTCTCTTCTTTTCCTTCCCAACTCTGATAAATATGACTCTCTTATGCTTTACATAAACATAATTTTCGCAAAAATTCAAATCAACATGCTTCAAACCTGGCAACAAATTTCTTGAGTGAAGAATCTGCATCCCCTTCTCACTCATATGCCCGACCCTATGATGCCACAATGTCGAATCTACTCCTATGGAGGTTAAATCATTAAGAGAATTAGAAATACCATTGCATAAATACAATGTACCAACCTTTTCTCCTTTTTCTATTGCTAAGGCTCCTTTAGTGCCCTTTTAAGTTTTTTATGTGAATATAGTTACACAGCCTTCACCACCTAACTACCCTATTGAAATTAGATTTTTCTTCAGATATGGAACATGCCTTACCTCCTTCAATAGACATTGGTTTCCATTTTGTTGCTTTATAAAAACCTTATCCATTCACCAATTATTTTACAAGGTGTATCATAACCCAAACAAACCTGTCCAAACTTATCCTTGAACATAGTCATGAAAATTTTTCCTATCAGATGTGGGATGGAATGAAGCCCCTAAATCTACCTCCCAAGCATCAATAATATTCTATAATGAAAGAATCAAATCATCTTGCAACACATTGCCTGTCACATTCGCTTCATGATTTTTCACTTGTTTTCCATCTTCTTTTCACTCTTGAGATTTGCAATATTTATTCAAGTTTCCCTTCTGTTGTGGCCAGCAACAACCCCCCTTCTTATTTAGTGTTATTCCTAATACTAAATAAGTGGGGACCCTTAGTTAAAAAAATTTAAAAATCAATTAGTGTTTAAATTTCCTTTTCAAATAAACTTACCATCATAAGCTTAGGAGAATCCCCTTAAAAAATCTAAAAAATCTAAGTTTTATGATAAGGTAGGACAAAAATCTTTCCTTATGAAATATCGCATCGCAAGCAGATAACGGGATACTACCTTACAATCCGAATTCCAATATTGCGAGATCACAATACGCGATAATAAACAAATATTGCATCGCATAAATCAAGCACAATTTACATTGAAAAAAAATTAATTTGTCAATATGCGATGACACCGATCGCAAATCGCATTTCGCAGAAAACAGGTTAACAAAGATTGTCATATCTAACATTTCTGCGATCTGTGATATTGTGATATTGCGATTTCGTGATACAGCGACAATGCGATGATGCGATGTCACAAGTAATCAACTCTGCAATGATACGATTTTGCAATGTTAAGACTCTGTGATGTTGCGATCTGCGATATTGCGAAGAAAATCCCAAAATCACTTCATCGTAGATCTTTCAGGCTCGTTATTCAAGAAAAGTATTTTCCATAAGCTGACACCTGGTTATGCACTTTAATGCTAATAAATGAGTTAGTTTCCAGTTATTAATGGAATATGGGTTCGTGCTTATCGAAGAATCATCTCATGTAAGGTGGTATACTTGATGTGTCTGTGGCATTTAAAACTTTCCCATCACCCTTCCTTGCCATTCATTTTCACTTCACTTGTGAATTGCAGGAACGGAGAATAGAGGATAATACAAAGAAATACACAAGATAAAATAGGAAAGAAAAGCAAAGCTCCGAGCTCCGAAAAAAAAAAGAAATGGCACCCTTGTATATAAACACAGCCTGTAACAGAGACGCAGGGATTGCTACATGGGAAGGCATGTATAATCTACTTGAAGAGGAGAATCTAAGAGTAATGGAAGTTGTTGCTACCGCAGGCTCAAATAGTTCTTTTGAGGCATCCATCACAGAGCTAGCTCGCTCATTCCTACACCGGATAGCAGCAAGACCCAAAATTCTCCCATACACGGACATGGTAAAATGGATAATGGACAGCGTTGATATCAGAAATATACAGTTTAAGACTCAGGGTCAAGAGCTTACAGAATTATTATTTTTACAAATTTTGAACTTTATATTCACTAGAAGGAAAAAGCGCAAAAGGCGAAAAACGCATCAAGGAAACCCAGATCAAGGAATGGAGGTGGTTTCTGATGCGCAATTAGTGCCGCCTAGCGCTAATCATGCATCGCTGAGAAAAATTTCTCAAAAAGGAAAGTTGCTAATTGCCCAGTCACCTGCAAGCCCCGAAAATTGCAAGAAAGCAACGATTCAGATAGATTGGAAGCAGAAGGCAAAAGAAAAGGCACAAGCAATCCAAGGGTTAACCAAGTTAAACTGGGATTATTACTGGACATACTTGGTAAAGCCACATAGCCAGTGGATGACTATCAAGTGTATCATCAATTCGGCCAAAAAGATGGTGCCAACTCTTGTCAATTCTGTTTTCTCAGCTCAGCTAAAATCAGAAGTCGGCCAGCCGACTCTTCTCAAACAGATGCTGCATGCGTGCGATTTCAAGGACCAAATACAGAAGTAGTTTAATTTTAGATTTAATTTTAGTTTTGATTTTGTTTTATTTTCCTGAAAAGAGGATGGTCATTTAAACCACATCCTACATTTTTGTAATAATTTATTTTTAGGTTTAGTTAGTAGTATTTAAACCCTTATCATGCATTTAGAGAAGGGTCGTGAAATTTATCAAAAAACTATCCCCAGAACATGCACTTTTGTACCCTCTAAGGAGGTTTTGATGAATGAATGGAACAGGATTTATTGACGTTTGCATTTGATATCTTCTATTGATGTTTCACTTTTGTACTCTTAGTGGATACTTGATCAAGAAGAGATAAATCGTTATCGCTTGAAGCTCATGAGTAGGACTAGTTATAAATGGTATTTCTATCTCTTAACTATTTCTGCCTTGTGTTAGAGTGATTTTCAGTTCAGTTATTTATATATTTATGTATGAATGCCTGAGTTATCATTTGGCACTTTTGTACGGTGATAGCTATTTATTTATGCTTAGTGTATGAGTAGCTTACTATGCGATATGTTTTTCACAACTGTTTTGTCTAACTTTTTATACGAAGTGGTTCATCTTTATTGAATTCTTTTCTCATAACAGTTGAATTATATTTATTACCAGTTGTTATTTGAAATCATTTTAGATCGCATAAAAGAAATATTACACCCCGGGTTAGTGTAGATTTACATATTTCTATTTGTTAGAATACAATTTCCTTATTATTATATTAGAATTAGAGTAGAAGTATTCCATTTAGAAACTGTTAGAAACAGAAATATCAATCTTTCTCACACACACACTTAAATTGGGAAACTAGTCCCATATCCCCAGTCGGATCGGCTATACCAAACGGAAAAGGAGTTGCCAACCAAGGTCCGGTCCAGGCGGGTATCCCCCTTGTTGTAGACTCGATTTTCGAGGCTTCAACATATTTGGTGCTAGAAGGAGGGCCATGAACTGTGAATGGAAAGAAAATCTAAATCTAAATACCATTCTGAGGGTAAATCACCCTCACCGTCTCCTCTGACTTCTCCATTATCTTTAAACCTAGAGCCAGAAGTCGTTGGATCAACAGTCGTTGTTACAAACCCTGACATTTCAGAACAATCTACTATTGAACCTCTTGAAGTTGAATCTTTGATTCACAAACTTCAGCGATTTTATATATCTCCTCAAAAGTCTGATAAATCTCAAGGCAGCGTGACTTCGCAATATAACCCTACCCATCCTCTTACCAGGTTAAAGAGCGAAAATTTTGGTGTTCAGCCAACCGAATTACCTCTACCTACTAGGAAGAGAGCAAGGAAGTCTCCTAAAGGATCTGATAGTGAGACTCTTTCATCATCATCATCCATCTCAACCTCTTCACTGCGAAGTCAACCATCCACTCCTCCACTTCAGATCATCGTCCATCAGCCTATTGCAACTTCCTCAACTCCTTCTCAACCATCTGGAGTCATAATATCCTCATCTTCTCAACCACAGGGATCATCTTCTGCACTTTCCTCTGTTAGTAGTTCAGAAATGGCCCAATCTCCATGGAATAACCCAGGGGCAGTCTTAATGCCTGCACCCTTGAGTCAGATACCAGCCCATCTTGAAAAATGGTTGCCTAAGTTTAATCCTGAGGCAGGCATGCTAGCATAAGAACATATAAATAAATTTATGTTATCCATAAATCTCAATGGAGTTACCAACGAAGATGTCGTTGTTTGAATTTTTCCTGATACTCTGCAAGGAACAGCCGGATCATGGTATTTCTCATTACCATCTGGATCTATTACTAGTTGGAACATTTTCCAAGAACAATTCCTGACCAAGTTTGGTGATGACAGGTCTACAGCGACACTGATCAATGACTTGTCTAACCTTAGTGGCGAGTCAAGAGAACTTATCAAATATTTCAATTTACGTTTCAATAAAATCTTAAACAAAATTCCTACTGCTTCTCAGCCTAGTGAAGAAGTGCGAAGTGAATGGTACATTACTGCTTTACCATCAAACTTAGCAATCTTTGTTGATAGGGCTAACAAAACAACCTTAGTTGAAAACATGAAAGAAGCAATAGTAGTAGAGAAACGTATTACGGCCCTATAAAAGAAAAACGTGACAGAGGAACAAAAATCTAAGAAGGTGTCTTTCAAAGAAGATCCCAAGAAAAAACAACCGAAATATCCATTCGATTTAGAAGGATTACAAAAAGTTTTGAAGATCATGTCTAACGAAATGGTTAACATTAAGAAACAAGTGGCAGAAACTTCTTCTAGAAAGCCATATAGGCCTTTTAAAATAAATCCTGCAACTGATTCCAAACCCCCTAACACTATTTCAAATGCTGAATCAGAAGAAGAAGAAGAGGAAAATGCTACTGAAGAACATACCGATGAAGAAGAAGTTGTAGATTTACAAGTTATGTGGGATTTCATCCTCCCAAATGAAGAGGATCAAGAGGCATTCACGGTTAGTACTCGCAACAGAAATCAACTTGATCCTCCTCAGCCTACACCTAAGCCAAAGAGTGCAAGCTCAATGACGAAGGATAAAGTCACAGCCAAGAAAACATCACCTAAAGCAACTCAAACTAGCCCAGTCCAAATAGACACATCAACTCCATCAAAAATGCTAATCGTTTCGGATGAAATGAAGTATAATATCGTAGAAGATATGAAAAAGACTAGGGCCAACATTACTCTTTTTGAATTGAGAAAGTTAAAACACCAGCAGAAAGTACTTTTGAAAGAATTACATGTTGTGCCAATTGCACCTTTACCAGCTGTTGTAATCTCTCAAGCTTCTCATGATATGGGAAGACCTCCAACTAGTACGATGAATAAAGTTGATCCAAATGATATCGCATTAATTGGAGGAAGATAGAGATTACATACTTCCCCATTTCTCCTTACTTATGAAATTTTCAATAAAAACGTGCATAATTGCTTAGTCGATTCTGGAGCTTCATCGAACATTTTACCAAGATCAATTTGTGAAAAATTGAATGTTCAACCATAGAAATCTGCTATGCGTATAGTTTAGCTAGATCGATCGCAATTCGAAGTGATTGGCGAGTTAAATCAGGTTACCATAAGGCTGTCATCCAACCCAAAGGTATGTCAAGTTAGCGACATTTTAGTTGTCGATATTCCTGAATTTTATGGCTTAATCCTTAGTAGAGATTGGTCAGAAAAACTTCATGGATACTTTGCAACTGACTGGTCGCATATGTGGCTGCCTTATAATGGTAAACGAAACCAAATAAAAGTTGAACGCGAACAACATCAGAAATACATAGTAACAAAACTCGAGGGAGAAAATGAACTAGTAGCATACAATTCTAACATAATTGGCAACTATTCAATAGATTCTTTCCTAGGAAATTTTAATGCTCATACATCACCTTACTTAGAACATTATTTTTTATCTCAAATAGAAAATTTCTCTCAAATAGATAGTTCTAAGTGCATTAATTTTATAAATAGTCCTGTAAATAAATCTTTGTTTTGGAAACTATTTTTTGATGGTTCTAAGTCTAACGAAGGATTAGGAGCAGGATGCGTGTTAGTAAGCCCAGAGGGAGATAAAACCATGCTAACTTGCAAACTCAACTTCGAATGCACCAACAATACCACAGAATACGAAGCTCTAGTCCAAGGGTTGTACAAGGCAATCGGATTAGACGTCAAATACCTGCAAGTTTTCAGAGATTCTGAAATTGTAATAAGACAGGTACATAATACTATACACTATTTATCAGGTCATTTAAAGCATTACCAATCTTTAGTTCAAGATCTGACTGAACACTTTATAGCATTTAATATTTCCTCAATTCCCAGACTCTAGAATACTAGCGCAGACCTCTTAGCCAACGTAGCTTCCAAGCTCATTCCTTCAGAAGATTTTAGCCCTGGCCAATTTTCAATTGAGTTAATTTTTAGACCATCTATTCCTGATAACATTACCAATTGGAGGATTTTCAACGACGATCCTGATATCATGAGTTTTCTCACATCTGAAGGATCCTACACCAATCAAATAATTGACGAAGACCAACATGACAAACAATTGCAACAGGATAGTACTAACAATGCTATACCTAAATCAGTAGTCAAATTAGAGGACCTTTATGATTTGAAAGATCAATTCAAAATGTCTACCAATTCAAAACTCTAAAGTTCAACATTGAATTACGAACTAGTAAATCTAGGAACTAATGCCAAACCGCATAATATCAACCTAGGCCTTGGCCTAGCCCCTGAAGAAAAATTAGCATATATCCGTCTCTTGAAACAGTACAAAAGTGTCTTTGCTTGGAATTACGATGAACTCAAAACATACGACACCTCCATCATCCAACATACTATCCCAATGATTGATAATGAAAAACCTGTCCAACAAAAGCTGAGAAAAATCCATCCAAATTTAGAAAATCAGATCAAAACTAAACTCAGTAAGTTATTGAAAGTGAAATAATCTTTCCTGTTAGACATTCTAAATGGGTTTCCAATATGGTACCTGTTAGAAAGAAAAACAGAGATATCAGAATCTGCATTGACTTTCGAAACCTTAACAAGGCCTGCCAAAAGGATAATTTTCCTTTACCTCCCATGGAACAAATACTGCAGGCAGTTGTGGGCTCAGAATTAATGTCATTCTTGGATGGATTCTCAGGATACAACCAAGTGCAGGTATATCCCGACGATCAATTAAAAACTCCATTCAGAACTAAGTGGGGCACATACACATATCAAAAGATGCCATTTGGTTTGATTAACGTGGGTGCCACATTTCAGAGAGCCATGGACATTGCATTCAAAGGGTTAGTTAATAAGTCAGTGGTAATCTATTTGGATGATATTACTGTTTATTCCAAGAAACGAGACAACCATCTCAAGGATTTAAAACAAATCTTCCAATGTTGTTTAAGGTATGGGATTTTGCTTAACCCGAAAAAAATCTTTTTTCGCATTAAGTGAAGGAAAGCTTCTAGGATTCGTAGTGTCAAAATCTGGAATTCACATTGATCCTGATAGAATCAAGGAAATTTTTGCAGTACCCCTACCTCACAACAAGAAAGCCATGCAATCTTTCCTTGGCCAAATTAACTTGTAAAGAGGTTCGTTCCGGATTTTTCAAGAATCGTATCTCCTTTACAAGCCATGATTAAAAAGAACACAAATTTTAAATGGGGCCAAGACAAACATGAGGCATTCAATCTGATCAAACAAGCTATTATTAATGCTCCATCTTTAGCAACTCCAAATTTTTTTGATCCTTTTATTTTGTACACATTTGCCTCGGATAAATCATATGCTGCGATACTCACTCAAGCAAATCAAGAAAAGGTGGAAGCCCCAATTGCTTTTTTCAGTTCCAATTTACAAGGTGTTGAATTGAATTATTCAGATGTGGAGAAACAAGCTTATGCTGTTTTCAAAGCAATTAAATATTTTAGACCTTTTTTACTCAAAAGACATACCAAGATCATAGTATCGTTTCCAGTGGTGAGAAATCTTCTAGTACTGAAGGATGTGGGTGAGAAAAGGGCCAATTGGGTTACTACCTTACAGGAATACGACGTAGAAATCAAACCGGCAAGTATTGTAAAAGGTCAAGGCTTTTGCAAAATGCTGGCAGGAGCATCACTAATGCCCGAAAATCCATCTGAAGAGGTACACGTGTACGAGGTAAGCCTAAACGATGTTGAGTCATTATACGCTGATATTATTTATTATTTAAAGAATGGATATGCTCCTCCAAACCTCGATCATGCCAAGAAAAGAGCCCTGAGGCTAAAATCCAAACAATATCAACTCATGAATGGCGTTCTTTTTAGAATAAGTTATGATTCTGTTCTCCTTAGATGTCTCGAGAAAGCTGAAGATGAAGAAGTCTTGCAAGAACTCCACGATGGGCCAGCAGGCAGACACTATGCTGGAGACGCAACTGCTCATAAAATTTTGCAGCAGGCTATTATTGGCCCACATTATTCAAAGATGCACATAACTACGTAAGGAAATGTCAAGTCTGTCAAACTGCTGCTGGGAGACAAAAGAAACTATCCTTGCCACTGCAACCAATTAACATTGAACAGCCTTTCCATCAGTGGGGATTGGACATAATAGGTGAGATCGTTCCTCACTCGTCTAAACAACATAGATACATCCTTACAGCAACAGATTACTTTACCAAATGGGTAGAAGCAGTTCCACTCAAGACAGCTAACGCTGAAAATATCATTGAATTCATAGATCAGTTCATTCACCGGGTTTGGATTACCTTCCGCTTTAATGTTTGATAATGAATCATATTTTTCTGGTAATGCAATGACTGAATTTGCACTCAAAAGGGGTTTCAAGCTTAAATACTCGGCCAATTATTATCCACAAGGGAATGGGTTAGATGAATATACAAATAAGAACTTAATTAGAATCATTAAGCGAACCATTGACCAAAGTCATAAAAATTGGCATAATTCTTTAATATATGCTTTATGGGCAGATCGAATAATGCAGAAAGCATCTATCGGCACTTCTCCCTTTAATTTAGTTTATGGGAAAGAAGTAGTTCTTCCAACACATCTGGCAATTCCCTCTTTAGCCTTGGTTCAATATATTGATGAAGCACCAACTTCCTCTTTACAACTTAGGCAGCTGGAAATAATTAAACTAGAAGAACAATGAGAATGGGCTAAAATAACTCATGCTCATCATCAAGCATTAGTGAAAGCCTCTTTTGATTCCAATATAATATCCAGAAAATATTTTCAGATGGGAGATCTAGTTTTAAAATGGGATAAAGCTCATGAGGAAAAGGGAAAACATACAAAATTTCAAAGAATGTGGCTTGGTCCTTTTCAAATTGTAGAAGTCGTAGGTCCGTCTACTTTCATGCTATAGGATTTAACAGAGAAAAAGTATTCTTTACTTGTTAATGGTTACATACTCAAGAAATATTTCCCATAGAAGATTATTCTTCTATTTTGTAGAGTAGTTGTTTTTATTTTCATAATAAAACCAGTTGTGAATGGTTACAATAGGAATTTACGAAAAAGACACCAATTCTCTTTCAAATTTTGATCTTTTTCTTGTATAAATAGCAAATCTTTTGGAAAATTGATCTTTATTATTGAAAGATACAGTTAAAAACTCTAGCCTAGAAATGATACTAGCTTCAACTTCATAAAATTTGATGGAAACAACCTTTAGTGAGAAATTGTTTTATATCAATGCAATGAAAGGTATCAATAACAAAATAAAGATTCTCTATAGAACAACTATTTCCAAAAACTCTACTATTGTCATCCAGAGCTATCTTAAGGAAACAATGACTCCCTCCCTACTAAGGAAATCACAACTTTCAGAGGAACAATCCAAGGATACACTTTATCTTAAAGAGTGAGAGGTCTCATCACGAGCCGACTTATCATAATCACAGATATTATAACTTGCTGACTTTGCCAATACTGCATACCACAATAGGGCAATGACTCAAGATTGTTAAAATCAAAAGACAAGGGGTCTCATCATGAGCCAGCTTGTTCAACAAAGTTATAAATCAGTGAATGACTGTGTCATGAATTGGCTACCAAACCAAGGCATTTCTCTTCAAGAATAAAAAGAAAATCAAAGCAATAAGTGTGGATGTGGATTCTTCTTTGGGAATTGTAGGTTTCTTTAAGTAGGATACAAGATCATTGTTGGGTAACAGGTAACCTTGTCGAGGCTATAAACACCTACTGGCAGCAGAGGCTCTACCTACGAAAAAGGAGCATATTTAAAACTAGTTTACAGAGAAGACTTTGTTTTATCTTTACAAGCCAAGTAATGACTGATGTAAATACAAGGTCTAGCTTTAGACAACAAATAATCAAAGTTGAAAATAGTTGAAACAAAATGTCATTGACAGGTTAAAGTATAATGTACTTTATCTTTCTATAATAAAGTTTAACTTTCTGGAAAATTTTCTATTTTGGAAGTTTTGAAAATTCAAAAAGCAGCAGAGATAACTGGTTCTTCCTAGTGAATCGCCAATTGTTGTGGCCAGCAACAACCCCCTTCTTATTTAGTGTTACTCGTAATACTAAATAAGTGGGGACCCTTAGTTAAAAAAATTAAAAAATCAATTAGTGTTTAAATTTCCTTTTCAAATAAACTTACCATCATAAGCTTAGGATAATCCCCTTAAAAATCTAAAAAATCTAAGTTTTATGATAAGGTAAGACAAAAATATTTCCTTAGGAAATATCACATCGCAAGCAGATAACAGGATACTACCTTACAAGCCGAATTCCAATATTGCGAGATCACGATACGCGATAATAAACAAATATCGCATCGCATAAATCAAGCACAATTTACATTGAAAAAACTTTAATTTGCTGATATGCGATGACGTCAATCACAAATCGCATTTCGCAGAAAACATGTTAACAAAGATTGTCATATGTAACGTTTCTGCGATCTGCGATATTGCGATATTGCGATTTCGCGATATAGCGACAATGCGATGATGCGATGTCACAAGCAATCATCTCTCCGATGATACGATTTTGCAATGTTAATATTCTGCGATGTTGCGATCTGCGATATTGCGAAGCAAATCACAAAATCGCTTCATCGCAGATCTTTTGGGCTCGTTATTCAAGAAAAGTATTTTCCATAAGCTGACACCTGGTTATGCACTTTAATTCTAATAAATGATTTAGTTGCCAGTTATTAATGGAATATGGGTTCGTGCTTATCGAAGAATCATCTCAGGTAAGGTGGTATACTTGATGTGTCTGCAGCATTTAAAACTTTCCCATCACCCTTCCTTGTCATTCATTTTCAATTCACTTGTGAATTGCAGGAATGGAGAACAGAGGATAATACAAAGCAATACGTAGGATAAAATAGGAAAGAAAAGCAAAGCTCCGAGCTCCAGAAAAAAAGAAATGGCACCCTTGTATACAGACATGGCCTATAACAGAGATGCAGGGATTGCTACGTGGGAAGGCATGTATAATCTGCTTGAAGAGGAGAATCCAAGAGTAATGGAAGTTGTTGCTACCAAGGGCTTAAATAGTTCTTCTGAGGCATCCATCACAGAGCTAGCTCGCTCATTCCTACACCAGATAACAGCAAGACCCAAAATTATCCCATACATGGACATGGTCAAATGGATATTGGACAGCGTTGATATCAGAAATATACAGTTTAAGACTCAGGGTCAAGAGCTTACGGAATTATTATTTTTACAAATTTTGAACTTTATATTCACTAGAAGGAAAAAGCGCAAAAGGAAAAAAATGCATCAAGGAAACCCGGATCAAGGAACGGAGGCAGTTTCCGTTGTGCGATTAGCGCCGCCTAGCACTAGTTGCACATCGCTAAGAAAAATTTCTCAAAAAGGAAAGTTGCTAATTGCCCAGTCACCTACAAGCCCCAAAAATTGCAAGAAAGCAATGATTTAGACAGATTGGAAGCAGAAGGGAAAAGAAAAGGCACAAGCAATCCAAGGGTTAACCAAGTCAAACTGGGATTATTACTGGGCATACTTGGTAAAGCCACATAGCTAGTGGATGACTATCAAGTGTATCATCAATTCGACCGAAAAGATGGCGCCAGCTCTTATCAATTCTGTTTTCTCAACTCAACTAAAATCGGAAGTCGGCCAGTCGACTCTTCTCAAACAGATGCTGCATGCGTGCGATTTCAAGGACCAAATACAGAAGTAGTTTAATTTTAGATTTAATTTTAGTTTTGATTTTGTTTTATTTTCTTGAAAATAGGACTGTCTTTTAAATCGTATCCTACATTTTTGTAATAATTTATTTTTAGATTTAGTTAGTAGTATTTAAACCCTTCTCATGCATTTAGAGAAGGGTCCTGAAATTTATCAAAAACTTATCCCCAAAACATGAACTTCTGTAACCTCTGAGGAGGTTTTGATGAATGAATGGAACAGGATTTATTGATGTTTGCATTTGATATCTGCTACTGATGTTGCACTTTTTTACTCTTAGTGGATATTTGATCAAGAAGAGATAAATCGTTATTGCTTGAAGCTCATGAGTAGGACTAGTTATAAATGGTATTTCTATCTCTTAACTATTTCTGCCTTGTGTTAGAGTGATTTTCAGTTCAATTATTTATATATTGATGTATGAATGCCTAAGTTATCATTTGGCACTTTTGTACGGTGATAGCTATTTATTTATGCTTAGTGTATGAGTAGCTTACTATGCGATATGTTTTTCACAACTGTTTCGTCTAACTTTTTATATGAAGTGTTTCATATTTATTGAATTCTTTTCTCATAACAGTTGAATGATATTTATTACCAGTTGTTATTTGAAATCATTTTAGATCGCATAAAAGAAATATTACACCCCGGGTTAGTGTAGATTTACATATTTCTGTTTGTTAGAATACAATTTCCTTATTATTAGATTAGAATTAGAGCAGAAGTATTCCATTTAGAAACTGTTAGAAATAGAAATATCAATCTTTCTCACACACACACACTTAAATTGGGAAACTGGTCCCATATCCCCAGTCGGACCCGCTATACCAAACGGAAAAGGAGCTGCCAACCAAGGTCCGGACCGGGCGGGTATCCCCCTTGTTGTAGACCCGATTTTCGGGGCTTCAACACCTTCTTCCCACATTTCTAGCACATTATCCCTAATCTAGATTTGGATCTTCCTTTCCTTGACTTACTGTGATTTCTTGGTCTCCTTACTCTTTCCAATTTTATTCCCCTAGTATTTGCAGTCAAAGCATTACCTAATGTCTCACCATAGCTTTTCCATCACATTTCCTTGCTAAGGATGGCACTAACAACATCATCAAACTTTAAAGTACTAGATCCATATATAGATTTACTAATATACATAAGTAATCCATTCCAATTTTCTAGAAATGAGAACATAAACAACAAATCCCTAATGTGATCATCAAAATTTATGCCTACAAAACTTAATTGACTGGTAACCATGTTAAATCCATTGACATATTCATATTAAATAACTACCTCATAAGAAATACCTTATTTGAGGCCAAGGATTTTTCATGTAGTTTGGCCAATATCGTCGTTAAAACTTTTGTTGTTAATGTTGAATTCCACCTATGCTACCAGACATAGTTGTATTATTCCCAATGCCTTTCTATCGAGAATCTCCCATTCTGCATCTGTCATACTCGTCGACTTCTTTGTTTTTCCACTTAGTGGTAGGTAAATATATTTTTGATACAAATAATCCTCCATTTTCATCTTCCATAGTTGGTAGTTTTGGTTGTTGAATTTCTCAACCCTAAACCTACCATCTTCCGCCATTTCTCCCACTCGAACTAAGAAACCTTCATTCTTACAAGTGTATCAGCGAAATAGACCTTTGGCTCTTATACCAATTGTTAGAAAATTAAATAACAGAGCAATGGAACACATAAAATATTGTGGAAACAAAAACACAAAAACACATAAAACAAGAGAGACACAAATATACGTGGTTCACCCAATTTGGGCTACATCCACAGAAAAACAACCAGTCCTTCCTTTTATATTATCCAACAAAGTGAAGATATAAAACCTATGGTATATTAGATGTAATTTCCTCTTCGCTCTCACGCAGTCTCCTCTCCCTTTCTCGCTCAAAATCATAATACATGGCCACAATACAAATCCCTTATATAAATCGAGAGTTTCCTTATAGGGAAAAAAAAACCTAAATTAACATAACTTCTACTGTCAAATCATCCACCTAATGAATGGCCTGGATTGACTACGAAATTACAATATTTTACAAGGAAATTTTTCATCTATTTTTAGCTTCGGGGGTGCTACCCCTGGGCCCCCCAGCCGAGGGGGACAACCTCCCCTCCTTAGACATGGAGGAGTATACAGTCTTCCTGGGGTATATGCCAGACTGAAAACAAGACCTCTGAAATAGAAAGATAATCAGGCTCCACACCCAGCATTGGGATGAAAATATTTTATATACACAACACTCTTATAACACAGCAATCCACACTTCTATTGCTATGTCCCCATTTCAAAAACAAAATTGATATTTTCCACCTTCACCTTTGTATATTCCATATGAGTAGCGAGTAGGAGTAAGGGAGGATATGTTGATGGTGCTAGAACCACCAACATATAGGGGATCTCCCCGATATAAGATCCCAATTAGACCTTACACGATCTATTGTAGGATTCCCATATGGAATATAAAGCAGCTATCATTTACTTAAATATATGCCTTGGCTTTAGTTGTCGACACGAGAGAGAAGTGAAAATCTCCTTTTGAATGAGCAAGCTAGTGCGCCTTGTGGATTTTCAATAGTAGATGTATCAAGGTTCTCTTACTAATTATGGGAAAATGAAGTGAGCCTCTAAGAGAGAAGTAATAGTACTACCCTAATGGAGACACATGTAAAAGAGAAAGATTCATCTAACATCAAGAGAAATAGTTCACAAGGATGTGATGATCATTATAAACATAACAACACATTTCCAACAAGAAGCACTAAAGTCTGAAATAGTTCAATTACTCCAATACTAATGAAAGAAAACATGAACCATAAACATTCAAAGAATAGTCTTAGAAACATTCACAATCCATGTGTGTAAATGTGCTAGCCTGGAAGGCTTCAATATTAAGCAAAAGTCCCAAGATACATAAATACAATGAACACCACTAGCTCCAATAGTGGAGTGTTAGAGCCATTGCTTACTCCCAAAAGTATTAACTATTTCTCTCTAATGCCTTGTAGGAGAAGCCAAGGTTTAAATTCATTTGCATGAGAAATGAGGATCTATTTATAACTTGAGGGATGACCTCTCACATTCTCATGGCTCTTGACTTTATGACTTCTAGTGACCTTTAGACTTATACAACCTTTGGAATTACATGTGGGTTTTAGTATTACATGTCTTTTGGACTTCCCTGACTCTTGGACTTCCACTTATTTGTATTTTACACTAGGTACAACAATACACCATGACTTCCACATCATTTTGTGATGATACTTGACATGTCACTATGTTTTATGACTAGGACTAATAGCAGCTAATGACATGGACTCTCTCCTGTGGTGACTCATTTCCAAGTGTATCTTCATTCTTCATTCTTCATTCAACTTCAATTGTTGATGTCATTTACCCTCCAAAGGATCTCTGACCAAATGGATTATTCGGGGTGCCTTGATCATCATGTTTCAAGCATGTTCTCCATTGTTTTGATATTCCTTTATTTATTATCCTTGCCCGATCTTCCTCATGGGTGCTTGCAACAATTTTTTTGGAATACTTATATTTGCAAATCACTCATGGCAAGCAACCATCAACGTTAAAATCTCGTATTCTACCATGTTTCATGCATATTTTATGTTCATTCCTTTTGGGAACACTCAATAGGGACAAAAGGGACTTCAGGGTGCATGGGTACAATTTGAAGGCTGAAGGGTTGAAGATGGAAGGGTTTGGGACTTCCACATGCGCTCAAGAGAGGGAGACAGTCAAAACATGGCGCATGTGAGAAGTCTAAAGGATGAAGGGGAAGGATTCGGGCTTTCCAAGTGTATTGTGCACTCAAGGGAGACATGGCGAGAATAGGGTGCACTCCTAAAGGTTTAAGGGTGAAGGATTCAACCCTTTGGGGTGTTCTCATGCGCTGAAGAGGTCCAGGAGGGCACAAGGCACACTCCTGAAGGGTGAAGACTTGTGCTTTGTTCCTTTGGAGTACTCTCATGCACTCAAAGGATACAAGATGGGACATGGCACATTATAAAAGGTTAAAAGGTGAAGCTTAATGCCTTCAGGGTGCACCTATGCGCTCCAAGAGGACACACTTCTTGGAGATGAAAGAGTGAGCTAAAGGAAGGCTTAGTCCCTAGGAAAGTGTAGTTCAGAGTAAGGAAGGGATAAGAGGGTTAAGGAGTGTGCCTTGCACCATTGGAGGGTGCATGGTGCATTTTTTATAATTGAAGGATTCCCAATCAAGTCTTTGGAGTGTGCTCATAATCTCTTAGCCTTAATGAGTTCTCTTTGAAACCAAATGTTTTTCTAAGTCTTGAATATGAGGCGAGGGGTGAACAGGATGAGTTTAGACATTGAACCATGTTTGAAACATACCAAATCATCAAGAAAACCTATACAAACTTGCATAATGATTAATATACATCAAAACACTACTTTATACACATTCCCCAAGTGCAACGAGTGTAGTGTGTGTGACTGCGACCCAAAAGTCTCATTTTATGACAAGAAAGATGTTATGACCACAAAATACACCAAAATATGTTTTGATAAATGCGATGACACTTGAAACACATATAATAACATGAAACAGAATTTGGTGATCAAAGCAACTCTAGATTCGATAGTGATAGTAGGTTCCAAAATTCAAATGTAGCAAAATTTTGGAGGGTGTTGTAGAAGCGACAACACTTGGTGACACAGTAAGCGAACTTTAGCTTCACTATCTGGGAATAGATTTCGGTTAAGGGTCATACCTTTAGGAAGTATTGATTGCCTCGATCTCCCCTTTTCAACCTAATTTTACACATAACATCTCACTTTTCTCAACTTGGTTGAAATACACACAAAAGATACACCACATCACAATTGTTTCAATACAGGAAAGGGTAATGTGCGCAACGAGTTTATGATATTCAAAGTATGAGATTTCATCTTTGGTGTTGCTTCACTACCAACAATCCTCATCTTTGGCGGAGTCACTTCAGGGGCACAAACATTTCTTTTCTACCAACGAGCCTGGTCAATACCTCAGCAAAGTCACTTACTTCACCTCCCTGCGCAGGAAGCCTTTATCTTCTTGTTAGTGTAAATATTTTGGAAAGAGGTACCAAAAGCGCTTCACTTAAGTCACACTTCATAGCTACAATAATAAAATAATAAAACCCTATAGTAAAGAGATTGTATGCAATCCAAAACATGAAACAACAAAAAAAATTGATGTGATAACCCAATAGACAAAGACTTTTTAAATGAAGAATATTTTTATTAAATACACCTAGTGAAGGAGATATATAACAACGGTCTAAAAATCCCCCTCTATGGGATGGGTCCTTTGATGTCCTTGTGCTTCACCGATATTTTCTCTCTCTTAATGTGTGAAAAACCCAAAACAAAGAATGGAACGCAAGTGGGAGCTCGAATGTGAGAAGAAGATAGTGATGAAAATGATAATGGTCATGGTGAAGAATGAATGTAAAACCATCTTATTTACAACAAAATATTAGGTTAGTCTTGAAAATGGAAAATAATAAAATAATATTGTCCAAATCAAGATATAACCATTAGGAATACTTTATTATATTTTTTATGTAACAGCCCTGGTCAAAATTCCATGTAAAATTTAATAAAGGAAAAAATAAGACCAAGGTTATGGGACACGTATTCCAACTGAATGGTGGGAAAAACATCCTAGTAGGCATTCATTTTGGTTATTATGGTTGAAGGAAAATGGCAAAGGCAATGGAAAAGGAATTTGGAAAGGCAAAGAGGCATTATTGACATTTTATTTATGAAAAAATGGAAAATAGGAGAAAAGGAAGGTGAAAGGTCGCAGGTTGCATGTGAAGAGGAAAATGAAGGAAAAATAAAGGAAAATGAATAAATTAGAGGCCTCATTGATAAAAAGGCTTCTGGGGATCATTTCATGGCTTTTGTCAATTCAGTTTTGGAGCTCTCTCTCTCTATTCTCTCTCTGTCACTCTTGGACACTTAGATTTTTCTTGGAGCACTTCAACATTGGATCAAGAAAATCAAAGAAGGCAAGAGGAAGTAAAGAACAAGAAAGGAAGAGAAGGATCAAGTGGATACATCAGGATTCTTTGCAGGTATTGAGTTGCATGTATGGTTTCCTTGCTAGTTTTGGCATGCATGGTTACTCATGTTTGTATTTGGTTCTCTTGTTATTATTGGCATGGGTTTTGCCAGGTGTGACATTATTTTTCAACCTAGCCTTGACATTTCTGGATAGCAATGGTGTGATGGGGTTCTCATTTTTTGGTTGACCTAGATTGTCAGATGGATTTGAAGTTGAGTGAGGTGGATTTGCTAAAGAAAAGAACACATGGGTTAGTGATCCCTGAACCGAACTAAGGGTTGCGGTAAATACACTGGCCTAGTAACCCCTAAATCAGCTTATGGGTTGCAATAAATCCATGTATTGTTTGCCTCGATAGGCCTAGGAATCCTTGACTAGTGAATGGAGGGATATACGATAAAGCCTAGAGGTGGGTGCTCTTCATTAAGCTTAGGAATCCCATGATGGGATATATGGTAAAGCATGGAGGGTGAAGTCTCTGTTAGGGCCTAGTGTTCCAGTGTGGATTGCGGTAAAGCCCAGAGACTAGTGTCTCGATTATTGCCTAGTGATCCCTAAATCAGACTGTAGATTGCAGTAATTCCTAGAGACTAGGAGACAAGAAAATTCCACACAGGGTAGGTGGAGAAATTTGGTGGCATCCAGACTTATTTATGGCTTAGTGATCCCATGAGGATTGTGGTAAAGCCTAATTCTATTGATGAGGGTGAGGTGGTTTACCCTCAGGAAGCCCTGGTTGGTTCTTTTGGTTATGAGCCCTACATTCATGCGTGGAATATGGCATGGGGGTGATTGGTTGAAAGAAATATTTGGTTCAGCCAATCTATGGTCGGGTGGTACGTGAAAGTACCAAACTTGGTTGTCTTATGAATTCATTAATAAGATTTCATTCTCTTTGGTATTTCATGTGTAAATGTATTGGTTCATATGAGGTATTTATGGTTGTTGTATCCTTGTTAATTTTGTTTGTTATATGTTGTTTATGAGCATGTTTTATGATAGTGATAATGTATGGCTCTCATCATGTTTTGATTTGTAAATGAATGAACAATGAATATATGACCTAATATATGATAATGTAGCTAATGTGAAAAGTCATCAATTCTTCTTAGCAATTCTCATATAAGTCTGAGATTCTTATGCTCGGATTTGTTATTATGACCTGTAGATTACTTGTCCGTGATGTGTTTGAAGAAATGTATTTTATGATGAGGCTTAGTTAGGTCAATTCCTTGATCATTTTTTGTGTTAGAGGCTTTGTCTTGTTGTCATTTATTGTCTTGGAAAGTCTCATCAGGTTTCAGGCAATGGTTTGGAGACTAGCCTTGAAAAAGTGGTTTAAATCTTGCAGTCTCTCACACACAATAGGCTAAAAAAGACTACAATCTCTATCTTGCATACATTATGGGAGTGACTAGAGGGTCTCAATCTCATGCATGCCCATGTGATGGGAGAAAATAGGGGTGTTTTTAGTGAAAAGGCAATTTGAATCAAGGCTTGGGCACCTAGAGGGGTGGTTTAACTCTTGTGGGTCCTATAGCTCCTGAGAAAGGTCAGTAGGGTTTTCTTGTGCCAATTCCACTTCCTTAAGGTGATCTAGGAGGTTGAATAATATCATAATAACTCTTTTCACATGTTTACTCTGGTGGACCATTTAGCTTGGGTAAATGTGGGAGGAGGGCGCTACAGAGTGATATCAAAGCATGGTTCAACACTTGGACTAGATGTGCGAAATCTGTTTGTCATGCATGCATGAAGGATGTATACGTGATTGTTATGTATGCATGGTGGTAGTCATTGTTACAGTTTTGTTTCCATGTAGGAGTTGACGATGTTGTTGTTGGGATGTGTTAGTCATGAATGCATGTTGGTTGTATACACATTTGGTATGCATGTCAATGTTTATATGTTGTTATGCATGCATTGTCATGGTTATGGTTATGCATGTATCGTAAGTTATACATGCATCATGAGGTCATTGCATTCAATTATGTCATCATGATGTTATTGGTATGTTATGATGCTAATGTGTTGGTTGAGATAAAGTAGGAGATGCATATCATCAAATGAAGTTGTGGCACTGGACCTCGAGGTAAGAGAAGATCGTCATACAAGTTTGTATGTCAGGCATACAGGTTTGTTAGTTAATGGATTTTTATATGAATTAGGGTTATATGCATGTTTGTCATTATATTTTTGTTATGGTTACATGTATGATAGATGTTAGTGAATCAGTGTGATCACATGTACATACGTTGAATAGTCATGAATGATAGTAACATGTTGTTGTATGCATTGTGGTCATATGCCTGGTTACTATGGTCATTGCAACTGAGGTCTTGATGTTATTATGTTTTATACTAATTTTTATTGACATATGCAGATGAATATGGTTATGACATTCACGTATGAGTTAATATATTGTGATATTATTTCATACTAATCTAGTTTGATCGTTTATATGTGATTGTTATGCATGAATGACAATTGTTTATGAGCTTATGATGTGAACATGTTAGCTAGTTATTGTCATGGATATCATGACCTTATTTATGTTTGAGTTGATGTGTTGTGAAGTTATATCATGCTAATCTAGATTGATTGTGCAGAAAAGATATCCTCCCCTGATATACATTAAGGTATGAGTTTGATTATGTTGTCTACTTGGTGCTTGAATGTTTGATTAATTGCATGATATGAGTATGTGTCTATAAGATTGCATTAATAAATGATCTTGTTTTAAGATGGTTGTACTAATACATGTGTTGAGACTACTGATATGTACTTGAGTGTAAGTAGGTGATATTTGTAGCATTATGTATTATGATTGACGAATGTGAGTTGATTGTTGATTATGACATGGTTGTTAGACTTGGTAAAGGTTGATTTTAGATTAATAGATATGTTGTATTGATCTTTGGAACATGTGATCGACATGTGTGAGCAGTTGCAGGGAAACATGCTTGGTATTAGTGTGACAAGGTAATAGTTGATGTGTATATATAACTAACAATTGGGTGAGGTGACAATATGTAATAAGACTCGATTGCAACAAGGTAAAAATGTAAAAGAAAGGAATTAGGTCAGAATTCCTTTGGCTATGTTTGGAAACCATAATTCCAAACGAATGAGTGCTTTGCATATAGGAAGTCTTCTTAATAGTGATTTTGTCTGACATTATGCGGATATGTGCTATATTTATGAACATGTATTTGACAGATATATCAGCGAGTTTCTAGTTATAGCCGGATCTGTCAAGGAATTGGAGTCTATTGAGAGATGGCATGGATGTGTTTGGCTACAAGGAAGAATGCTTGGCACAACAAGATAAGGTAATTGGTGTATTGTTATGCTTACTTATGCACTGACAATTATGTGTTTATGGCAGTATGATATGGGGGATTGCATGGAAAAAGAGACTGCCATGAAGCCTTGAAGAAGGCTTAGGTTGAGATTTCCCTTGGAGGCTTTGGGAACCATGGGATTAAGACATGATGTTTGTTGCTAGTCTTATGCTTTCAGTGCTTTTTTTTTTTTCTTGCGCTTGATTTGAAATTTTTTTGTCTCTTGTGCATGGCCATGCCACTTTGTTTGTGGTGTCATATTGTTATTAGTCTTTCATGGTTTGCTTCTTCTTTGTTTTCTTTCCTTTTATGCTTGAGGGTCTTGGGAATTAGTTTGGGAAGAGGGAATTTGATGGAGCTCGGGAGATTTGAATCAAACCCAACAGGTAATGTGAGACCTCAATGAAGCCTAGTGCATGTATAAGGGCAGTTGAAGGCAATAATATGACAACTAGTTGGATTAGTTGGGTCCATTGGTGGAAATGGATGGTGGTAGGACAATCATGATAAAGGTAACAGGAAAGGAAAGTAAATGGATCCAAGGTGTCAGATGCCTTGCCTATGTTGGGAATGGTTGTTCTCAATGTTGTGCATGGTGTGCACAAATAAAGGAAGTTATCTTAACGTTGACCTTATGACATCTGGTAATTGTGTTGTGACTCTGATTACATTGATGTTTCTATATGTTTATATGTATATATGTATGTATGTATGTTTTTTTTTGAAAAGACCATTAGGGATCATTCTTGTGGAGGAATTATTTCTTATGTAGGTAAATGGCATGAAGGGGTTCCTGGTCTTACAAGGAATCAATTCGGAGTAGTAGCCCTGAAAAATCTATGAGGTCAGTATCATGTGGATATGAATTGATATTATGTGATTATATTATGTCTATGTTAGGGTAGGTAATGTTGAGGGGCACATCAACGGAATGAAAGTAGTGTGATATGAAACGTGTTGGGATAAGCATAGGTGGTGTAAAGACACTTGACATAAGGTTGCCTGGTAGAGACAGTGTGGTCTCTGAATGTGTGGTACTACTACTGCATAGGTTGTATATGTTGTACATGTTTCATCTATGATGTTGTGCGCATGTGGTGTTGTGTATATATAATGTGTGTACATGTTGTTTATGAAATGTTATGTACTTGTGTGCATATTGCATATGCAGCATTGGGTATAGATGGTGCTATGTACATGTCGAATATGCATTATTATGTAAATATTGTACTGTGCGCATGATGGATATGCGATGTTGTGTGCATATGGTGTTGTGCGAATGTTGGATATGTGGTGTTGTGTACATGTTGTATATACAGTGTTATGTACATATGGTGTTGTGTGCACATTATGCATGTGGTGCTATGTACATATGATGTTGTGTGCATGATTGTACATCTAGTGTTGTCTGCATGTGTTGTTGTGTACATGTTGTGCATGTGGTTTTGTGTGCAGGTGGTGTTGTGTACATGTGGTTTTTTGTACATGTCGTGCATGTGGTGCTATGTACATGTGGTATTTGTGTACATGTTGTACAGGTGGTGTGGTGTACATGTGTCATTGTGTACACATTGCGCACGTGGCATCATGTACATGTGATGTCATGCACACATTGTGCAGGTGGTGTTGTGTATAGGTGGTATTGTGTACATGTTGTACATATGGTATTGGTGTACTTGTGGTATTGTGCGCATGTCATTCATGTTGTGTTGCAGAAATGCACTACTTGTGTGTGTATTGTGTAGTTGTGGTATTGTTATATGTGTATTCGTTGTGTTGTACTTTGTGTGTGTATTATGTCATGTTATACATCGGGTATAGGTGTATGTGTCATTTTGTGTTGTACATCGAATGTAGGTGTACGTATTGTGTTGTGTCGTACACTGGGTGTAGGTGTAGGTGTTGTGTCATACACCGGATGCAAGTGTATGTGTTGTGTTGTATGTTGGGTGTATGTGTTGTGGTGTACATCAGTTGTAGGTGCATGTATTGTATGGTGTTGTATGTTGTGTGTGGTTGTATGTGTGTAGTGTACATTGTGCATATGTATACGTGATTGAAGAGAAGAAAAGGAACTGGGTGCTTGCTAGGTGTGCCAAACGATCTAGTGTGTGTACAAAAAGAACAAAGGTAGAAGCAAAGGATCGATTGAAGGATAAGTATTAGCATGTCATTCGATTTTATTATGCATGTGAACTATGATTCTTGTTTATGATGGTTCCATGTGGTAGACTATTATGATGGTTGCATTTTGACCTAACCGAATGTGATATGTTTATACATCATGATTTGATTAAACAACTAGTTTGACTTGTTGTGACAGGAAGTAAACAGGATTGCAAGTGCACCCTATTGACGAGTTATCGATGAGGTATTATGTGAATTTATTTCAATTTATTTTAAATATAATGGAAGTTATGTGCTTGGTATAGGAAGCATGGAAATACCCGATTGGGTGAAAGAAACCAACTGCAATAATTAATAGCAGTAGAAAAAGGAATTCGAACAAGCAGCAATATGTTGGTAAAGCACTTCAGGAGCAGGGACATTGTGGGACACTGGTGCCCAATAGTGTCCATTGATTTCCATGAGCATGTTATGACCAGTATGATGGTTAGAGGTATGTATATGGCTTGGTTGTTGACCTTTCTAGGCAAGGAAGCGTTGTGAAGGGATGGATCGCCCAGGATAGGAGATGTCGGGGAACTTGGAAGGTGAGTAAATACACGGAAGGGGGTGACCGAATTTCCTGAAGAATTGTGTAGCAAAGAAGGGAAGGCCAGGGATGAATTTTTTTGTCATTAGAATTACCAAATTGAATCATATGCACATTAGGAGTGTGCCTTGGAATAATGAGCCGATAATTTTTCACTATGAGGATAGCAGTGCAGGATTGTAGTGTTGGACATTGGATGTAGCTTTGAATTTGGCAGTGGATTCTGGACCTCCTAGGAAGGAGGTGAATCCTGATACTAATTTTGAGGGTGGTAGTGTAAGCCTTTGGATTCCCTTGTTGCTAATACGTGTATCGTATCCTTTTATTTGTTGATTGATAAAATGTGCATATGTGTATTTCTGTCTATTATTGTAAATATTGTATCGAGCAAGAATTATAAAGCTCCATAAACAGTATACTTATTTGTTGGTTGAGAAAATGTGGTTATTATTATAAATAACGTAATGAGTTGTGTTATAAATCTCCAATAAATAGTATGATTGTCATGTGTTCAACAAGTGATCATTGTAAATCCTGCAACGAGTTGTCTTATAAGTCTCCATGGGAAATATGTTTTGCTTTCAACAGTCTTGTTGGTTGTATGTGTCATTGAAATCCGAGGATGGTGTTCCCCTAAGGGGAGGGTTTTGTAACAGCCCTGGTCAAAATTCCATGTAAAAGTTAATAAAGGAAAAAATAAGACCAAGGTCATGCGACATGTATTCAAAGTTGAATAGTGGACAAAACATCCTAGTGGTCTCTCATTTCGGTTATTATGGCTAAAGTAAAATGGAAAAGGTAATGGCAAAGGAATTTGGAAAGGAAAAGAGCCATTATTGACATTTTATTTATGAAAAAATGAAAAATAGGAGAAAAGGAAGGTGAAAGGTCACAAGTTGCATGTGAGGAGGAAAATGAAGGAAAAATAATGGAAAATGAAGAAATTAGAGGCCTCATTGATAAAAAGGCTTCTAAGGATCAGTTCATGGCTTTTGTCAGTTTATTTTTGGAGCTCTCTCTCTCTATTCTCTCTCTCACACACTCTTGGTCACTTAGAGTTTTCTTGGAGCACTTCAGCATTGGATCAAGAAAATCAAAGAAAGAAAGAGGAAGTAAAGATCAAGAAAGGAAGAGCAGGATCAAGTAGCTACAACAAGATTCTTTGCAGGTATTGAGTTGCATGTATGGTTTCCTTAATATGTTTGGCATGCATGGTTATGCATGTGTGTATTTGGTTCTCTTGTTGTCATTGGCATGGGATTTTCTAGGTGTCATAGTGATTTTCAGCCTAGCCTTTTGATTTCTGAAAAGCCATTGTGTGATGGGGTTCTCATGTTTTGGTTGAGATATATTATAGAATGGATTCAAATTTGAGTGAGATGGATCTTTGAAAGAAAAGAACACATGGCCTAGTGTCCCTGAACCAGACTGAGGTCGCGGTAAAGCCACTAGCCTAGTAACCCCTAAACTGGATTATGGGTTGCTAAAAATCCATGTATTGTGTGCCTTGATGGGCCTAGGAATCCTTGACCAGTGAATGACAAGATATACAGTAAATCCTAGAGGTGGGTGCTCTTCATCAAGCCTAGGAATCTCATGATGGGATATACAGTAAAGCCTAGAAAGTCGAGTCTCAGTTAGGGCTTAATGATCCTATTTCGATTACGATAAAGCCTGGAGAATGGTGTCTCAGTTAGGGCTTAATGATCCAGTTTGGATTACGGTAAAGCCCAGAGAATGGTGTCTCAATTATGGCCTAGTGATCCTTGAATTAGACTGTGGATTGTGGTAAATCCTAGAGACTAGGAGACAGGAAAATTCCTCACAGGGTAGGTGGAGAAATCTGGTGGTATCCATTCTTATTTATGACCTAGTGATCTAGTGAGGATTACGGTAAATCTTGATTCTATTGATGAGGGTGAGGTGGTTTAGCCTTGGGAAGCCCTCGTTGGTTATTTTTGTTATGAGTCCCACATTCATGCTTAGACTATGACATGGGGGTGATTTCTTGAAAGAAAGATTTGGTTCAGCCAATCTATGGTTAGGCGGTATGTGGAAGTCCAAAACTTGGTTGTCTTCTGCATTCATTAATAAGAGTCCCATCTCTTTGTTATTTCATGTGTAAATGTAGTAGGTCATACGTAAATTTTATGGTTGTTGTATCCTGGTTATGTTTTATTATAATGATAATGTGTGGCTCTTGTCATGTTTTGATTTGTAAATGAATGAATATATGACCTAATATATGATAAAGCAACTAATGTGACAAGGCCTCAATTCTTCTTAGCGATTCTCATATAAGTATGAGATTCCTATGCTCATATTTGTTATAATGACTTGTAGATTACTTGTTCATGATGTGTTTGACAAAATGTCTATCATGGTGAGGCTTGGTTAGGTCAAGTCATTTATCAAGTTTTGTGTTAGATTCTTTGTCTTGGTGTCAATTATTTTCTTGGAAAGAATCATCAAGTTCCGAGCAGTGGTTTGGAGACTAGTCTTGGAAAAGTAGCTTAAATATCACAGTTTCTGGCACAAAACTGGTTGAAAAAGGTTGTAGTCTCTCTCTTGTGGGCATTGTGGGAGAAATTGGGGGACCCCAGTTACATGCATTCCCATGTCATGGGAGTGACTGGGATTTTTTTTAGTGAAAAGGGAATTTGACTCAAGGCTTGGGCACCTGAAGGGGTGGTTTAGCTCCTGTGGATCCTGTAGCTCCTAAGGAAGGTCAGTAGGTTTTTATTGTGTCAATTCCACTTCCTTAAGGTGATCTAGGAGGTTAAATCATATCATAGTAACTCTTCATCACATGTTTACCCCGGTGGACCGATTAGCTTGGGTAAATGTGGGAGGAGGACATTACATTTTGGAGAGGGAAAAGATATTCAAAGTGGTCAAATATCTTTATTTAGAAATAATTAATAAATAAAATGATTTACTAATTGTTATAGACATATTTGGGCACTGAAACCCCAATCACATATGTCCATAAACCATGGGCTTCTAAACCCCTAAAAGTGTTGTTTCATACCCTAAAGGAACAAGGTTAGCTGATTACATCATCTCCCAGAAGTTCTCCATGAAAAACTACTTAGAACTGGTCAAAACTAGACCATGCAGACTGCTCCATGCATAGGGTACGATGCATCTCACCTATAACACATAGGGGGTGCGATGCATACTGGAAATCCCTTCTGTAGGGTGCGATGAGCGAGAGCAGACAAATGGCAGAAGCAGTTTGCTAGGTGGAAACCAAGAGAATCTTCTAGAAAGTGCTCATATGACACTTGCCTCTCTGAATTCGCCCAGGGATGAGTAAGAGATCTGAAATCTCCAAGTGGAACCAAGAACTATCAATGAAATGACACTAATAAAAATCCCAGAAGTTGACTCACTCTCCTATAAACATCTATATATGGATCCCTCATCTAAGAGATCCAAAGGCTTTCACTATCGCTAGGCTCATTAAAACATAGCGACAGGTTTGCCCGAAGGGAAAATTATAGAACAAGCATATGTTATCCTCCTCAAGCTTGACAAAAATAAAGAGGTATTGGTCAATAATGACTAGGGAAAAAGGGGAAGAAAACTTAAATAGCTTTCATTAGTAGCAGGTCGCTCTTGAACATGACACTTTCACTCTGTCACCATGATTGAGTCGGGTTGGGTTATTCCGTTCACCGGTCATATCACCATTGGTCCACTGTACCATCCATTTTTGGGGTTAACGCTACCAATCCATTTCAGTGTCACTGATATGTTCAAGAGAAGTCACTCAGAGAATTCACCAACCTAGCTAACATCTCATCCGTTGCAATACCTTCACTCTCCATTTTTCATGACCGCCACCCTGAACCTTGTATCATTAGATCGTTTTCACCTCCACAAAATCATTTGCTCCATTCCGTGTCGTAGATGTGGGATTCATTAAGGCCCTCCTACGATGGGTCACTTCTTTTTGACATTAGCTCATTATCCAAGAAGTTGACTTAGGGACAACCCTTTCAATACTTTGAAGCTTGCATGCCTCAATGGCAAGTTTCTCACTTCTGGCGACAGGTTTACATCAATGGCCTTCGACCGAAAGATTTTACGTGGTGTTCAACATCAACTCATGTATTCACACCACGTGAATTGTACTGTAGTACCTTGAGGGTCATCATCATTATCAGTGATTCCTCTCACGCCTGTTAACAGCTTACATCATTGGCTGGTAATCAAGCAATTTTTGTCCATGTTCAACATCAGAACATCTTTTCACATGGATCGACTTGTACTTTGGGCAAAGATTGAACAAGTTTGAAGACCCTGGATCTAGTTTCATCCATCTGGGCTACGATATATTTATAAAGGTAAAGACATCAAATGTACATCACAGCTGCATAGATAATCATCCAAACTAAAGGATGATGGCTCTACCAGAATCATCGGTCTGCCACATAGACGATTGTCTGTCTTATGTACATGAATATGAATTTATAAAGCTGAGCATGGGAATTCCCACCTCAACTAGATCATGAAAATATTGTGAAGATAATGTATTTTTTGTATCTTATTACAGGTCACCTTCCAGTTCAAAAAACCTCGGATCCTCATGATAAAGCATTTCACCCGACATCAAAAAATTTATGAACTCATGCTTTAGGGGGCAACTGTTATAGACATATTTGGGCACTGCAACCCCAATCACATATGTCCATAAACCAAGGGCTTCTAAACCCCTAAAAGTTTTGTTTCATACCCTAAAGGAACAAGGTCAGCTAATCACATCATCTCCTAGAAGTTCTCCATGAAAAACTACTTAGAACTAGTCAAAACTGGACCATACAGATTGCTCCATGCATAGGGTGTGATGCATCTCACCTATTACACACGAGGGGTGCGATGCATACTGGAAATCCCTTCTGTAAGATGTAATGAGTGAGAGAAAACAAATGGCAGAAGCAGTTTGCTAGGTGGAAACCCAGAGAATCTTCTAGAAACTGCTCATATGACACTTGCCTCTCTGAATTCGCCCAAGGATGAGTAAAAGATCTGAAATCTCCAAGTGGAACCAAGAACTATCAGTGAAATGACACTAACAAAAATCACAGAAGTTGACTCACTCTCCTGTAAACATCTATATATGGATCCCTCATCCAAGAGATCCGAAGGCTGGAATTTTGTAATTTGCAAGGAAGTGTTGTTGGTTACTCTTTGAAGACATTGTTGGGTGATCTTACTTTGTATGAGGTGAAGAGGGCTTTCATGCTGGAAGGATGATGCTGGATCAAATAGCTTGGTTGTAATCCTCTCTTCTACTACTTCTATCAATAAAGCTATTTGAGTTTTCCTCCATATGCTTGTATATCTTTGAATCTTGTATTTGTATATGCATTTATATGGTTAATGTATATCTGATCCTACATTGTTTATGGTTATAGATCTCTATGCTTTGATGGTATTTTGCTGCCTTGACTCTACAGGTGTTCTTTGAAGCGGTACAAGTGAGAAAGGAGTGGCGAAAGCTCTATAAAGGGAGAGAGGAAACGAGCAATGAGACTAGTGAAAGGCTGAGGTTGGTACTCTCTGCTTCTCTCTCATCTATCTCTCATAAAGGAAAACACAAGTAACTTTAGTTTTTTTGTTTCTAAGATAGCTACCCATCTTAGTGGGACTAGTAGCTCTGAATGGACACTATTTTTCCCAATAACATTAATCACTTCACGAGGATTAAGAAAGGTGTGAATTTGAAATAATTATTAAATAGTGATTTAACAATTATTCCAAAAATAAAATTAAGGAATAATAAATAAATAGTGATTTATTTAAATTTTCCATGGTGATTTAGTCAAATGTGACAATGAATAATTATCAAATAGTGATGTAATAGTTATTCCTAGAGAAAATTGAATAAATAATCATTTATTCAATTATTCTCATGGGGTTTTCTAATTTTAATTAGAAAATAATTTAATAAAAGTGGTTTACTAAATCATTTCCTATAGTGAAAGTGATTTTACTATGGTAAAATTAATCCTACATGGTGTATTTCGATCCACCTAATTAGAAATGGTTAGGTGATCATTTTTTAGGTGATAACAAAATGCCCCCCAATGTATGAGTGTAAGGAAAAAATCGTGTGATTGAAATACGTTGTAATATACACTTCCACGAGGCATCAAATTGGAATCAAAGAGGGAGAGAGAGAGGGATAGTTGAAGAAAGGTAAGGAAGGACGGAGGAATGGAGGGGGCGAGACCTACTAAATTGATATGAGTCTCCTTTTATTTTAGAGTACATAATCTCAAATGAGGTGAGGGAGGTAGACCCATACCCACCGATATAACTAAGTACAAAGAATAATGGTGAGCCCAATAGTGTGGCACTGAGCTACAAAGTACATGATACATGGTATGCTAGCATCAATGGGCCAGAAAGTGATACAATAATACAATAAGTCCCATACACATAATGTGCTTGAAAAGACATAGGCCAAGACTGAATACAATAACATCATAGTACATGAGACATAATTCCCCTCAAGTTGACATGATGAGGGGGGATCACAACCAAATAATCCCTATTGAATAGGAAAAGGCTCGGAATAACTAAATGGATCATTTAAAGGATAAACGCATGTTGTGTGCACTACAAGTGGCTGAAATTGAACCCATCAAATCAACGGAACTACATATAAGGTGGGATCATAATCTGCTAACATTTGGGCATGTGGGGGGTTACCTAAAGGGCCACCCCCTCATGAGGTGTGAAACATCTCACACACACCGAGGAAATGTTGGTACAATATCATGATCATCGGACCATTAAGTGTATGATTCTCGGTTGTTTGATAATGAGTTGGAGTTGAGCGTGCGAGAAACAATGAAGTCAAAGGGAAATGATGATTCCCTTTCATTTAACTGATGCATCGAACAATGATGATAGTTGGAACCAAGGTACACCACCCTCTAGACCACTCTCCTAGAATAAATGTGCTAATGTCAACAGAAGAGGGCCTGTTGGAGGTGAGGCAATGAGGATTCCTCACCAAAGGCACGAGGGTTATAGTAAATGTGACTAATGGACTGACACCAAGGATGATGGAAGGATATAAAATGAGAGGAAAATTGTTGACTTCCCTTGTCATAGCATGATATGCATGGTTGACCTGGCAATGACTGACTCGATTCCAAAGGAGATGGTTAATTACTCAGACGGGGGATTTTCAAAGATGGAGCAGTTTAGATGGAGTCCAAATATGAGCATGATGGGATGAATGCGACAAAAATATGTATTGAACATTATAACTAGACTCAAGGGGACTTTTAATAGAGTCCATAGATACTAGGGTGACTCATCTCTGATGCTTTGAACAAGGGTGACTCAATGATGCTACCACATGGTGGGATGCCCAAAGGAGACCATAAAAACATGAGTAAAAATGGTTAATCATGATGTAAATTGACACGTGGATCGGCCAGTGCAAAGGTAAAGTGGTATCAAAGTACAGGTGGCTCATATGAAGAAATTAAATTTTAAGAGGCAACAAAGTGAGACCTCGTGGAAAACATGGCTTCCTGGTGAATTTTCAACTTACCAAAAACTAAGAGACACCCATTATAGGACTCAATGAGAGCTTTCTAATGGTGTTAACAGTTCGTCAAACCGAGCTATATTTTGGTTGCAATGAAAAAAATAGGGTTTTCCTAGAAAAGGGCTTCTTACCTCCCAAATCCAATTAATTTGCATAGTGTGTTCTTGGATAATTTGGAGAGGAGGTGAGGCCCTAAATCATGAGGAGATCATAGTGGAAAAACCAACCATTGGAATTTTCGATCTACGAATTTCAGGCAAGTGGCCTTACATGTCTAAAATGGCCTTAAATCTTCTTGGAAGGATGGTTCCTAGTGAATAGTCAAGGTAAGAAAGGAATACAAGAATAACCTACTAGAAAAGGTCTAGGATCATCCCCACCCACCAAGTCAAACATGGGGACTAAGTTTCAAGTGTGGCATCACATAGATTAGAATGTTTGAATATATGGTATCAGGAATCTATGATATGTGATGTGTATATGGCTTGTCGAAGAGACCAGTAGGAAAAACTATCTAAAGAATGAAAGGATGATTAACCATACTTAGATCGTTGGGATCTAGGCCGAGATTGATACTGATATAGTTAGAATATGGCTAGAGGGGCATCATGCCCCCAAGCATGGGATACTTCCCCCCAACATATGTGATGGAGGGGATTGATTGGGTATGAAAAGGTGGGAATGATGCCCTTAGATGGATGAGTTTGTGGAGCACCATTGTGGTCCAAGTGCTCAAATAATGGGTTCGAGCATTCGGCCCAACTAGCATGAGATCTGCTAGAGGATGATGAGTAAATGTAGGGGCAAAGGTGCCCCCCATTTTTATATGGATGGTTATAGCATGCTATGGACATGCAGAGTGTATTTACAATAATGGTTTCTAAACACATTTTGATGATACTGTTTGCCATTTATTTATTTTATGGATGTCTTCTTGTGGGAAGAACAGATAAAGGGTGCAATAAGAGAAAGGAAATGGTGGATTACCTATACCATTTGGCACTACATATACGAATCAAATAGACTAAATTTATGGGTTCACATACATGGTGTCGTTATACCAAAGAGTGGCTTCGGATATAATTAACTAATGCTCACCTACACGACATGGTGGTTAAACAACAATAATGTGTAAGGGACTGGGTTATTGATGTAAGATGGAGGAATGATTAAGTGGACCATCCCTAGAGTGATCTGAAGTAATATGAGACTCTAGAGGTTCTTCTAAATGGGGAAGGATAATAGTATTAGAGTCAAAATTACCAGATGCACTAGGAGGGTTTGGGAGAATTGCTTCTCCTAGACTCTCAAAGTGGATTCCCCTTAATCAAACATTGTGTGGTAATGCAATAGCCACAAGGTTGATGTGGTTCAAATTTATGGGTTCGAAGTAAGGGGTGATGGGACCAATCATCATCATGGGAGACAAGGTTCACATGCATATCATCAACTAGGGGAGACATATGAGTAGTATATGTGACATCTACCGATGTTGATACTGAAGTGTTCATCAAAGAAGGTTCAATAGAATCACAATAGGAAACATCAAGAGAGTCTCAATAGATCGACCCCATGGATGATGGCAGGTATATAATCGGGGTTGAAATATTCGTCATCTTGACATCAAGAAGAGGGATCACAATGGGTGGTTGAGATACCTCCTATTTCGGCATAAGATTAGGACTAGAACCCTCATGTAGAGGGGAAGTGGAATCACTACGAGCAACTTCCAAATTACAAAGCACTTGAAGTGTATCATGAAAATCTTCGAGACGGGGACAATTATGGGAATAATGGCCATAGTTATCACACAAAGAAAAAGGGTGATTTGTGCGCAAGGATCTATTCTTCTTAGTTGACTTGGGTAAGGTGGCATGGACCTGAGGAATGTTAGAATCAGGAAAGGTATCAGACACCACACTTTTTATATGAGGGATTTTAGGACAATTATTGGTAGCATGCCCAACAACATCATGCAAAGTGAATGGAGGGTAGGCTTTGGAGGCTTAGAAGGAGCTGGAGTGGATTGGGGTGCCTTGTCTTTGGTTCCCTTCTTTTGGGTTTTCCCCCCTCACCATATTCTTTCAGAACAAGATCGGCTTCCTGTTGAGGTTGTTGCAGAATTGAAGCAAAGGAAGGGGTAGGAATAACTAGTTGAATCGGGGTCAAATTTTCCTAACGATTGAGTTGATTAGGAGGAGTGTTTGCAGGAGGATCAATGTACTAGACTGGGATACCCAAGGTAATGTTAAGTAAACCAACATAGCCATGATAGGGGTAGAATATATTCCAGAAGGTGGGAATAAGAAAGGTATCTGACTAGATGGGCAATGGCCTCGGGGAATTTCTACGAGATGGTTAAGACCTGAGGGAATATTTATGGGCTAAAAAGGGTTAGGAGAAATACCAGTAGAAGGAAATGAGCTAGGAGGAATTGTACCTGAAGGTTGGGTTGAGTTAGGAGCAGGAAGATGCAGAGGAGTTGGCTACTGTGAAAGTGTACAAGATCATTTTTTAGCAGCCCGTAATTTTTGAAGCATGCAAACATTGGACGAGCTAGGCTCAGAAGGAGTACGCGATGGGCCATAATAATCCCCAAGTAGCATGGAATATTTAAAGACTCCAGGAGGCACATCGTTAAAGGAAGTGATAGTCTTATTTTCATTCATCGATGAGATAGTGGTTTGAGGAGAGGTCTAAGACTAAGGGTCATAGTAAGTCAACTGATCGATAGTGACAATATTTCCTTTGTGGGGAAATCAAATCCTGAGAAAGACAACAGATGCAACTACAGACATGGCATAGGTGTAACTACAACCCAACAAGATATTATAATTTAATTGGGCATCAATGACTTCGATATCAATTAAGATAGTCTTCCTAGAAATGATGATAGGATAGTTACGATATAAACTGAGGGGCTGCAAAGTATGATATTCCCAAGCACGAAGAGTGATAATGGATGGGGACAGATTAGGGGAACCAAGTTGCTTCCAAACACTAGTAGCCATAAAACATTTGGAGGTGCCTTCATCTATGATACACTGCTAGATTGTGGTGTTCTTTATGCAGACTAGTATTTTAAAATCAATTGACAAAGGAAAGGGGGAATGTTCCACTTTGTCAACTTTAAATACAAGTAGACGGTCATCATATGGTTCCACAGTGCCTAAAGTAGAGAGTAGAGCTTTATGTTGGGATGGGCATGTCTAGAGGACTTCCAGTATTGACATGGTAGCAGGGGACTGTGCCAAGTCATCTACTATGTTATAGGTATGGGTGGCTTTAGCAGAAGCAAAATTTCGATATAATGGACCTTTAGGGATCTTGAGGGGAACCTCGAATTTAGGTGGAGGGATCTATTAGGTGCCATTTGGTGATGATAGAGGCTCAGTGGATGTTGTGGGTTGGGAATCATACATTGACTTTGGAGGGGGCTTGTCATATTGGCACAAATAAGTTTGTAGGTTGACTTGTTCGGTGTTGACTTCATCAAAATTCATCATGAGAATATGGTAATGGTTTGGTCTAGATTGTGTAGGTGAAGGAGCTATATCACCCTGTGTGGTTTGGGCAGTTATATATACCTGATGAGGAAAAGGATTTGTAAGCACAGTCAATTGTGATGAAGCAGGAGGGGGAGGAGGTGGAGTTATGGGTTGAGGTCCTCTAGAAGCATCTATTTTAGCTTCCCAAGCTTAGTGCATCTAAGGTAAGAGGGCACATTCATGAGTATAATGGCCATAAACTCCATAATAAGCATAAGGTTTATTCATATGAAGAACCTTGTCTTTCTTGGGTTGTGCACCCTGTTGCTGGGTTGCGGGAGTAGGTTGGTCACCCTAAGGGGAATTAAGTGGTGGACCCTGATTGCCTTGGTTACCTTGAGACGGTTGGTTTTGGTTACCCTTCCCCTTATTATATCTCTTGGGTTTGGGGGGATTGGTTGCACTCTATTGATCATAACACTTGACCTTGAGGGGGAGGTTGTTGTTGTGATAGAGGTGGAGGACGCATGGGAGGCTAGGGCATTGGTGTCGAGGAGGCTGGAGCACTATCCGGTGCTTAAGGATAGAAAGGATTGGTGGAAACATTGTGAAAACTAGGTGAAGCAAAAATTGGCCCTAGCATTAACTAATGCAGATGGGGATATGTGTATGACGTGCTTGAACTATGGTAAGGGTTTCCATGAGAAGGAGCAAGAGGGGGATAAGTGTAAGTGTAATGCCCCCCCTGGGGTTGACCATAACTCATGTGAGGTTGAGGATATGGTGGAGGTGGAGGGTGTGATATGGATCCAACAATACCATTAGTGGCATGAGATGCCCTCGGTGCATTAGCAACACCAAGTCGAGGCAGATCTGGAATGACAATATAAACATATTCTGATTGTGCATAGATTAGGTCATATTTCAAAGCTACTTGGATCGCATCTTCTTCAGACTATGGGAAGTGGGAGGTGACATCTTTACCAATGGGGGCCAAAAGAGATCTAAGGAACCAATCCATATAGACATAGTCTTCAAATTCAAGAGCTTTACATATGCTCCTCCTTCTACACCATTCTTGAACATGGTCAGATAGGCGAGTGGAAAAAGTTTGACGGAAAGAGGTCAAGAGTTCGTTACCAATTTCATAGTGGAGGGGTAATTGGAAGTACGAAATAAAAACTTTGGCTAGAGTTATGGAGGTGGAATGGGAAGCATGTGGTTGGTCCACAAGCCACTTGGCAACAACTCCAATAAGGGTGCGTTGGAACAAACGAATATGAATGGAGTCTTCAGTGATGGAATTAGATGAACACAACATATGAAATGAGCGAACATGATTTATGGGATATTCTCTAGGATTACCTTCAAACTTAGGGATGTCTGAAGGGAAGCTTGGTAGGCATAGCATGACAATTGGAGTCATGGCGAAGAGGTTAATTGATGAGTTTGCTAAATCAAGGAGGCTTAAACCAACCATAAAGGGAAGAAATGGAGTAGGAGTGATCATACTGGTAGAGGTTCCATTTGTGGGGTTACCTTGGTTTCCCGCATCCACGTTGGTGCCAAACATGGTGGCACTACAGGGTTGGGAATACATGGAATCAAAGGAAGAACTAAAAGAATTAGCAGAACTAGAGTCAAAATTAGGACTCAATGGAGGACTAGGAGGATGAAATCAAACTCGACGGGGAGGAGTAAGATGTCCTAAAGGAAACTGGGGGCAAAGGCCACAAAGACTCCACGACATATGCCCAAGGGGCACAATGATGTCAAGAAAAATATGACTCAACAGAATTAAAGAGGATGATATGAGAAAAAGAGCAACAAACAACAAACAAACACCTAGTGTAGTGGTGCCAAGTGTAAACTAACTACATTAAGATGTTACTCTAATTCAAACAAAAATGACCTCTAGCCTATAGGTGATCTAAATCCTCAAATAAGTCTTAAATCTATTGTTTTAGATGGCCTTCCAAAAGACTTCTTACTTGACAGAATTTTATCCCTGCAAGCAGATTTGTCCAGAGAAAGGTGGGGTAGAGAACCAATTGTTGCCCATAGCCAGTACTATAGGTTGTTTTCCTAAGATTGGTCACTATGGTTACCTTCATCCCACAAGGGTGGTCAATTATTGAGCTTCTCAGTGATTAGCCATCACACGAGATTACCTACCACGGGTCGGGTAGCCCTGAGGAGAACTACCTGCACAATGACCTAGCCTAACCCCCTCTAAATCAGGTTTCTGACGCACTCCAGCTTTGGATCATGGAATGGTGAGGGATTTTAAGCTCCCTACTAAGTCAACTTATATGTCTCAATGTAGGCAATCGATGGGCATTATTGGAAGCTTATCCTACGTATCCTACACCTAACTACACAAATATTTTGGCCCTAGTGCCCAAGTGGGCTTAATCTATGTGTGTTGAATTATTAAGTTGTGGTGTTTCAAGTCTTGGCTTAGCGATGTTAACCAAGCTCGCGTTCGATTAGGGTGTGAGTGTGTGAAAATGATGTGTCAAGTGGATGAGTTCATTGAGCATGTTTTATTATGCCATGTACTACTGAAAATAAAGTTTTTAAATACTTTAAATAATGTTGAAAATGTATAGGAAAAAAAAAATCAAATCAAGCACTAAAAACCCCACCTAAGAAGGCTAGAAAGCAACTAAACAAGAGGAGGCAAAAAATATACTCAAAGACTCATAAATGTCCAAAGGATATAATGTCTAAGGGACCATGATCTAAAGGCACAAATCTATTGTAAATGGTGCAGACAAACAACAAAAATCATAGGTGAAAAATATTGCAGAGGATAGGAAAGAAGCTCCAAAACCTAGGATACTCATGGGGATCCTAAGGGGAAAAGGGAAAAACCAAACTCTAAATGGATTAAAAGGGTGAATAGACATATCCAATAGGGTTTTAAAATAGTGGACAAAACCCTAGAAATCAGAGGTTGAAAGTGGTGTACCCTAAACTCCTCAACTTAGCAAATCTGCTTCTAAATGATAAAGGTGTACTCTAAACGCTGGGGGGTTTTTTCTTCCTCAATGAAAAATTTCTAAGAGAATATAGGACTAGGGGTGACTCTAGAAATAAAAATAATCCTTCCCAGTACACACATAGCATAGTTGTCAAATCTTAAAAAGAAAAAAAAAAAAAAAATTCTAAAAATATTTTTGAAAAAAGTGAAAAATGCATGTTCTGACCTAGAAAGAATGTAGAATGCAAGAAAATTGGCCAAAAGTGCATTCCATAACGCAGATATGGGGTTGAAAAGTGTGTTTTTATATTGGGACTATCGGTCGCTAGATCTTGCCCATATTTTACGTCTCCTGCTCGGTTAGTACCTGGGATCTGTGGAAAGAACCTGAAAACCAACAGAATCCAAAAATTTGACAAAAAATGAAAGGAGAGCTAAAAATAGAAATTGATATGCTAAAAACATTTAAATAAAATATTGAAAACCACTGAAATGATAGTCACCAAGGACATGAATTACTACACCAATGGAGTCGCCATTTGTTAGTGTAAAGATTTCAAAAAGATGTACCAAAAATGCTTCACTTAAGTCACTGATGACAAGTGACCCTAACAACAATATGTGATTTTTTACGCTTCATATCTTCAATAATAAAATGATAAAACCCTACAGCAAAGAGATTGTATGCGATCCAAAACATGAAACAAAAAGAAAAACTAATGCGATAACCCAATAGACGAAGACTTTTTAAATGAAGAATATTTTTATTAAATACACCTGGTGAAGGAGATCTACAACAAGGGTCTGCAAATCCCCCTCCATGGGATGGGTCCTTTGATGTCCTTGTGCTTCAACGATCTTTCTCTCTCTCAATGTGTGAAAAACCCAAAACAAAGAATGGAACTCAAGTGGGAGCTCGAATGTGAGAAGACGATAGTGATGACGATGATAATGATCATGGTGAAAAATGAATGGAAAACCCTCTTATTTATAACAAAGTATTGGGTTGATCTCAAAAATGGAAAATAATAAAATAATATTGACCAAATCAAGATCTAACCATTAGGAATACTTTATTATATTTTTTGGAGAGGTAAAAGATATTCAAAACGGTCAAATATTTTTATTTAAAAATAATTAATAAATAAAATGATTTATTAATCACTTCACAATGATTAAGAAAGATGTGAATTTGAAATAATTATTAAATATGATTTAACAATTAATCCAAAAAAAAAATTAAGGAATAATAAATAAATGGTGATTTATTTAATTATTTCAAGGGGACTCAGTCAAATGTGACAAGGAATAATTATCAAATAATGATTTAATAGTTATTCCTAGAGAAAATTTAATAAATAATGATTTATTCAATTATTCTCATGGGGTTTTCTAAATTTAATCAGGAAATAATTCAATAAAAGTGGTTCAACTAAATTTTTCCTATGGTGAAAGCGATTTTACTATGGTAAAATTGATCCTACATGGTGTATTTTGATCCACCTAGTGAGAAATGGCTACATGATCATTTTTTAGGTGATAACACTTCTTTCACCCTTTATTTATTTATTTTAATAGAACTATGCATTGGAACTTATTATTTTCAACAAGCGAAAGAAGGATCCTGACTTATTGAGAGTAGAGGAGGTTACCCCTTCAAAGAAGTATTTTTAAGACCTCTGATATTAGTTTGCTCGCTTTAAATCTCCCCCTTATCTCTTCTCTACTAGATTGGACAAGCGTTAACACACAAGTAGATTTACACCAAGTTGAGCAATTTAGATACCAACATAGGCATGGATCTAATAGGTTCCCTCAAGGTTCTCCTATTGGAAAAATCATATTTTCCATCTAGACTTAGCTCAACCTATGGAATTTTCCCAAACAAAGAAGGAGAACAATAGAAATCCAAGCATTATGGTTGTCACACTCCTATTTTATTACACTACAAAGCCTTTTGAGCCATGAACTTTACACAAGGGTCTTATTTATGTACACTGACCAACCAAAAAGACACAACAAGACATGACTTACATAAAATATGAACAACAGATAAAGAAAAAACAAAGAGAATCAAGACAACTATACAGAAAGTGCAGCTTGTATCTACTAACGAAATTAATGCATTAGATCTTGGTCTCTTATGGGGAGGGGGTAAATCCTCCCACCTAATGATTTCAGCTTGAGAGAATTGTGGCCAAGATTTTCATTAACAAAAATGGTCCAATCCACAAAGGTTGGAACTTTGTGTGTTTCCCCTTTTCTTTGTGGGGTTTATCCCACTTCAAGATTAGGTCACCCACATCAAATCTCTTCCCTTATGTACTTCTTATCAAACTAGTGTTTTACATGGTTCTGATGTGCAGCAAATCTGTCTTTGGCCTTATGCCTTTCTTCCTTAAGTTTAAGTAGCATATTTATCCTACTATGAAAAGGAAGGCAAGGTCTACCTTATAACTCTTGAGAGAGTTACAAAGCAAGAAGATACGGTTTCAAGAGAAAGATAGCTTGTTTATCATAAACTAGGAAATATGACGAAGTTCTCAAGGAAGGCTTTAGAGTTACACAGTCAACCCAAAGAGCATTGTAGAGAATAGTCTTTCATATTAATCACATTTTAAGGATTGGGTCAACATTTCGAACCAACTAATGTGGTTCATTCTCAAAACAAGGTGAGAAACCAATCGATCTGAGAGAATAAATAGCAGGGATGCATCAATGTTCAGGGTAAGCCGTTCAAAATTAGTCGTTGGTGAAACAAAATTATTTAGAAATATGTGATAATAATTTTATTAAATTAACTAATATTTAGTTATAAAATGCATGAAATAACTAATCTTTGAGCATTGGTTAAAGATTTATTTTAGTTCCTCTATTCAGAGAAGATGTTTTTCTTGATTATGCAGATAAAATTCTTGTTTGTGGATTCATCCAAACCATTTCCCCACATATATAATAATTAGATGAATGTTTCAATATAATTCCATTTTCTAATGTGAATTCATAAAGTTTTAATGATGAAAAATATGTCGCATTATCAAAGACAAGTGATGTAGGAACGCCAAACCTAGTTATAATATTTTGTTGCAAAAAGTGGATGACTTCCTAGTCATTTACTTATTTGAGAGGAACTACTTCTAACGACCAAGTGAAGTAATATGTCACTGTTAAGATATATCCGTGTTTATTTGACAAATGAGGAATAATATCACCAATAACATCAAGGCCCCATTGTTGGAATGGTTCTTCAATCGCTACTGGTAGCAGTGGGGCGGCTAACCTCTGATCGCGATCGACTTTTCTCTAGAATGCTTGGTACTTGCAGAAATAAGCATGAGAATCCTTATATAGAGTGGGCCAATAATATCCATCCCTCGTAACCTTATGTGTCATAGTGTCACTCACATAGTTGATGAGCACCAGTATTGCAGCAAGAATGTTGCAACTCCTAGGCTACCAGCTTTACTTTATCAACCCGAGGTTCGTACAAACTTGGAGGTGACAGTGTTGTATACACAAGTAAAAGTGATGGTTCTGCCTTTTGTCACTTGTTCAGCTAGCGAGAGACCATTGGGGGTTTTCAAGCTAGACTTCTATGGATTTAGAAGAAGCTCGGTTTCTTGATGAGAGAAAGGAAAATCTACTCTAAGAGAGAGTTGATATATTGCAATAATGAAAAAGACCGAAATTCAATGCTAAATCACATCATTTCCTAATTAACTGCTAAGAAACTATGCTTTGCAATAATGTTAAATTAACATGAACCAAATTCTACTATCTAAGCATGGAAGTTAAAAGCATCAAACATCACTATTGTGCAAGTAAAGGGACTGAAATAACTCTGTTTTTGTCTTTTTGTTCTTTTTATGCAAAATCAAATATGCAAACTAATCTCTTGTGGTGATGTGATAGGTGGTTTAGGGATGGTTGAGGATGGATGGAAGGTTTAGGAGATGGCTGGATGGTGTGGGAGACCCTTGGGTGACCTTTGGGGGCTTCCTAGAGGTTTTCCCTCAATTCGGCCTCAAAACAGGCCACTACAGGAAAACCTACAGGATGTACTGGAAACTTATAAGATTCCCGGTATTTCTACAAGATGCAGCCATGAGAAAAATGATGGGTGTTAGAGGTGATGGAAGCTTAGGGAAGGTGGTTGATGGGTGGAATGGAGTGATAAGAGGCTTAGGATCACTCAGAACCCAAAGCCAAGTTTAGGAGATGGTTGGATTCGCTAAAAATGCTTGAGGAAATTTGTATGTAAAATTATGAAATTGGTGAAGGTTTTGATGGAAACTAGGAATGCATATGGGTGAATGAAGTTGGAAGGTGGTTTATTGCTATGAGATCTTTGTCTACTTCTGAAGTGCCTTCTCTGCATCAAACATGTGTAATTTCCAAAAAGTCATGTAAACAAGAAGAATTCTCATGAACTAGAAAAGCAAAATTTAATGAACTAACTGTCTACCTTATGCATGAAGAAATTGTTGAATAACATGGATTCATGGATGAGATCTACTACAAGAATGAAGATATAAGAGATGGAAATGAAATCCTACTTTGCAAAACTAATCAAATGCTAGCTTAAGTACAACAAATTTGAAATATCATGAAGGAAATGGAAATCTATCTTTTTGGGCTACATAAGGGTCTCTTCCTCAAATCATGATCCCAGAAGGAAGAAGTGAGGCCAAGACACCTACTGACATCTTTGTGGTGCTTCTTTTATCCCTACCAAATTTCTACTGAAGTAAGGCACAAATGGAAGCAAACTAATAAAAAACTAATCAAATCTACACTATTTGCAATGAAAATACCTCTAAAGACAAATTAACAATGAAGCTATGAAACTAAGCTAAACATACAGATACAAAAAGAGGAGCCTTGGCTGCTAGGGTTGGGCCCTAAACCAAGAGCTTCAGCCCTCTGAGTTAACTCAGTGTTGGCTCAAAACAAAACTCATTCTTATTACCAAGATAGAAAATTACATCAAAAACTTCCACAAGTCTAGAGCTCGAAAATAACTTTTACAACAAAAATTCAAATCAAAATGAGGCTCTAGGCCTCTCTACTTATACAACTGAAGTCCCCAACAACTTCCTTAAAATTAGGGAGGCTCGGCTTCCAAACTCAAGATAAACTAGCTCTTTGTCTCTCACTTGCTCAGTTTCCTTCTAATCCTCATGACTTGGTTGCTTGCATTTTGATTTGGTGTGATAAATGGAGGAATATTCGAATGGGGGAGAAGTAAATGAGGAGGATTTACCTCCTACAATCCCTCTCCCTTGTCCCATTTTAGTTTCAACCTTAGTCTTTGCCAAAATTCCTTGATTTTCTCCTTCAAACCTGCATTCAATGCATATTAGTCCACTAGGCATGATATCCCACTCTAACTCATCTCATAAACAAAATATAATCAAAAACATGTAATACGTTGTGAGAAAAGTTGGTTTGACTAAGCTAGGAGGTGAATTAATACCCATATAATTACCCAATGATGAGGCTCATCATCACCCCCCTACTGAAATTGTTGCTCATCCTCTGAGCAACTCAATCAATATCCATATCCTTCATGGCTCTAGTGGCTTCCCTAACATCCCATGCCTCTACTATGGTTTCCTCTTCTTGTTCACAGAAACCTGCTTTATTTTCTACCTCCTCCCACTGCCTCTTTTCTTCTTCTCCCCGCATTCCTTCTAGCATTCCTAAGAGCAGTGGTGGACTGAGTTTCAAGCCAATCCAATTGACTTTGAGCCTTTTCATGGATTACTTGTATGTGGTTGTCCTATTCAGTGCTTCTCCCATTCTTTGAGGGGAGTGGTACTCTCTTATCTTTAAACTGTATGGCAATGTGTTCCATCTCCTGAGGCAAGCATGTATGTTATCATCCCCTAACAACCTGAACATGTCCTCAAAATTTGAAATTGCTTGCTCTTGGGAAACAAGATACCTGGGTGCAAGTTGAGGATCATTTGCAATTAAATTATGCATGTTGATGAGGGCCACTGGATTGGACTACTCAGCTCTGATCATAAGGGGCTATGTTTGTTCTTTTGCTAATATCTTCTTCATTTTTGCAGCCCTTGCTTCCTCATGGTTCATCCATGATGCCAAAGCCATCAAATATAAATCTCCTAGCTTGGCATTAGGGTCCCATGCAAAATTGTATGTTAAGGCCATGTTATGAAAATAAAGCTCAAACATCTTGGCCCTATCTTCCAATGTACTTTGATCACAAAGATCAATGAACTATCTATAACCCTGAAATGGCATAGTGCCTCTCTATACTAGGGTCTTGATATGGAACTGCAACCACTATTCCTTGAGGTATAGGGCATAGGATTTAGCTGGCATCCTACACTAGATTGCTTCCAAAGAGAGATTGGCCATACATGCCAATTGGTTCTCTCTTTCTTGCAGTTGTCCTTTCAACCATGCATTTTATATCTCTAATTGATTTCTCATTATGGCCTCTCTATCTCTCAAGCTACTTAATTCTCTGCCCATCTCCTTGAGCTTCTCCTCCATGTGACCAATGTCTTCCACCCCCTTGGATTTGGAAATCTGCATCCATCGATGAGTTCTGGCTCTCTCCTTCTCAATCTCAAAGAATAGTGGAATAGCAACTTTTTATGGCATGACCCTGCACCCTTCAATAAATCTGAAGTAAGATTCGAGGTTAGGTTGGGGGCTAGGTTCCTTTAACTCTAGGTCCTCTTTTTTAGTTTCTTATTATGGGCTTCCCTCCTTATCCAATTTTTGAGTCTCCTGTAGGTTTAATATAGTATCCTGTAAGACTGATTTAGCTTCTTGTAGGTCCTGCAATGTATCTTGTAGGATTGCTTTTCCTGTGTATGAGGTGGATCTAGTTATAAGCCTTCTCACATAGGCGATAGGAGACTTAGGAGGAGGCATTTTCTCCTACTGTTTAGGTGATTCCTCAATCACAATGGGAATTTTGGTTGGTGTTTGGGGTTTCCCCTACCTTATCCTTGTGTTTTTCCTTGTATTGAAATATAAGGGGGTCTACCTCTATCTTTTGCCTTTCTATTTGATAGGGGTTCTAAGAGTAGTGAGGGTAGTTGTTGCTTCTCTCTCAGTGGCCTCTGGAGACACCCTAAGTGACTCCTCCTTTTCTTTTGCCTCCACTTTTTCATTGTCCATTTCCTCTCTATTTTTCTTCTCCTCTTCTCCTTCTAGCTCCTCATCTTGTTTATTAATATCTTTTTTGTCATCTTCCTCTATTTCCTCATCATTCTCTTTCTCTTTCTCCTCTTCTTCTTCATCTTCCTCATCATCTATCTCATCTTCATCCTTCACTACTTCTTCTTCCTCTGCTTCAGTCCTTTCCTCAACCTTTTCACTGACAGTAGGTCTAACATCATATGTGAGAGCATTGATGTCCTCCTCTATCTGCATGTCTTCGAAAATTGACATTGGATAGGAATTCCTAGGTTTTGGAGGGCATCTTCTATGATGATTCTGATTAACCTATGATAAGCTAATTGTTGGAAATTTCCCTCTTGCACCTTTATGCTTGTGTCTATCAGTGATTACAGAAGGAAGTATGGTATGGTGGGCTTATGGTGAGGAGGTGTTTTTTCTCCAAACCTAAACTCTTCAAGAAGCCTAAAGTGGTAGACATAGACCGCACTACACCTACCCTCACATGATATCTATTTGATAAGTTGGTAGCTCACCTCATTCCAAGAATATGGTAGGCTTGCTCTCCTTACTCCATTCTTGTCCTCAATGGATTCCTCACCTTCTAAAAAGAATTTCCTCTTGGAAATCTGGATATCTCCCTTGTCTTCCTTCCTCCATGGTACTCCTAGGGGAAGTGTGGTAACTCTGTTGATGAGTTCAAGGGTGAGATCTATGAAGAGGCCTCTTACCACAAAAATGGCATGGACTCTGGTAAGTGGAATGAGGGAGAGAGAAAACTATCTGGCCACTTCATCATCATACCCTCTTAATTTTTCGAAATACCCCATCCAATTATGCCTTGTGAAGATTTCTTGCACCTAAAGGTGTTGTTGAATTCTCACAGTGTTAATGGGATCCCTTCTATTAAACCCTCCTGTCATCTTGGTTTGTGAATTTGAATGACATGAGATGGTTGATAAAAATTTTAAATGCAGCAGTAAGTAATTGAAATGACTATGTGGACAATTCCCTTACACAACTGCCAAATTCACTCAAACTAGAGGATTTCTTGTTCAATTCACTTGGAAAAAGGGAAGTAATTATAGAGCCTACCTCTTCATAGTGTTTGTTATGGCCAGCCCCTGTGTTTTCCCCTCTAAAACACCTCTCGACCAATCCTATACAATGTCTTTGTGTATCCAATAGGAATCTTGTGTGAAATCCTGTAGGATTTCTTGTGCAATCCTATAGGAAGTCCTATGTAAAAAAACGATCGAGTTTTCCTCTTCTATAGGTTGCCTAGGTATGAGAGTGACTTTTGTAAGAGTCAACCTCGAGGAAATGCATGCATGAGTGCATGGGGATCAACAAATATTTCTTCTTATAGCCGAGTTATGTGAGGTGGTGTGCTAGGAGTGGAGGTACATTTTCTATTTTTGGACCATTGTTCCCCACTACCAACTCATCATTTCCTCCTCCTCGTAATCAACTCCTAGCTCATGCCTCTATAGACTTCACTTTTTTTGTCCTACTCTTCTCTTATTTTTGACTTGACTGTTGCCACGTGTGGGAGGACCAACTGTTTTGTCTTCATCGACTGAACGAAGGTGGTTGAGTTAATTGGCCACATTTCCATTATAAACTAACTTACTCGTAACATTTACATCTTTTGACTACATTATGCAAATGAGAGAGTAAGCGAGATACTTACCTGTGGTGCTAACCCTTTCTGTAGTTGTTGAAGACTGGAGTGTTTGCTGTGTGTAGGTTGCATGTTATTTTATTCCTTTTCTTATTTCTTTCTGATGATTCCTTTGATGTGCAAGTACCTGGTGTTGAAGATGTTGGTGCTAGTGCTACTTTGGAGCTCCTTCTGCTCTTGGATTATTATGTTGGAAGCTTGCTGCAATCATGATTCATATTCTATGGGATAGGCTGCTACTAGATTTCCTACAGGATGTCCTGTAGCTGCTTCTCCCTCAGAAATCTTAACCATACACTCTGTTGGGATTTTGAGGATGGTGACCTTGATTGAGAGGAAGACTAGGAGTGTGAGACATACTCAGGTGTTGCTCCCTTATGCTCTTTGTTTCATGTTTTTTTCTATTTTTTTTTCTTTTTTTTTCTTGAAGACTGTGACAAATATATCTTTTTTGAAACTGATTTTTTTTCTTTTTATGGTGACTACAGGGGTGATGAAAGTGGACATAGGTATGGTAATGAAATGTTGATGTAGGGGTGTTATTTCTTTGACATAGCAGGGCATTGTTTTTCCCTAGGGTCACTTCTTGTAGGATTCCCAAGCCACTGTAATTCCTACAAGATCATCTTGTAGGTTTTCAGGGGATCCTGTAGAAAACACAGTCCCCTTGTAAACTGAAGCAAAGGAGTGAAAAAATGGAAGAAATGGTGGAGTGATGAATGACAATGAGTGAAAAAATAAAAATCTGAGTGACATAGGTCCCTTTTTTATCCTCCTTTGTTCTCTGATCATCCTCCTTGCTGACCTGAAAATAGAAATTTTCATGATTTTTTTCTTTTATTTTTTATTTTTTCTGAAAGCAACTAGGTTGCCTCTGAGAGGTTTTCATCCTAGTTGTTTTCCCTGGGCACCTCAAGAGAGGTTTTCACCCAGGGATCTTTTTATTTTCCTTTTTTCTTTTTTCTTTTTTGACACCATTGGGTCGCCCCAAGAGGTTTTCAACCCAATAGTGGGACTCCGGTGCCTCATGGAGGTTTTCACCTGAGTCCTTATTTTTATTTTCTTTTTTCTCAGTGATTGATGAGGCATGAGCTGAAACTTGCTCCACTACCATCACTATTTTATTGATACCATCGATGAACTCTTACTTTGACAATGGTATTTTGTAAACTTTTAATCGGTGTCCATTAACAAGTAAAGGAATGGCCTCTTCATCTATGGTTCTAATCTACACTAAACCACTATCTTGACATTTCTCTATAACATAAGGTCCTAACCATCTTGTCCTCAACTTGCCCTTAAATTATTTATATCTGGAATCATATAACAAGGCCCAATCACCTTCTTGAAATTATTTATCCTTGATGTTTTTATCATGCCATATCTTCCTCTGAAGTTGGGTTACCTCTGTGTGTAGGAGGGCCTGCATTCTAAACTCATCTAAACCATTTAACTGCAGCAATATCTCTTTTTGTGCACTGCTGAGATCTAGATCTAGTTGGGCTGCCATCCTTAGTGTGTTATACTCAAACTCAATGGACAACATGGACTTTTTCCCATAGACCAGCTCATAGGGTGTGAATCTAGTGGTGGTCTTCCAGGTGGTATTATAGGCCTAGGTGGCCTCAACTAGTCTATCTTCCCAATCTTTCATGTTGTTGTTAACCACTTTGGTCAAGATTCCCTCCAGCGCTCTGTTGGTCACCTCCACTTCCCCATTAGCTTGTGGGTGATAGGGAGTGGAGATCCTATGCTTGATCTTGTGATGGCTAGGAAAGTCTTCAATCATGTTGGAGGTAAAATGGCTACCTTGATCAGTGACCAGTTCTCTAGGGTGCCCAAATTTGTAAAATAAATTCTCCCTTAAGAACTCAACAACCTTCTCTTCTGTTGTTGCCTTAATTGCCTTGGTTTCAACCCACTTGGTCAGATAGCCAGTGCACACACTGATGTACTATTTTTTCTTGGAAGGAGGGTCAATAGGTCTAATGAAGTCCATGCCCCACTTGTCAAATGGCTTGAAAGTCACTTGAAGTTGCATAGGCATTTCATCCCTTGGAATAGGCTTTCCCATCCTTTGGCACCGATCACACTGACTAGTATATCTTTTCACATCCTGATGAAGAGTGGGCCAATGATAGCTCGCATATAACACTTTGAATGTTGTCCTCTTTGCTGCAAAGTGACCTCCACAGTGCCCATCATGAAATGTTAGAAGGATGTCAAAGACTTCCTCCTCCCTGACACACCTTCTCAAGATTTGATCTAGGCCAAGTTTGAAGAGATTGCCCCCAATCCAAGTGAAGGGGGCGCTCTTCCTTATAATGTTTCTTTTCTCTTTGGAAGAAAAGTTTGGTGGGAATTGTGTAGATACAAAATAGTTTTCTATGTCAGCAAACCATGGAGAAAGAACTGAAATGGCAAACAAGTTCTCATCAAGTAACTGGTCATCAACCATTCCCTCTTCACCTGCAAGCAAAGTTAATCTAGATAAAAAGTCTGCAACAACATTTTCCTTACTAGGCTTATCAACAATAGTTAGATCAAATTATTGTAATAAAAGCAACCATCTTATAATATGAGCATTCACATCGGGTTTATTCATTAAATATTTGATTGCAGCATGGTCAGTATGGACAAATGTTTGATAGCCTGTAATATAATGCCTAAATTTTTTCAATGAATGCACAACATCCAGGAGCTCCTTTTCGGTCATTGTGTAGTTCAGTTTGGCCTTTGACAGATTCTTACTGATAAAGTAAATGGCATAAGGCAATTTTTCATCTATCTGACCTAGGGCTACTCCTATGGCTTTGTGTGAGGCATCAGCATGAATGTGAAAAGGAAGGGCCCAATTTGGGCCTCAGAGAATTGGGGCAATGGTTAACTTGTTCTTCAGGATTTCCAATGCCTCTTGACATATTTTTGACCATATAAACTCAGAGTCCTTGGCCAACAACCCAAATAAAGGAGAGGCCAACTTGTTGAAGTCCTTTATGAACCTTCGGTAGTATCCAGCTAATCCTAGGAAACTTCTGACATCTCTCTACTTCTGAGGAGGTGGGACCCTTTGGATAATAGCTATTTTGTTGGGGTCCACTTGTAGTCCTTGTTGAGATATTGAATGACCCATCACAGTCCCTTCAGTCATCAAGAATTCACATTTCTTGGGACTAAGAGACATGTTCATCTCAATGCATTTTTGCAGTACCTTACCTAAGTTGGACAAAGCCACCTCGAAATCACCCCCATAAGGTGTGAAATCATCCATATAGATTTCTACGCATCATGGACTGACTCAGAAAAGATACTCAAGACTGCTCTCTAAAAGGTGGCAGGAGCATTGTATAGGCCAAAAGGAAGGACCCTATAGGAAAAACTACCCCAAGGAAAAGTGAAGGTGGTTTTATCCTGGTCTTCCAGACTAATATGGATTTGGTTGTACCTGTTGAATCCATCTAGGAAAGAGAAAAAAAATTCCCTGCCAGGCCATCTAGCACTTGGTCGATGAAAGGTAGAGGAAAATGGTCCTTCTTTGTGGCTTTGTTTAGTTCCCTATAATCGACACAAATCCTCCACTTACCATTTTTCTTAGGAACTAACACCAGAGGGGAGACCCACTCACTATTAGAGATAGGATAAATGAATCCTGCATCTAGCAATTTTTGCAGTTCTTCTTTGACTATATCTTTAAGAGTTGGATTCATCCTCCTTTGGGGTTGTCAGACTGGCTTGCAACCTTCCTTGATATAAATATGGTGAGTACACACTGAGGGGTGTACTCCCTTCATTTCTTTGTAACTCCAAGTGAAGGCATCCAGATGTTCCTTTAGCATGTTGCACAAATTCCCCTCTTGGAGAACTGTTGGGGACTTCGTTTAAATTTTGAAAAGGTTTTCACAAATTTTGGCAGACCAAGGGACAAGAAGGAAATGGGTGGTAGCAATGGTTGATTGGAGAAACAAGCAGTTGCGCAAGAGTTGTGGCAAGGTGGCAGCAGAAGGCAAAGACAGGCGAGGGGGTGGGAAGGTGCAGAAGTAGTTGAGGGGAAGAACTGGCAGTCCAAGTAATAGAGAGGGATATAAAAGGAGAAGACTAGGAAAGGAGTGAGGTTAGATTAGGCGAGGTTAAGAGAAGGTAAAAGGACCCCTATTGTGGCAGATGGAGGGAAGGTTGCAGGATCTAAGAAGACATGGTCCGTGAAGCTGCGCAGAACCTATGGAACTGAGCTAGGTATTTCATGTAGTTTTTTATGGTGGAAGCTGAGTGATATTGTAATGTTTGATTCCTGTGATTAATATAAGGATCTTCTAAGATCAGTTGCAACTTATTATGTATCAGGGCCCTATGTATGATGGATCTTTAATTTTTTTGAATGTCTTAACAATTGCATGTAATCGGTAGTCCATGTGATATTATGAGTATGTTGTTACCTCTGTGTTTTATATAATGTATCCATGTATTTGATCGAATGTAACCCGATTAAGACTTCTGCAACTCCATGCCGAACCCTTCTCCCCCTTTGGTCACGGTGCACTTCGGGTGAGACTCCATGACCTTTGGGGTAAGGTAAAAATGCTAGCGTTGTTCTAGACTACAGCGGACCATTGTCGGCCTCCTGTGCCCAAACCCAGGGTCTTCCCCCTGATGACACTCATGACCCAATAAATGGTTCTGTTGTCAGGACCTGAAGGTACAAGAACTAGTTCAGACTATGGTGTCAAGGATATTTAAAAGAGATATCAAAGATTGGTTGAACCATAGATTAGATCAGTTTGTAGCAGAGTAGGCTACCCATAGAAGTTAACCGATCAGTAAGGTAAGCGAGGAAATTTTATATGCTGATAGCACTAATGATCAGTATGAAATTTTTTGGTGTATGTTCCCGGAGGACCTGTACAATTGGTTAAGAAGGCTGAAGGGACAGACTTAGCCAAGTGGATCGGTGACATCTTGCCAAAGCTAGACTCTGTTGGAGGTCACCTTGCTGCAACAGTTGGATAATGATCTGACCAGAGCAGACAAATTTTGGGTAAGGACTATAGTGGAGGGATACATAGTTGAGTTTTTGCGGAGAGTTATCAGTCTTTCTCAAAAGTAGAAGTTGTGTTTGGCTCAGGAATGAGAGGTGAGTTGATGAGGGAAGTCCCGATGTGGATCAATATGTTTATGGTGGAGGAAGGACTATTGTTTTCACCAACTACGGGGATGGCAGTGTAAATCCCTAGTACCGGGGGAAGACGTAGAGGGGAGAATGTTGCCGGTTGAGGGATATAGATGACTCTAAAGGGATGGATGTTGAAGAACTAAGAGAGTAAAAGATGTTAGGGCTCAAAGAATGGAACTTCTAGTGGATAAGTGGCAAGAAAGAGTGATTCAGACTCCGGGGAAGAAAAGGATGGGGCCCCACCAAGTAGAAGTGGGGAAGGGAAAACTTTGAGTCGAAGAGGAAGGAGAAGAAGGTACTAGAAAAAGTAAGAGCGGTGAAGGAATATGGAAGAGTTGGAGAAATGAGGACAGACCTTCCCTACAGGTTGTGGAAGTCGTATCACAAGTACAAGTTGCGACAGATAGGTCGCAAGAGAAGAGGCCACATGGGCATGAAGAAGGAAGTAGAGAGGATACGGGTGAGGTGATGAGGAGATTATTCAGTGAAGAGGAAGCATTTGTTAAGAGTCAAAAACAATACCCCCAAGACGTAGATAGCATTTCCCCTGATATTCCCCTGGTACTTTATCACAATCCAGAGGAATTTATTATTACCTTAGCTAAGGCAGTGCAGGTATATAGCACACAGGAGAAATACCGAGTCAAGTTAAACATTGGGAGCGGCACAGGAACTAGTAATATTAGTAACTTAGGATTACATGGATCCCAGTAGTTGGGGAGAAAAGGGTTCATGCTGATAGCCCCTACTCAGATAAGTATGGTGGGATCTTTTACTAGATATCTCGAATTTGCGGGAAGAGGAAACGAGGATGTAGAGCAGCACTGGTATCTCTATGAAGCTATTTGGAGGGCTCGTTAGACTCCAGATAATGTAAGGGAAGTAGAATTCCAAACCATGTTGAGGGAAAGGGCTCTGTGTTGGTTCATAAAGTGGGCGGAGCATAATCAGAACCCCCTGGTAGATGATATCAAGAGAGGATTTGTGCAGGAGTTCAAGGTACCACAGACAGATTAGCAAGGACTATAGAAACTTTGGGAAATTAAGCAGAGGGAAGGGGAGACAACTTGGGAGCTCATGCAAAGGTTTAAGGATGCCATTTCCAAGTTGAGTTACACTCTGGACCCAAACCACCAGCAGGACTAGTTCATTAAGGCACTATTTCCTTTGACCAAAATGCCATAACACAACTAAAGATAAGAACCCTCCAAGATGCATTGGAACAAGCATCACGCATAGAAGCTATGGCAGGATACCCGCATGAGTACAGGGAAGGGGTGAGCCTGCAAGATCCATTGATTTTAGACCTGCAGAACCAAATTGCAACCTTGATGGAGAAACTGAAAGATCTTCAACTAATGCATCTAGCCAAACCCAATGTTTGGTGCACCCGCTACATGGTGGATGGGCACGTCATGACAGAATTCCTGAGGTTACAAGGGATTAATCATACAGGTGGGGTTGCAGGGTTGTTAGGAGCCCCACCAACTATAAGAGTTGCAGCGGTGGGAGCACAAGGAGCCTTCCCAAGGAGGAATAATCAAGACTTTTGTGAAGTCTGCAAAGCATATGGACACATGCCACAGATGTGCCCCATTTTGAAAGAGTACTCTAACATCCCCAATAACACCTACTATGAGTTTTGTGCATCAACGATGCATTACACCAATCAGTGTCGAGCGTTGGATGCTCTAGCAAAAACGCTGGACAGATCCACGTTTAGGATCAATGAGTCAAATTGGGGGGGGGATGAAATGGACGAGGAGGAAGAACATGAGGAAGAGGGTGTGTGAGGTGTTACAACTATGATCAGGAAGGGCATGTTGCCAAAGAATGTCTGTTGTTGAGGAGACCCTGGTGCTCACAATGTTAATACACATGCAACGGAGGACTGTCCGGAACTCATTGCAAAGTGGGAAGAAAGGACCAGATAGAGAGGGGCCAACTTGGTGAATGTTGAACCACGGACTAATGATGGCCTCCCTACAACCAATATTAATATAGTCACCAGGGGAGGGAAGAAGATAGGGGACGACTGCTACACAGAGGACCCCCCCTTAATCCTTAAAGTGACATCTCCACAGAAGGCGTATCAGCCTAAATACCAAAAGCAATACTATCAGGAAGTAGCTAAGTTGTTTGAAGGTATGATCGTGGGGAAGGATACTAAAAGACCGTGAGACCACATGCTTGATCACACCCAGCCTATTAGAGAATGGTTTAGATTGTTCTTGAAAATTGTTGAGGATGAAGGCATGCTGAAGGAGTTGATAAAAAGTATAAAGGATGCGGCATCCATGGAGGAAGAGGAAGTGGATCGACCAGGCACATCGTTGCTAGAGAAGGCTTCTAGAAGAGTGAAATGGAACAAGAGAAGAAGTGGCAAGGAGTCCTAAATCAATGCACAAGTTGCAGGCTTCCAGATAATGGACACCATGTCGGATGTAAACATCCTACCTAGGAAAACTTGGGAGGCAATGGGGAAGCCTCAACTAAAATAATCACCAATTCAACTAAGAATGGAATATTAGTACTACATACTACCAATTGGGAGATTGGAGAATGTAGAGGTTGATGTGGCGGGGGTGAAGACACACACAGAATTTGAACTGATTGACATCATGGGGGATAAGCACCCATACCTGGCACTCGTAGGGATTGATTGGGCATACAAGAACTATGCGGTCATAGGCCTGAAGAAGGAACTAATGATTTTCGAAGCAGACGGGCTAAGGGTGATCCAACCATTAGACCCCTAACAAGGACCTAGGTTCACAGAACCAGCAGATGACAGGGATGAGACAAGAGGGTTAGACCAAATATACACGCTCACAGTAGGGAAGAAGGAGGACTATATCAACCCCACGGCTAGAGGATCAGTAAGTTGGAAAAGTATCCAAAGCTTGGAAATAGGCTTGGAAGATGCATGGGATGCATGGCAGTAGGGGGGATACAAACAAACCACTAGATGGTGCGCAATGATAATCCAAGTAAACTAGGGAGAAATGGAGATAGTTGACTACTCGAGGTACCTTGGCCTTGGAGCAGTGGACACCTTCTTAGATAGAGTGGATTGGGAAGTAACAAAGGATCAAAGGATCTCCTAACTAAGTATCAGCCTCATGGAAACTCTAGCAAGATGGTGGAGAACGCATTGCAATACACTAAGAGACTGGGCGAGCATCAAACAAGCCATGAAGGAAAGGTTTGCCCGGGATGAAGATCAGCCATAGATTAAGTACAAATACATGCCGGATTCAAGTCCTGAGGAGCACATCAAGGATTGCATAATCAATTGGAAAAGCAAAGGAATATCGAAGGATCGGTGGGTACACACATTTATACACACCCTCGGAACTGTTCCCTAAGCTTAGTATGTCCAAGAGGAGCTCCATCGGAAGATAACAGATTGGGATACCGTGGAGGTACGATTTTTCATAAACTTCTAATTCAAAGGGGACGAGGCACAAATGTGTTTTAGGAAGTTTTAGTGTTCTTGGATAAACGCCTAATCCCTCTAGACTAGTAGCTTAATCTAGAAACAACATCACAAAGCATTCTCTACCTTTCCTATAAACAATAGATAAAATAAGAGAACAGAGAACCTACTTGTAGCTTCCGCTTGTTCCTTATCTCCCTTGACCAATTTTGTTGCTCCTTCCCATATTTAAGCTGCTTGAGAAGTACCCGCACACAGACATAAACAAAAACCCATCAAATCATATGATAATGATCTATTGGTTAAACATAGCATGGAATCAAGTACATGATAAGCACATGAAAGCATCAAAAGGCAATATAAGCATATGGAAAAAGATTTGAACACTTTATTAGTAAAAGGAAGAATTACAACCCAATTTTCCTAATTCAACATCATTCCTCCAATTCAATCTCATCCTCTCCTCACAACAAGCAAGACACTTTGACATCATTACAATACTTGCAATCAACAATGATCTCATATCAGCAGCATCTCCCTACAATTCAATAATTTCCAGCCCCTGATCACTTAGATGAGTGGTCTTTTTATAGGTGAATGAAGGAGGTCATGCCATTAAAGGTGATAATGAATACCCTCCTACTTTTGGAAATCAGTTCCATGGAAGAAGGGATAAGGAGATTGATTTTCCTTAACTCCCTTCCTCATCCAAATGTGAACTCAAAGGAGTGGGTAGTTTTGAGAAACTTCTAGAGGCATCCAATGGATAAGGAATCTTTCAAACCATCACAGAATTTTGCTCAAATTCACCTAGCACAGGTGAAAGAGGGACCAAGTGCGCTGCACAGCACCCTGACAGTGTATGGTTTTCATTGCAGTGCACCCTAATGAAGGCCTGCCTGCGCTGATCTTCTTAGAGGCAGTTTTTGGATGTTTTCAGTGATGGAACTTCTTGGGAAGTGAGGCATTCTAATGTTTAACTTGTTTTAGGGCATGTGACAACTGCATTATGGGTTGATGGACCCTAATAATATCAATCTATAAGTTGGAGTTGATGTGCCAAAATGGATCTGTAATAGTTGTCCCCTAAAGCATGAAGTCGTAAATATATATGTCGAGTGAAATGCTTTATCATGAGAAGAGGAGGTCTTGAAACGAAAGGTGACCTACATCAATTACAATACATATATCATGATAATTTTATTTTTCTCATGAACTAGCTAAGGGAAGGCATACCCATGCTCAGCTTATAAACTTTCATTACATGTACAAATATAGTCATCTAAAGATATAGACTCATGAATGGTTGACCATGAATGTAAGGCCATTGTACATTTGATTTAGTACTCCTAAAAATATCGTAGCCTATATGGATGAAACTAGGTCCAGGGTCTTCAATCTCATTCAATATTTTGGTCAAGTACAAGTCTAACCATGTGAATAGATGTTCTGAAGTCAAACATGGAAAGACATCGTCTGATTAATACCAGCCAATGAAGTAAGTCATTAACAGAAGTGAGAGGAATCACCGATAATGATAATGACCCTCAAGGTACTATAGTACATTTCACATGGTGTGAACAAATGATTTGATGTCAAACACCATGCAAAGTATTTCGGTCGAAGTTCAGTGATGTCTACCTATTGCCGGAAGTGATAAACCTTCCATTGATGTATGCAAGCTTCATGGTACTAAAGGGGTGTTTCTAAGTCAACTTCTGGGATGATGTGTTGATGTAAAAAAGAAGTGACTTGTCGCAGGAGTGCCTTGATGTATCCCACATCAATGACGCGAAATGAGTTAAATGATTTTGGAGATGAAAAATCGACTGATGACACAAGGTTTAGGAATGGAAGTCATGAAAATGAAGGTTTACGGTATTGCAAAGGATGAAGCTTTGAACTGAATGACTTCTCTTGAACATGTCGGCAACACTAAGATGGATTGGTAGCATTGACCCAAAACAAAGTAATGGATGGTATGATAGACCAAGAGTGTGATAACCATCAAGCTGAATGACCCAACCCACACAGTCATGGTGATGAGGTTAAAGTGTCATGTTCAAGAGCGACTTGCTACCATAAAGTTTTCTTGGATTTTTCCTTTTCCCCAGTCACTGCTGACTAGTACCTCTTTATTTTTTATCAAGCTTGAAGATGATAACATATTCTTGTTGTATAATTTCACCCTTCGGGAGAATCCATCGCTATTCAATGCTTTAACGAGTCTAGCAAAGGTGAAACTTGTCCTTGTCTAGATGGACAAGTTTGTCACTATTTGATGTTTTTAACGAGTTTAGCGACAAAGACAAATCGGTCCCTTTCATGTTTAGAGAGTTTGAAAAGGGATGAAAAGGAAAATCCATAATTTATTTTTCGTAAAATAATCTCTCAAGTCCGAAAAAGCATAAAATAATACAATAGAGATATCGTTTCCAATCCTTTAACGAGCTGGAAAAGAAAAGCGCTCAGTAATCTTTTCATATTTAGAGAGTCAGAAAAGAGCTTTAAAGAGGACTCCATTTTGAGGAACGAGTGATGTCTAGGATAGCATATGGTTTTGGTTATGTTGGAACTTCTCAAAACATGTTGATTTATGTGAACAGGCTGGCTAATAAGACCACTCATTGCAACTATTCCTCAAAAAAGGTAAAACAACCAAGTGAAAGTGTATGATTGGCCAATAAGATGGTGGTGATGGAATGAAATAGCCAAGGCTCATATGATAGAAAAGGCTGATAGAATGGAAATCACAAGGGTTAAAATGTAAATGGGTTCATTTTTACACAAGCTTGAACCATAGGGAACTATGCTTGGATTCAGTTTCATGTTTACACAAGCTTGAAACGAAAAACTCTGCTTGGATTCAGTTTCATTTTTACGCAAGCATAAAATGAAAAATTATGCTTGGATTGGTTTACATTCCCCCAGCATGATGAAAGGGAAAGTCTCCTGTAACCAGATGGAAGTCGCTGCGGTGAAGCGGGATGGTTATCCAACACCTGTTTGGCTTCATCCAGATAGGGACAAAGGTGAATGGGGTGATTCCCTTCACATAGCCTACAAGGAAACTTAACTTTACCATAGGTGCATGCCCCCCAAGCTTCATTACATTCACCTAAGTAGACTACTTGTGACTATCAGGTGGATGGAATGAAGGTTCTTTTACGAGATCAAGTGAAAGACTCGACTGGGATTTTACGAGATCTAATCAAAGACTCAACTTGGAACTTGGGATCTTGTTTCATTTTTTAATGAGCGTGACACAAGACAAGGAGCTATGCTCAGATTCCTTGTTTCATTTTTTAATGATCTTGAAAGAAGACAAGGAACTATGCTCATAGACCCTTGTTTCCTTTTTTAACGAGGTTGACACAGTAAAAGAACTATCCTCATATTCCTTGTTTCATTTTTTAATGAGGTAAACACAAGACAAAGAACCATTCTCATGGACCTGTTTCATTTTTTAACAAGGTTGACACAGTAAAAGAACTATCCTCATAGACCCTTGTTTCATTTTTTAACGAGGTTGACACAAGACCAGGAACTATCCTCATTTCCTTGGATCACAACTCATAAGAAGTCATGAAGGAGAGATCTAGTTCCAATGCCCCCAGTACATGATGTACAACATCACTGAATTGATCGTCAGTTGATGTAGGTATGGAACAGGTTGCCACATAATTGACCCGTGGCGCGGATGATACCATTGGTACAAAAGGACCAATTAGGGAAGATGGTTGAATACAAGCCATATTTGGACCAGGAAATGAAAGCTGGTCAACGGTGACAATCTTGCCTTCATGTGGGAAACAAATCACTCAAAAGAGTGTTGAAACAATAGCTCCCATGTCATAAACATAGTCGCGCACAAGAAGAAAATTGTAATCTAAAGGGCCTGGGACTACCATCACATTCAGATAAAAGATTTTTCCTCCCAAAGTAATAGGTAACTGTCGAAGGATCCCTAATGGTTTACTGGTTCCTCTATTAAAATCCAACATATTCTGGGTAATTGGCAGAAGTAGTGGCAAACCGAGTGCTTGCCAAGCAGTTGAGGAAAGGATACTCACTGATGCACCTTCATATATAATAGTGTCGGGTACAACCATATTACAAACTTGTACTATGATCTGGAAGGGCACGTAAGAAGGAAGATGAAATCCATCTAGTCGATTCCAATCAAAGGAAGTAACCAGACTACTTGGAGGGGGTACCGTAGAAACAGGAGAATTAACCCCTTGAGTTACGAGAACTGGAGGATTTTCCTCTTGTCTTGATGGAACATGAATATTGCCCCCAAGTTCATTAGAATCTGAAGAAAGAAAAAGTACTTGAGTGGTATCATTTTCACTCTCTTCGGGAAAGGTACAATGAGCTGAAGGTGAAATCGGGTCAACTGCTACCTCGACCTATTGATTTGGTTCGGCTATAGACTTAGGGGATTCACTTTCAGAGAGAGTGGGTTTGACCAATGGTTGATTTGAGTCAGTCAATTCATCAAAGAGCTAGTCTCCTATAACCAGATGGAAATTGTTGTGGTGAAGCAGGATGGTTATCCAACACTTTTTTGGCTTCATCCAGATAGGGACAAAGGTGAATGGGGTGATTCCCTTCACATAAGCTACAGGGAAGCTTAACTTTACCCTTGTTTCCATGAACTTTACTATCACTAGTTGATGGTGTGTCACCAACATTATCTCCAGAAGTTGATGACACAGGATGATGTGAACGAGAATACCATTCTTCTAATATATGAGGAATATCAGGACAATTTTGAAGAAGATGGTCTCCCACACAATGTTTGCGTGGATATCGAACTTTGTGAGGCTTGATGGATGATTTCTCATTAGATGTTGCATTCAAATAAATTATTGCTTGGTTGCCCTTTTGCTGAATTTTCTTATTCTTCTTCTTCTTCTTAGCCACCTGGTTACTAGTACCAATACTTTCACCAGGCGAAGAGGAATAAGGGGAGGAAGAAACAAACGAGGAAGAAGGCAAAGGGTCAACTTTAGTATCAACTGGAGGTTGATTTTGTCCAGTTGGAGGTGTACTCAATTGCGGAGAAATAACGACATTTTGAACCAAGGAGGTTGAAAACAACCATGCTGGCAAGCCAATGGTAAACCCCGGAAGGGACAATGTAGCCATATAAGGCGCACCAATATTTCCGAAAGGAGGAAACAGACTAGGATTCCCATCAAAAGGAATTCCTTGATTAGTGGAATTTAGATTTGTCGCCATATGTTTCTGTAGGAATTTACAGGGTAAGTTCCTCAAACAGAACACCAAAGGACACCGCTCACAAACAGATCACAGATCAATACACCAGTACTTTTGGCGTGGTTAAAACCCTCAAAGAGGGAAACAATCCATGGCCTAAGCCAACGCGGCCACTTCAGGCAATTTATTAATAAAAGAATGAAATTTTACATAAGCTTCTCTCATGAACAGTTAACCTACAAATGACCCTCCATGCTCTTTAAATAGAGATCATGGACTAATCAGGTGTTAAGCCACGGATCAAGTGTCGGTAATACCGAGGAGAGAATAAACCATTGGATCACTACATATCGTGACCGTCAGATTGTAAGTTACAAAATGTACATAGTAAAGAAACACACTTTACCTAACTCTATACTAGACCAAGTTATACTTAACTATTTCCTATGTGTCGGAATATCCTAACATCCCCCCTTAAGAACAACTTGGGATAGGATTGAAGGATTTACAAATATGACACAATAGGAGAAGGAAGGAGGCACTAGAGCTTATCCCCCCTTAGTGACAACTTCTTGAACTCCGACCATAAATCAAAGTTTAGTAAACTTCGCCTCTATGAGAGCCTTTGTAAAGATGTCTGCAACTTTATCATCTGTTGAAAAATATTTCACTTCAAGAACATGGTCATGAATGATCTTTCTGATGAAGTGCATATGCAGTTCAATGTGTTTGTTGCGCTGATGTTGGACTGGACCTTTGCATAGTTGAATGGCACTTTGATTATCACACCAATGTGTAGTCGGATGCTGCTGCTGAAAGACAAACCCTGATAGGATCTGACAAAGCCACAAGGCTTCCTTACTGGCTTCTACAGCACCCCGATACTATGCTTCTGCTTAAGAAAGAGAAATGGCACCTTGTTTCTTGCAAGCCCATGTAATAGGTCCTGAACCAAGAGTGAACACATAACCTGCAGTAGACTTCCGATCACCAGGGTCACCAGCCCAATCAGAATCAGTGAAACCAACCAATAGAGGAGATGCTTCGGCACTGTAATGAATCCCAAAATGAACTATACCTCGAACACAATGAAGTATTCTTTTAGCTGCTTTCCAATGACTTTCACGTGGGTTTTGCATAAACCGAGCAACAAGGCCAACAGCAAAGGAAAGGTCAGGACGAGTATGGGTTAGATACAAAAGTTTTTCTACAAGTTGACGGTATAAGGTAGCATCAACTTCAGGAGAAGTACAAGTGACTGAAAGTTTGACTCCAGACTGAAAGGGAGAAGGGGCTAGCTTACAGTCTTCCATGTGAAAATGGCGTAGAATATCACATGCATACTTGGACTGGGAAAGGGAAATACCTTCCTTGGATTGCAAGACTTGAAGACCAAGAAAATGATGTAAGTGTCCTAAGTCTGTCATTTCAAACTTCCTTTTAAGGCTAGACTTCACATGGTTTATAAGGTTGGGATCACTACCAGTCAGGATAAGATCATCAACATAAAGAACAAGAATGATAAGAGACTTGCCCACTTTCTTGGTGTAGACAGTATTGTCATAATGATACCTAGAAAAGCCATTTTCTAAAAGAAATTTATCCATTTTGGATACCAAGCTCGAGGAGCTTGCTTGAGACCATAAAGGGATTTCTTAAGTCGACATACAAGGCTGGAGTCTATTTGTATAAAGCCAATAGGTTGTTCCATATAGATTTCTTCATGCAAGTCCCCATGCAAGAAGGCAGATTTAACATCCATCTGGTGGACTTCCCATTTGAAAGAGGCAGCAAGGGAAAGAACAAGGCGGATAGAGTTCATTTTGGCAACAAGTGAGAACGTTTCAGTGTAGTCAATGCCTTCAACTTGTGAAAAACCCTTAGCAATAGGACGAGCTTTATGTTTATCAACTTTCCCATCTGGTCCATACTTGGTTCTGTAAACCCATTTGCATCTAATAAGTTTTCGTCTTGTTACACAAAAATATCGTCACCATGATTATTTGCAGTCAGTATGGGTCTATCATCACTTGTACTGTCCTCCTAAGCAAGTCTCAGACCTCAGCTCTTCAAATCAAGCTTTGGAAATGAGAGAAAGACATTAAAAATCAATGTAACTCTGGTTCCGCACTTTCTCTCATGGTCACCTGTGGCCCTGCACCTTCTGTGTACAAAAACTGTGGACCTGCCCGCTCTGTCCCTAACGGTGTAGGTGCGGACCCCTGTGAAAGTCAAAAGGCGCAAGTTTTATCTTAAAAAACTCACTTTGGGTTAATTCTAGAGGTTTCTAGAAGGAATTTTGACGTGGATTGTTCGCTCTGAGGTGGTTCATGCATCCCAAAAGAGAAGGAGCTAATCCCTTGATGAGAGGAGCTATCCCTTTGAAGGAGGGCTTTATCCCTTTGAAGGAGGACCTAGTAACCTCCCTCCATTGCACTATAAATACAGGCATTGGGCTGGTTGCTAGAGAGGTTAGAAGCTGAACATTTTTGAGGGTAAATGCTAGTGAAATCAAGACTTCCTAGTTGAGCTTAAGAGGAGAGATCACACATATTTTTGGCTTCATTGGGGAGTGAGTGAAACTTGTCAAAGTAGAGGAGACTTCTTGCTAGACCCTGGGAGGAGCTTGTACAGCATCAAGGCAAAGGTTGTAAAGTTCTTCTTTTGAATTAATACAATCAAACTCATTTTTTTCAACAAGTATCTTATGTTATTTGTTACTTGGACTCCTTGACTTTCATGTTAAATATGTTTTATGCAATTGGATTTTCAGATGCTATTTAATTTGTTTGCCTTGTTTTGTGTTTGCAGATTCGCGAAAATGAGCTCACTTGGATCAAAGGAGCGAGGGCATCCACAAGCTTGCGTTGGACCTAAGGTAGGCCCTAAAAACACTTTTTTGCTATTTGTTTATCAAAGCATATTTAGAGAAAGATAGTGTCTGGTTGGTTTGCTTGTCATTAGGTCTTCTTTAGATTCTAGGAAGGTCTATCTTGTCCGAAAGATCAACTTATTCCGTTTGACAAAATGGCGACTCCGCTGGGGAATTGATTGTTTTCCTTGTTTTTACTTTGACCTGAGAAACTCTATTTTTGTTTCTGTTTTTGGCTTGTTATGTGTAAAAGTGGGTAGAGTTTGTAGATCCAGGGTTATTTTTCGTTTTTCATAGCTTTGGGAGAGGACCGCACCCTAGCCGTTTGACACAGTGCGTACTTACCCGCAGCTTGGCTTTTAGCACAGAGCGGGACCGCACCTGTGCCAACTTTGGGCCTGTGGACCCTATCAAAATTTTGAAAACCCTAAGATTTCCTCTGTTAGTCAGCTTAGTTTGTCTTTAGAAATTGTTATCCACTGCCCAGACCTGCATATAACTTGTCAGAAGCTTTCCTTGGATTGATTTCGTTAGTGTTAGGGTTTTAGGTGAAATTCCTAGGAGTTTTGCTTGTTGGGTTTGTTTTTCATTTTGGTTGTGTAGTGGCTCTGAGCTTAGAGGTTGTAGGGACTTCAGATCACCTTAGTGTCTACCAGCTTTCTTATGAGTCTGACCATTTATGAAATCTCCCCTTGTTTGAGGAATCCACTTTGAGTTTTCTCTTTACAAAACTTCGAAAAGCTTGTGTTTGAGAGTTTGGATTTTCATTTTCAAAAAGCAAACAAAATTGGTTGTTCTTGACTTATTTGTGATTCTGCATAAATTGGTCCTTAGCTTACATCTAGCTAAGTAAAACATCCTTAAAAAAGACTTTTAGTAGGCTTTGACTTCAAATATGATTTTATAGTTTGTAGATCTCAAAGTTAGTTGTTTGCATTAGTTTTGAGTGTTTTATTAAAAAATATAAAAATCTCTTTTGAAAAAAAGTTTGTTTTTTGTAGTGATTGAGTGCTTTGAAATGAAAAAAGGAAATTTTTGTGAAATAACTAGTTGTCTCGTTTGAGTGCTTTGGAAAGGAAAAGCTCTTCTTTTATTTTGTTTAATTGAGAAAGATTTGTGTTTACAAAGTATTTGCATTCTCAAACTCTTTCTTAATTTAGAAGTTCATCAAAGAGAAAAAGATTGTTTAGATCATTTTAGGTGCATTTTTAGTGATTTTGAGTCGAGTCTTCATACCATGAGTTTCATCTCCGCACCTTTGGACTTAAACAAAAACCAAATAAAATTAACGCTTAAAGTAAAATTCACCTAGTAACATTTTTATTTCTAGGGCTCTGATACACCAACTTAGCTTAGGCTAGTGTCTTGGAGTAGGAGAGTAATTAACTCTCCAAGACAGTAAAAACAAACAAGTAGATGTATCTTGTGGTAGGGAAGAAATACAATTGTTGCATTTATGCTCTAGGAAAGCTCCTATTAAAGGAGAAGCACGAGATCGTGTCCGAACCAGTGTGGGAATCAATCCTTCCTCATTGGGAATGACGCCAGATATTCACGTATTAAAAACGGTAAACCTCAGATTAACCATTGTCGAGGAGCTTGGGGTCACTTGTTGGTAAACCTTGGATTATGTCAAGGAGCCTTCAAGGGGATTGAGCTTGCTACTCTGCCCTTGCGTGCGTATCGGATCGTAGACTGTTCCCCTAGGTGTATTTGTCTCAGTTGGTAACCTTAGTGGCCATATTCTTTAGGACTCTTCCTAAGGTGACAGTGGTGGGAATATCCCACTGTACCTGGAGCAAACATCGGCTAGACTCACTTGGATTTTCTGGGGGGTTCACTTCACTCAAGACGGTTAATTGGAGGAACTTGTGCCAGTCTATTCATTAAGCAGGTTGCCGGGGTAACTGTTCCAACCACCATTTCTATATTGAACTCTGCGACGTTGGATTTCATCACCAACTAGTGTTTTCAGTCCGGAAAGTTACTATTTGTGTGTGTTTGATATCCTAGATTCTTTAGGCATGTGATTCAAATTTGTTTGGTTCTTTAGAGACTTTAGGTGCTTTTTATTGAGATTTTACTTTGTTTGCGTGTGAAGTAGTTGAAAGTTTTCAACTGTGGCTGAATTACCAAGACAGTCCCGTAGACTTTGGGGCTAGTCTCCTGAGTTTGTAAACATGGCTGAGTTATTGAGGAAGTCCCGTAGACTTCAGGGCCAACCTCCTGAGGAAGTACCAAGCCAGCTTGAAGGCTTGAAAGTCCTTGTAACTCCTAGAGACAGTGGAGTTGGGTCATCGGAAGAAGGAGAATCTTCTTTGATAGTACATCCTGATTTTCAAACGCCAGTAGCAGATTATAATCCGCAGTCAGTGTCTGTTTTCGAAATTGCTGGTAGCTTTTCATCTACTAGTGAGATAGGTGAGGAACCTGAAATATCTGAGCCTGAAAGTGAATTTGCTACTACTCCAACATCGGGGTTTGTTTCTCCAACTTTTAGTGGTCCTGGTTCACCTAGGATAGAAAGAGTAATCAACCAAGATCTTCCTTCTGGACTTATTGCTATTGAAGAACTTTCTACGGAAGAAGAAGAAGAAGGCATCCCTATCCCCAAAAATCAACTGGTTATTGAACTAAGGGAGTGTGAATCAATTTTTTACAGTCCACCTAGGAGCAGTTCTTGGTATCTTTATTTGACTAATTTTCTAGAAAACTCAGGGTTAAGTTTTTCACCACCTCATGCTCCTTATCACCCAACACCTAGAGGTTTTTATACTCCCGTCAATATGGCAGGACAGTCATCCATGTTTACTCAATCGCCCGAATCTTTTTTGTACGGTGGTCCTTGTGTTCCCTCCGGGTATCAGTCACTTTCTGGTACCTTTTCGGGAGCATCTCCTCAACCCATTGAGCAAGGGTTATTAACTGGAAACAATGGTACTAAGCCGTTGAGTGTAGAAGACATTCTTATGATGTCAGGTTCTATTCCCAATCCTCAACCTCAAGGTGGCTAGTTACCGCCTGGGGGGCAGCCTCAATTAACGCCTGGGGGGCAACCTCAAGGTACACAATTTGCATCTGGGGGGCAACCTCAAGGACAGTACATACCTATGGGACAGTACGTTCCTCAAGGTCAACCCCAGACTCAATATGTACCCCAAGGTCAACCCCAGTATCAATTTATACCTCAAGGTCAACCCCAGTATCAGTATGTGCCTCAAGGGTATCAACCCCAAGGTCAATACTCGAACCAAGGTTTCCAACCACCCCAAGGTCAAACGTTTGTTCAAGGAACGGGAAATGTACCTTTCAATTATCAATCTTGCCCTCAACCCAGTTATGGTCCTCAGTATTCTCAACCAGTTATGGGTCAGTACCCCGGAATGAATATAGTGTGGGATCCATCGCAAACCCAACAAGTGTTGCAGCCAAGTGTACAGTTGTCATCTCAAACTGGACAACCCTTAGTTTTTGCTTCATCCTAGCAACCAGTCCAGTCTAACATTCAAACTTCTGTACCTTCGGTAGTTTCTCAGTCTGGGCCTAGTACACCTCGTACTCTGTCCCAAACGACTACTACAACTGCCGCAACATCTATTCAATCTACCCCACCTACTTCTGGAGTATCGACAGCTCCGGTTTCTACTGTTCCTGTATCTACTCCTCAGACATCTTTACCACCGTCTGGATCTACGATTCAAAATTCGGTTCGGATGCCTGTAGGACAACCTGGTTTAAGTACGGTTGTCACAAGTCAACCACAATTCACCTATCAACCATACCAGGGACAGTACCAATTCCATCATGCTGTCCAGTAGCCAGTCTATCAGTATCAACCGTATCTTGGGTACACTTATCAACAACCTCAACAACCCCAGTACAGTCCGGTTAATCCTGGTTTTCCTGGAGGATACAATATCCCGAACGCGATTCCTATTTCTAGTTATCCTGGATATCCTCCTCCTGGGGCTGGTCTCATGACCCAGAGTTTTAGGGACCCTAATCGGCAGTTACCATTTATCGCAACCTTGTACTTACCTGACTTGTTGCGCCTAACGAACGATCCCATTAATTATCTTCCGTTTTGGCAGCCAATGCCGAATAAGTTGCCCAGTGACATTCCCAAGTTCAAAGGTAAATCAGGAGAGGACCTGTCGAACCATGTGATGACTTACCACATCTGGTGTGTGTCTAACTCCATCACAGATGATTCAATATGTCTTAGACTTTTCCAGCGCACTCTAATTGGTCTCGCGACCAAGTGGTACATTGAGTTACCGCGAGGCACTTTTTATAATTTTAGTCAGTTAGCTACCTCGTTTTTAACTCATTTTCAGTTGCCAGTCCGATATGACAATGGCACGGAATTGTTAACTTCGCTAAAACAATCGACATCCACTTACATTTCAGATCATATTCATGAGTGGATACGTCGACATCATTTAGTGAAGGTATTTATTCCGGATCAAATCTTGGCTGAATGGTTTGTAAAATCTTTGTTGCCAAAGATCACTGAAGATGTTGCTAAAGCCAGAGTTGACTGAGGAGCAAGTCATTGCTCAAGCACAGTACCTTGACTTGGTCTATACTCAGTCAGGTACGTTACACGAAAAAATCCCTGATCTTCCCAAGCAAAATCAAATCGCTGCAGCTCCTTTGGGATCTCATGCCACCAATGGTATGATTGGCACGGTTAACACTAAAAGTAAGAAGAAGTCTTCCAAGAATTCTTATCCCATTATAACCTTGCCTGATTACCCAACAGGAGATTCTTCTACAGAGATTTCCGCCGATATTCACGTTGTAGAGTCATCTACAGCCAAATCAAAATCCGGTGGGAAGAAGAAAGGAAAGAAGAAGAATAAAATGGACAAAATTTCAAAGGAGAAACCTGAAAAGGCGGAATCCAATGATGAAAAGTGCAAACCTCGTTATCCTTGTCTCATTTGTGAGGATGAACATTTTACAAGAGACTGTCCTCATCGTGCAGAGGTTTCGAAAATTTTCAAGGGTTCCCAAACTCCTGTTGTTTTGAAGGATCCTTTTCCGGCTCAAGACAGTAAGATGATAGGTTCATCCTCGAGTGCCAATGAGGAACCCATACTGATGATGTCCCATGTTAGGATTGTGACTCGATCGCAAGATTATGGTAGTAAGAGTCCTGTTGATGGTAAAGAAGCAGAATCTTCTCATTCTAATCCATCAACCTCAGCTCCCAGTTTCGATCCACTACAGATCGAGAAACCTAATCCAGACTTGGTAATCAAACCACCTGCCAAGGGTATACTTCGAAAGTCAGCTTTCAATCCACATGCGAGAGCGGCTCAGAATTATAACATTGTTGAGGATTTAGTTGTTTCACCCTCAGCAATGTCAGCTTTGGAAGTGCTGTAATCATGCCCAGCACAACGTAAATTACTTTTGTCGGCTATAGGAGCTGTTGATGTTCAGGACCCGAACCTAATAATTTTCGATCTAGAAAATAGTACACCGTGTTTTCCTCATCAAATGGCTTTCCAAATTCCAGTGATAGTCAAAAACAGGCCTATTCATCGGACTGTAATTGATGAGGGAGCCTCAACGTGTATTATGTCGATACAGTGTTGGAGATCGCTTGGTTCTCCTTCGTTAAAACAATCCCCAACGATTCTAAAGGCCTTTGATGGCCGTGGGTTTCATCCTTTTGGCATTCTACAGGATTTGCCTATAGGGGTTGAAGGAAAAACCGTTACTCTAGATGTGGAGGTGGTTGATGCCCCTCTAAACTACAACCTTCTCTTGGGTCGAAGTTGGTCTTACCGATCGTTTCATCAATCTTTCGAGTAATAAAGTTTCCACATAATGGAAAGATCGTAACAATAGACTAGCTGGCTTACTTTTCATCCGACCCAACCTCTTCGAAGAGTATTCAGCATGTTGGTAAAACGACTATCCCATATAAGGATGTTGGAGTAGGATTAGTTAAAGATGTCGGTTTACTGGGAACTTTTCCTTTTCCTCCAATCAACGCATCATCTTCATTTGCAACCATTCATATGATTACATCAGACACCATTATTTATGATGATCCTTGGATCATCCCTTCTGAATCTGAGATATACTCATTTGGTAATTCCATGCCTTTGAGTCCATATGAAATTGCCTATGAAGCCGTGCAGTCTTTTGCCGACCCGTGTTCAATCGAAAATGACTTAATGAATGTGGTCTGTGAAGAATCACTTTTCACATCAACCTTGGATTTAACTACGTTTTCTGAACTTGTTCACTCTGATGAGAAAATTCGTGAAATCCTATGTGTAGATGATTTACCATGGGAAGATCTCCATCACAGATCTTCGTTTTTACCTGAGCATAATCGTTTTGAAAATGATTTCTCATCAATTTTTACAACTGAATATGTCAAGGAACCTCAGAATCCAATGAAACATCCTGATTCAGAGTTAAATTTGGGAAACATCTCTCAAACTATTCCTATTGACATTTCGGTTAATCTCGGAATTGTTGAGAACATTCATATAGGTGCCTCGTGTACAGATGACGAAATTCAATTATATAAGGCCCTATTTCAAGAATTTCGCGACGTGTTTGCCTGGTCCTATGAGGAAATGCCAGGAATTGATCCCGCGATTGTTGTTCATGAAATCAAGACTTACCCGAACGCTAAACCCGTCCGACAACGTTTGCGTCAGATTCACCCACGAAAAGCTGCTGCAATTAAAGCGGAAGTTGAAAAACTATTGAAAGCAGGTTTCATTTATCCGATCCCGTTAACGGATTGGGTATCGAATAGTGTTCCAGTTAACAAAAAATAGGGAACAATAAGAATATGCATCAATTATAGGGACATTAAACGAGCCTGTCCAAAGGACAATTACCCAACTCCCTATATCGATCAAATCATTGATGATTGTGTCGGCAGCGAAATATTCTCCTTTATGGACGGTTTTTCCGGATACAATCAAATCAACATTCTACCTGTCGATCAACCAAAAACGGCTTTCATTTGTCCATGGGGGACATTTGCTTATTGCAAATTACCTTTTGGGCTTAAGAATGATGGAGCAACTTTTCAAAGGGCGATGTCTTATGCGTTTCATGACATCAAGCACATTGTGCAACCTTATCTCGATGACTTGCCTGCTCATTCATTACATCGAGCTGATCACCTTGTCCATTTACGAGTAATCTTTATGAGGTGTAGGCATTATCGTATTCAGTTGAACCCACACAAATGTGTCTTCTGTATAGAAACAGGTTGATTGCTGGGGTTTGTAGTTTCAAAAGCCGGCATTCGTGTTGATCCCTCGAAGGTCGAAGCTATCATCAAATTGCCTCCTCCTTCGAGTCTTTGCCAACTCCAAAGTTTGCAAGGGAAAGCAAACTTTTTACGACGATTCATTCCTAACTACGCTGAGGTTACAAAGGGTTTTACCCGGTTGTTGAAACAGAATACTCCATTCTATTGGGATGAGATAGCTCAGAAATCCTTTGATGCACTCAAACACGCGTTGACCCATGCACCGTTGTTGCATCCTCCCAACTACAATCAGGATTACTTCTTGTATCTCGCCGCTTCTCATTCCACCATTGGAATGGTCTTAGTTCAGGAAGATGAATCAGGAACTGAACATGTGATATATTACCTTAGTCGAACTTTAAATCCAACTGAGCTAAAATACTCACATGTGGAGAAATTGGCATTGGCAGCCGTTCAAGTTGTCCAACGTTTTCGTCACTACATTTTACTACATAAAACTACGGTAATTTCGGATTGCAACCCTATGATCTACATTTTGACCAAGAAATTGCTAGGGGGCAAGTAATCTAAATGGATCGTTATCCTACAGGAGTTCGACTTGGAATTTGAGAAATCTAAGTCTAAGAAATCTTTAGTTTTTGCGGAGTTAATGTGTGACTTCCCGCGTGCTAACACGGAAACTGTGGCGGAGGAGCCCATTGCGGACGAATCCTTGTTTCTAATCAGCACTTTAGATCCATGGTATGGGGATATCATCGATTATCTCTAGACCCAATCCTTTCGGCCAGAAATTTCAAGGTCAGAACGTCGAAAAATTCGATTCCAGTCCCAACAATTCAGGATTATTGGAGATACTCTTTATTGTCGTGGGGCGGATTCTGTTTTTCGACATTGCTTAACTCACGAGGAAGCTGAAAGGGTTCTAAATGACTGTCACGCTAGAGCGTGTGGCAGTCATATGTCTGGGTTTGCCACAGCCCAAAATATATTGCGCGTTGGCTACTTCTGGCCGTCTTTATTTAAAGATTGTATTACGGCGGTCCGAAAATGCCACAACTGCTAGATTTTTTATCGTAAGATGCGTGCTCCACCTACTCCTCTCCACCCTATAATTGTCGTTGGTCCTTTTGCCAAATGGGGTATCGATTTTATTACATGTAACCCTCACTCGGCCGGGGGGTATGCGTATATCATCCTTGCGGTAGATTATTTTACTAAGTGGGTCGAGGCGATGCCTACATTCGAGGCAGACGGCAAGACAGCTGCAATTTTCGTGTTCAATCATATAATTGCTAGGTTTGGTGTCCCACAAGCGATAATAATTGATCATGGGCGTCATTTTCGAAACGTTATGATGACCAAACTTGCAGGCCAGCTTGGTTTACGTCACGATAGTTCAACCCCTTATTATCCACAAGCGAATGGTCTGGTTGAGTCCATCAACAAAGTTTTAGTTATCATGATCCGACGAATCATTGGGATTCATCGGTCGAATTGGCACAACATGTTATTTTCAGCGCTTTGGGCATACCGAACTTCAGTAAAAACATCAACAGGGTTCACTCCTTTCCAACTAGTCTATGGTTTGGAAGCCGTGTTACCCATTGAATGCGAAATCCCGTCACTGCAAATGGCCATCGAGTTACTTCCAGCCACTTCCGAAGAGGAAAAGCGTTTGTTATACTTGGCTCAATTAGATGAGAATCGACGTGATGCTGCATTGGCAATCGAGACTCACGCAAAACGAATGAAAGCTCAGTATGATCGAAATGTGACCCCTCGAAATTTTTTGGAAGGAGATCTAGTCTTAGTTTACGATCAAGCTAATGATAAATTAGGCACTGGAAACTTCGTTCCTATGTGGCATGGTCCCTATGTTGTAAAGCGAAAGCTAGCCAAAGGGGCTTATGAATTGGTAGACCTTGATGGGGACTCTTTGGGTAAACCCAGAAATGGCCTTTACTTGAAGAGGTATTATGCTTAAAAGAATGGGTATGGATATTTAGTTAGGATAGTTTTCTCTTTCTAGCTGGTGTGTTTTAGTTTAAATAGTGTGCTTAGCTTAGAGAGTGTTTTTTCGTCATTATTCTTGTTTATCTTGGTTTTACTCTTGATATTACAGATGTCGATGCCTCTCCAAACATACATTGGTTTCACTAATGGTGCTTGTCGTAATACACGGAACATCTCTTCCGCAACTTGGGTTATCTATTCGCCCTTTGACGAGTTAGTATCTATGCATGGGGTAAGCCTCGGTCAAACAATGAACAACATTTCCGAGTATAGTGCAGTGATTGAGTTATTATCTGAATCTATTTCATTTGGGATTCGGAGTTTGATAATGAGGTTAGATTCTGAACTCGTTGTATTACAACTTAATAGAGTGTATGCCATTAGAAATCCAGTGTTATTAAGATTATTTTTTAGAGTGCGTCTCTTGGAACGTGAATTTGATTATATTGAATATCAGCATATTCCAAGGTCTTTAAATACATTAGCAGATGCAATTGCTTCTCGAATGTTAAATAGACATTTGCAATAATCATACATGTAAATTTAAAACCATTCCATAACATGATTTACAAGATAAGCCGGTAATAGTGATATATATATATAGGAGTGTGTCAAAAATACATCGTCCTCGATCATAGGTTGAAAAACACCTTATGATCGGCAAAAATGATAAGTACAAAAAACAAAAATGTCATATGTGCCCACAATAGGCGATCATCCTATCACTGGTGATGATCTCTATAAGAAACCACTACACGGGCCACCTTGCAAAGGAACCTCCTAAAAGGTCTCGGGACCCCAATCACATAGTGCTGAAGTCAACGAGGAATGTCATCTATAATGGTCTCAGGAATATCTCCTGTCAAGCGCTCGAGATGACCCTCCAACTCGGCCAAAACCTCTACTGATTCGTCCTGTGGGGCTGGCGTGGGTGCAACTGGTTGCCTCCTCTCGTAAGGCCGAAGAGTGGCTGGTCGCTGTGGACCCACATCTGCATTTGAAATTTTTACTATCAGTTTTGAGACGATGAAAAAATAACAAAAAATTAAAACGGGAAAAATGTTGAAAAGGATTTTACCTGACTCGTCGCACTGCTCTCCTGGTGGAATAAACATGTCTGGGTCACCACGAAAATCTATCCCAGTGTAAGGGAAGTCCTAAATGGAAAAGACCTGGTTTTCCAGCCATTGGAAATACTCAGGTTTGAATCGAGCAACCTCTGTCCTCTTGTCTGGGTGACGGGCCATGACTGCGACCCATCGCATCAGTTTGGGCTCTCGAGGAAACCTAGCTCCAACAGTAAGGTGTTGTGGGATCAGCATAGGAACCCTCTCCAGGCCAAAACTCACAACTAAAGCCCCATAACCAAAGGTCTTTAGTTGTCCATTTTTGGCCCTGGTCAGTTGGCCTTTCAGATTGGCCAACACGGCATCGCACCAGTTGAAGATGGTGCCTCGAAAGAAATCAACTGCCATACGCATCTGGGATCCGGTGGCAATATGTAATGCAGCAGCTCCGCAAAGTCTGGTGACAGTGAACGCAATCACCATGAGCTCAGGATGGGATATGGTCTTTATGTCTATCCCTTTGTCTCTAGCCTGGCTGTTGCAGTACTCTAGCCTAAGGCTATCGACAGACTGGCCACCTGGCCTAGCCCCAAACAGAGTCAAGTCTTCGCCTCTCTTAGGCAAACCAGTTAAGAAATATATTTCCGCCAGATCGATTTCGAGCTGGTGGCCACCAATGAAGAAACACTGGTCCTGTATGCTCCATCTGTCAACCAGCCACTGTAAGAAATCCACCTGAGCCCTCATGCCAGGAATGGCCCAGTATTTGTACAATCCGCACGCCCTCAAAGCATCAAGTGAAGGCTGATGATTCCATGTGGCGGTATCCACGTCCTCATGCTCTCGTTCACGCCAATCTAGCATGATGTACTCTCTGCATCAAGCATAAAGACAAATTAAAATGCTAGAAAATATTTTGTGTGGTCCATTTTTGAGAATTTTTGAGTTCAAAACCCTTGCGGCAGGGACCGCACCCTCTAGGTTAGACACAGTGCGTGGGACCGCACTTTGTCTACACCGAAGGTGCGGACCTCGAGATTTTTCCCAATGGAGAAAAAGTCGGGGTCCGTAGGCCCGCAATGGTAAACCTACAGGCCCCCGCGCGCGGGTTTTGCGCCTAAAAACCCTCCCAAAAATGAAATAAAGGACTAAAACAAAAGATTAAACGGTTAAAAATGAAGAGTGGGATGATGTGGATTACCTGGAGAAGACGGCATTCGATTCCGATGATTGGATTTTCCGCAATCTTCACGGGAAGTTTTCTGAGCAAAAGCACTATTTTCTCACCCAAACTCAAATGGTAAAAATGAATTGACAAAGGCCCTTTTTATAAGTTTTTTGAGTAAATAAATTGAAAATTTGTTTATGTTTCACTTTTAAAAGGTATTTTGCGACATTTTTATCCATTTCAAACAGGTATGAGTAATGTTTGTGTTCTTGTGCAGAATAAAGGATTATTCAGGCGAAATCTATCATTTTCGACGAAAAAAAATGTAGAGTCATCTTTAAGCTCTTTTCTGACTCCTAAAACATGAAAAGATTGCCGAGTGTTTCTTTTAAACTCGTTAAAATGGAATTAAAAGACAGTCCACTTACAGCTCTTTTCCGACCGTAAAAACATGAAAATATTGCCGGGTTTTGTCGTTTCAAATTCGATATTGGTTATAAAACGACGTGTCATTAATCGCTTTTTTACTTTTTCGGATCAAGGGCACTAATTACGAAAAGTACTCCGTGGTCGTAAAGATCAAGCGGTTCTTTCAAGTATTATTTTATACTTTTTTGGGCTTGGGAGACACAAATTTACAAAAAAGGTCAACCTTGGAGTCTTCTTAAGTTTTTTCAGACTCTCTAAAATTGAAAAACGCCGAGTTTCTCCTATACTGGACTCGTTAAAATTTCACAGTAAAGGACCTGTTCAATTACAAACAGGAACGAACCACTCCTTCTTAGGGTTCGAATTTAAACTAAGTTGGACTCATCCGAAGGATGAGCTTACAATCAAGCAAATGTTATCCTCCTCAAGCTTGTCAAAAATAAAGAGGTACTTGCCAGAAATGGTGGGGGAAAAGAGATAAAAATGAGCCTGTTTGTCATACTTTGTAACCACTCTTGAACACGACACTTTCATTCACTTGGGTTAGGAAATCCTTTGCCTAACAGTTGATCAAACCACATTGAAAGTCTTCAGCCGGTTTCTGGGTATTAACTTTGGGTCAATTGTCACCAAACCATCTGCTGTGTCGTTATGTGTTCAAGAGGTCACCGCCAATAAGCCATTCATCTACAAAATATCTGTCATCCATCTTGACCATCCCTAAGTCAGTCCTTGCAACTAAATTTCTTCAACTTGATCTATGATTTCGTGTTGTGGGCTTGCCTAGGACGGATCGCTTTCTATCGACATCGACTCATTATCTAGAAAGATGATCTAGGAATCGTCAGTACCTTGAAGTCTGCATGCCTCAATGGCATGTTTCTCTCCTTTGACGACAGTTTACATCATTGACTTTCGATCAAAGGATTCCGTGACATGTTCGACATCAACACATTTATTCGCATCTCATGGATTGTACTGGGTACTTTGAGAGCCATTGACATCATTGGTGGTTTCTCTCACACTTGTTAACAGTTTACATCATTGACTGGTAATCAAGTGGTTTCTACCATGTTCGACATCAACACATTCATTCGCATGGATAGAATTGTACTGTTTCAGGAAGTAGAAATGAAGAACCTGGATCTTATTTCCACAATCCAGGCTGCGAGGAATTTTGTATTCATTATATAATGGACTATTCATAAACAGATGGTTGCATCCATACTGTGTCCACATGAGTCTATACTTGTGATGTTTTGCAAAATCATTCCTGTATCAGAGCAGTAGTTAGTTTTCTAGTCAGTTTTGATCTGAGTATGGGAATGCCTACCTCAGCAATGATATGATCTCATATATATATCTTGCATTGAATGTTTTTACAGGTTCCAAACAAGATGATCCTCGAAATGATAAAGTACTTCACTCTTCCTAAATGATAAGAAATCCTCATCTACTACAGACTTCGCACTTTAGGGGGCAATCTGTTATACAAAAATATCATCACCATGATTATTTGCAGTCAGTATGGGTCTATCATCACTTGTACTGTCCTCCTAAGCAAGTCTCAGACCTCAGCTCTTCAAATCAAGCTTTGGAAATGAGAGAAAGACATTAAAAATCAATGTAACTCTGGTTCCGCACTTTCTCTCATGGTCACCTGTGGTCCCGCACCTTCTGTGTACAAAAACTGCGGACCTGCTCACTCTGTCCCTAACGGTGTAGGTACGGACCCCTGTGAAAGTCAAAAGGCGCAAGTTTTATCTTAAAAAACTCACTTTGGGTTAATTCTAGAGGTTTCTAGAAGGAATTTTGACGTGGATTGTTCGCTCTGAGGTGGTTCATGCATCCCAAAAGAGAAGGAGCTAATCCCTTGATGAGAGGAGTTATCCCTTTGAAGGAGGGCTTTATCCCTTTGAAGGAGGACCTAGTAACCTCCCTCCATTGCACTATAAACACAGGCATTGGGCTGGTTGCTAGAGAGGTTAGAAGCTGAACATTTTTGAGGGTAAATGCTGGTGAAATCAAGACTTCCTAGTTGAGCTTAAGAGGAGAGATCACACATCTTTTTGGCTTCATTGGGGAGTGAGTGAAACTTGTCAAAGTAGAGGAGACTTCTTGCTGGACCCTGGGAGGAGCTTGTACAGCGTCAAGGCAAAGGTTGTAAAGTTCTTCTTCTTTTGAATTAATACAATCAAACTCATTTTTCTCAACAAGTATCTTATGTTATTTGTTACATGGACTCCTTGACTTTCATGTTAAATATGTTTTATGCAATTGGCTTTTCAGGTGCTATTTAATTTGTTTGCCTTGTTTGTGTTTGCAGATTCACGAAAAGGAGCTCACTTGGATCAAAGGAGCGAGGGCATCCACAAGCTTGCGTTGGACCTAAGGTAGGCCCTAAAAACACTTGTTTGCTATTTGTTTATCAAAGCATATTTAGAGAAAGATAGTGCTTGGTTGGTTTGCTTGTCATTAGGTCTTCTTTAGATTCTAGGAAGGTCTATCTTGTCCGCAAGATTGACTTATTCCGTGTGACACGTCCCTTTTGTAGAGGAACAAGATCCCATGTATCATTTTCCAATAATGAATGATATTCTTCATTCATAGCTGCTTCCCAATCTGGATGGCCTGAAGCTTCTGCAAAGGTGTCGGGATCATAATTCACTGAAGCTTGAGCCAGTAAAGAAGAGGCTTGATCAAACTGAGAACGTGTATGTCGCTGATCTGTAGGATCACCGGCAAGATCACCTACTGCATCCCGAGTAGCACGAACCCATTTTGGAAGTTGAGGAGCTGAAGGAGGATCCTGAGAAGATGGGGGAGGATTTTCATCCTCACTTTCATCATCTGAAGAAGAAATATTTTCAAAAGTAGAAGAGATAGGGAGAGGTGGCACATCCGCCGAACTAGGCTCATAGGCCGATATATTTTCAGCAAACTTTACATCTCTTCTAATGATAACATTTTTGGACTTAAGTGGAATAAGTCTATATCCTTTGACATCTTAAGAATATCCAACAAAAATACATTTTTCACTCTTAGGTTCTAAAGTTTTATGTTTCTCATCTGGAATATGGGCCCATGCTTCACTTCCAAAAACACGAAAGTGACTTACATCTGGTTTAATTGAGCTCCATGCTTCTTCTGGAGTGATATTCTTTAAAACCTTAGTAGGAGTGCGATTTATTATTTAATTTGCATAGTTAATTTCTTCTGCCCAATAATTAAGACTAAGTCCTTTAGATTGAAGGATACAATTAGCCATTTCCTTTAAGGTGCGATTCTTCCTTTCAGCTACACCATTTTGTTGTGGAGTATATGGAACAGTATGTTGCATTTGAATTCCATTCTCAGTGCAAAAGTTGATGAACTTGTTGTTAACATATTCTCCGCCATTATCAGATCTTAGCTTAAGAATTTGATGTCCAGATTGTTTTTCAACAAAGGCTTTAAAGGCCAAGAACATGTTAAATACTTCACTCTTGAGTTTTAAGAAGTATACCCAAGTGCGTCTAGAGAAATCATCAATGAAAGTTAAGAAATACTTGTAGCCAGAGAATGAAACAACTGGAATTGGACCACATAAATCACTATGCACGAGCTATAAAGGGGTTGAGGCGTGCCAAGAGGCACGTTTTTCAAAACTATCCCAATGATGTTTTCTGAGTACACATCCGGAACAAACACCATCTCTGCAAGATACCATTGGAAGACCTTTCACCATATTTTCTTTAAATAGATTCTGAAGGGAGCGAGAGTCTAAGTGGCCAAATCGCTCATGCCAAAGTTTACTCACTTCATCGTTATGAGCAACAAATACTAAGGGAAGATTTGATGACCCAAAGTTGTGAAACTTATACAACCTTGTAGAATCATCGGCAATGCCAGTAGCTAAAATCTGTCTAGGATCTCTTAGGTCCTTAATCACAACATTGTGAGATGAAAATTCAACAATTTTACCTTCACCTGAATGAGTTATCTGATATACAGATAGAAGGTTGCAGGATAAGGTTGGAACACATAATACATCATTAAACTGACCATTGTCTATATGAACAGTTCCAATCCCTACAACACTAAGAGATCTATCATCACCAACATATATATTTTTGGTGTTACAATCATTTAAAGAAGAAAACATGGCATTGTTTTTGGCCATGTGATAAGAAGCTCCAGAATCAATGAGCCACTCATGAGAATGAGAAGAAGAAGATACATTTAGTGCATAGCCAGACCGAGATGCTTGACAACCACATGCAAAAAGTGCCATTCCTGAAGATGAAGTTGAAGTTGAAGAGTGCTCCAAATGGATGTTATGCTTCTTCATTGTTGCTTCCAAGGCTTCCATCTTCTTAAAGCATTTGGATTCTAAGTGGCCATCTCGATTACAAAAGTTGCAATGTCTATCAGTCTTCTTCCCTTTGTTTTTATTTGTCTTATCATTTTGTTGAAATGAATTTTCATTTTGAGGCTGAGATTGCTTAGGACCCTTGTTTGGTTTAGGACCATTCCTTTTAGGATACAACTTCTTAGGATTCTTTAGATTTGGTTGCTGTTGGGCGGCTAACGCTTTCTTGGAAGATTTTCCAAGATTAAGAAGACCAAGGTGTAAGAGTTTTTCTTGTTCTCTTATTAAATAATCACAAAAAGAATCAAAGGAAGGGAACTTGTAGTCTTGTCCTTGAGAAATGAAGGCTTCTCTTGTAGAATGGAAGGTGGAAACAAACACAGAGTAGGCTGGTTCCAACTTAGTAAGAATGGAATAGATAAGGTTACTATCTTCTCTCTTAACCTTAACACCTTCCAAGAGAAGTCTAAGGGTCTTGAACTTGGACAAAAAATCTTCAATGCAAGAAAAATTATTAGGGTCCAATGTAAGCAACTCATTTTCAAGTTGATGGGCTCTAAGTTTATTTTTAATTCCAAAAACTTTAGTAATCAGTTTCAATGCTTCATCAGGAGTATCAAGTTCTGCAATATGGAATCTAAGATCTGGAGAAATAGACATCCCTATCAACCCACGTGCTTGATCTTGCCTATTTTCCCAATTAGCTGCATTATCTTCATCTTTCAGTTTGGTTTCTTGGCCTGAGGCTATTCTGTAGAGACTTTTACTTCTAAGTAAATCCACAATGTAGGACCACCATTGAAAGTAGTTGGTGCTGTCAAGAATAACTTGGCATGGACTTTCCATTTTAACAGAAACTGAAGCTATAGATGCTAAAACTAAGTGTTCCAATGGAAAGATCTCGAAAAATTAGGCTGTTTCAAAAAAACGGTTCTGAAAACGGCTTCCAGATGAAGAAGTTATGGCTTTTTGAAGAAAATTTGATGAAGATGCCGACGAAGTGCGGGAATGTGCAGAAATGAAAAATCCGCCCCCACAAAAAGGAGACTTGAACTCAAGACCTCTACTCTCATAAATTAGCTTTGGACCAAGTGAGCTATACAAAAAGTTTGAGAGAGAGAGAGGGGGGGGGGGTGGGGTTGAAGCTTTGGGTTGCGTGCTTGCTTTGAGAAAGCTCTTTTTTCCCTACAAAACAAAAAACAAAAAACCCAACACGGACATACAAAAAAAAAAAAGATGAACCTTGCGGCTCGAAGTTAGCTTTAGCCGAAAACTAAATATTTTCCTCAATGTTTCTGATTTTCCGAGATCACACTAAGGCGTAGCGGAAAAGAGCATACGCATGAGAAAAATCCTTCCTTTCTATTTCTGATTTGCCCAGATCGCACAGAGTCACGAGGCAAAGAGCATATGTAGAAATGAAAGGTATAGATCCGGTAATAAAAAAGGCTAAATAAACCGAAACCGAAATAAATAGAGATAAAATAACTGTAAACTGCAAATAAACATTGTATACCTCCAGATCTTAAAAATGACGTAGCTAGGGCTACCGGAAACCTTTTCGCGTGAAATGAAAGGGGTTCCGCACTGGAACAGATGCTCCCAACACAATAGAGCAGTCCTCTCGGCCAGAAAGTAGTCAGAAATAGTAGATCTAGGAAACGACAGTCGATGCAGTTCTACCGGCTTTAGATTTGGATCACCAACGGACATGGCCCTCAAATAGCTTTGATACCATGTAGGAATTTACCGGTAAATTCCTCAGACAGAACACCAAAGGACACCGCTCACAAACAGATCACAGATCAATACACCAGTACTTTTGACGTGGTTAAAACCCTCAAAGATGGAAACAGTCCACGGCTTGAGCCAACGCGGCCACTTCAGGCAATTTATTAATAAAAGAATGAAATTTTACATAAGCTTCTCTCATGAAGTGTTAACCTACAAATGACCCTCCATGCTCTTTAAATAGAGATCATGGACCAATTGGGTGTTAAGCCACGGATCAAGTGTTGGTAATATCGAGGAGAGAATGAACCATTAGATCACTACATATCATGACCGTCGGATTGTAAGTTACAAAATGTACATATTAAAGAAACACACTTTACCTAACTCTATACTAGACTAAGTTATACTTCACTATTTCCTATGTGTCGGAATATCCTAACAGTTTCAACCTAAGATAAACTAAGTAGCGAGCAAGGAGGATGTTATCCACGGTCAATTAATTTTATTTCAATCAAAGTAACAAAACAAAACAAAAGAGGGATAATCTAGGCAAAAAGGTTTACCAAGCAACTGTGAACAGCAGAATACCTCCTGGCGAACCAAGAAGTACGGGCAGGCAATCTCCCTGAATGTTGTGTTCAGTGTATCATAGTGTACAAGGCGGCCGACTCGGTTACTTAAAGATGGATAGAAACCTAGTGTTGTCCTCCCATATATACCCGAAGGTACGTGGAGGCACAGTTCGTATAAGCGATGTCTAATGCAAAACCACACAGTGAGAGCATTCCCATATACTTTACGTACTGTAACACTGCCCTATATACCCAAAGGTACGTGGATGAGCTACGATATACTCACATACGTGGAATGAGGTATCACACTCAGAATGTATTGTAGACAAGTTAGCAACAGCTGCTTGGTTTAACTACATTGGAACACGTCTCTAGCCTAGAACCACTAAATGTTATCGTTAATATCAATGCTCCATTAGGTAAATTGATGTTTATTTTAAGTTGATCTTGCTTAGGAATTTTTCTTTCAAGTTCACCACGTAATGTATTTTGAAATTCCTAGGAATGCAACTATCATGATAAGCATTCTTTCCATTCAGTTTTAACAATGAAAATCTTAGCTACTTAGGGATAGAGCAATCAGATTTCTTTTGATCAAAAAGCAAAGAGCACAATCTAAATGTATATTCCCTACACTATTCCATTTAGCACACAAAAACTCGTTTCAATGCAAGACCATGTCTTTCTTTTCAATTTCCCTTAATGTGAATGATTCAAAAAGGAAAACTAATGCACAAATGATCAACAAACTCTTTTCATAAAAATGACGATTTTGCAACAATTTCTTTTCAAGGAAAGGAAAACTCTATGACACTTTCGTTTTCAAATAAATGAGGAATTACGACACTTTCAATGAAACTAATAATCATATGCACATATCAACCAATCGATCTTTCATGAATGAAGATTTGACGACAATTCAACTTTCGAAGGAAAAGACGATTTTACAACACTTTCTTTCACTTAAGATCAATTGATTAAAACTAACTTTCGACTATAGATTGAAAATGACGAAGTAAATACATAAGAAAAATTTATCAATCTTAGCCTAAGTAGGGCCAAATTAAGGAGATGAAAAACTATTTTCAGAGAAAAAACATCATTAACATTCAGCAACTCATTCAAACAAGAGAAAATTGGCAAAAACTTTCAATTCCTAGATGGGAAACTGACCCTCAAGGCATCAGTGCGGGCAGTAGTTAGAGATAGTGCACTGAATCACACTGGATCTATGCGAGAAGTGCACTGCAGTGCACTGTGTCCTTCATTAAACTGCGCTGGTGACAATAAGCAATTCTGAAGGCAATTTTGACACAATTTCGACTCAATTTTCAATGAAAGAGCACTGAAAACAATCAATGACCGCAAGTACAGTATGTAAAAATTTCTTAAGAGGTTGATAAGCTACTAAGATGGATAATCAATGTCCCCAGTGGAGTTGCAAATTTGTTTTGGGAAGTTTTAGTGTTCTTGGATAAACGCCTAATCCCTCTAGACTAGTAGCTTAATATAGAAACAACAGCATAAAGCATTCTCTACCTTTTCTATAAACAATAGATAAAATAAGAGAGCAAAGAACCTACTTGTAGCTTCTGCTTGTTCCTTATCTCCCTTGACTGATTCTGTTGCTCCTTCCCGTACTTAAGCCGCTTGAGAAGTACATGCACATAGACTAAAACAAAAATCCATAAAATCATATGATAATGATCCATAGATTAAACATAACATGGAATCAAGTACATGATAAGCATATGAAATCATCAAAAGACAATACAAGAATATGGAAAAAGCTATGAACACTTTATTAGTAAAAGGAAGAATTACAACCCAATTTGCCTGATTCAGTATCATTCCTCCAGTTCAATCCCATCCTCTCCTCACAACAAGCAAGACACTTTGACATCATTACAATACTTTCAATCAACACTAATCTCATATCAACAACATCTCCCTACAATTCAATAATTTCCAGCCCATGATCACTTAGATGAGTGGTCTTTTTATAGTTGAATGAAGGAGGTTATGCCATTAATGGTGATATTGAATACCCTCCTACTTTTAGAAATCAGTTCCATGGAAGAAGGGATAAGGGGATTAATGTTCCTTAACTCCCTTCCTCATCCAAATGCGAACTCAAAGGAGTGGGTAGTTTTGAGAAACTTCTAGATGCATCCAATGGATAAGGAATCTTTCAAACCCTCACAGAAGTTTGCTCAAATTCGCCCAGCGCAGGCCAAAGAGGGACCAAGTGCACTGCATAGCACCCTGACAGTGTGTGGTTTGCATTGCAGCACACCCTAATGAAGGCCTACCTGCAATGATCTTCTTAGAGGTAGTTTTTGGATGTTTTCAGTGATGGAACTTCTTGGGAATTGAGGCATTTTTATGTTTAAATTCTTTTAGGGCATGTAACAACTGCATTAGGGGTTGATGGGCCCTAATAATATCGATCTGTAAGTTGGGGCTGATGTGCCAAAATGGATCTGTAACAAAATGACAAGACCACTCCAAGCAATAAAGGGAGTTCTGTTCACAACAGATCTGTTGGTTGAGGGAGGTCCCAATGAAAGTTTTCTACAATATTTGTATGAAATCGAATCACCGGGATATGCAGTGTGTGACAGGGTAGATGTCAGACCAGATGACGATGACATTTTGTAGGGACTAAGACATCTAGCCTTCAGGGAAATGGAAGGGGAGAGGGACATCCAGGAGAGCCCCCTAATGGAAGGTGCTCACCTTCTACCCACGAAGCTGAGGAAGCAAAACGTTGGGCCAGAGGATAAGCCCAAGATAGCATTGGTGAGGAACTACTGGGACGAGCACATCCAGGAGAGACCCCTAATGGAAGGTGCTCACCTTCTACCCATGAAGCTAAGGAAGCAAAACATTGGGTCAGAGAATAAGTCCAAGATAGCATCAGTGGGGGACTACTAGGATGAGCAAACCACCAAAGAAATTTTTGACCTATTACATGAATATTAGGACCTATTCGCAGCTTCAGTGGCAGAACTGAAGGGAATAAAAGGAAACCTTTGGGAAATGAAAATCGTCTTGAGACCAGATTCCCAACCGGTGAAACAAAAACCACACAGATTAAACCCAAGGGTGAAAGAGAAAGTTAATAAGGAAATTGACAAAATGTTGGAAGCATGAATCATCTTCCCAATGGATGAAGTTGAATGGATAATTATGATAGTTATTCAAAACAAGAAGGACGCAACTGAAATCAGAGTATGTGTCAACTACAAGATCCTGAATAACACATGCATGCATGACCTGTTTCCCATGCCCTTTAGTGATGAGGTCCTAGAAAATGTTGCAGGGAACGAAGCATATTCATTCACAGATGGATTCTCAGGTTACCACCAAGTCAAAATAGTTGAAGAAGATAAAAGGAAAACAACATTCACCATGGATTGGGGGTCATATGCCTACAATGTGATGCCATTCATACTAAAGAATGCACCAACAGTCTTCTCAAGTATTGTCATAGCTGCATTCAGAGATTATATTCATAAGTTCCTAGAAGTTTACATGGATGACTAGACAATATACAGTCTATTGAAAAAGCACATCAGCCTATTGAGAATAATGTTCGAAAGGTGCAGACAATTGTAGATCTCCTTAAACCTCAAGAAATGTATCTTCGCAGTCCCCTTTGGAAATCCACTAGGCCATATCATCTGCAAGGATGGAGTATGTGTAGAGCCTGCAAAGGTTGCAGAAATTATCCACATGGAACCACCACACAATGTTAAACAACTAAGAGCAACTCTAGGGCATATGGGATACTATAGGCGATTTATCGGAAATTACACATCCATCATGGCTCCAATGCAGAGATTTACTAAAGAAAATAGAAGAGTTCATTTGGACTACGGATTTCTAGATAGCCCTAAATAACTTAAAAGAAAGTCTAGCAAGTGCCTCTATATTGGTGTATCACGATTGGAACAAAATGTTCCATGTGCACGTTGATGCGTCAGGAATAGCGCTAGGATCACTCTTAGCACAGCCAGGGGAGAAAAACATGGACCATCCAGTGTACTATGTTAGCAAAAAGTTGTATACTGCAGAAAAAAACTACACAACAACTGAAATATAAGCCCTTGGCAATGGTTTACTCTCTCCAAAAGTCCAGACACTACTTACTGGGCGCGCCATTCAAATTCTTCACAAACCATTATGCACTCAAGTATTTAGTAAATAAGTCAGTGCTAGAAAGGATAATATGCCGATGGTTGTTGCTATTCTAGGAATTCACGTTTGAATTAGTGATAAATCCCGTAGACTCAATGTGGGACCAAACCACTTGTCGTTGTTGGAAATAGGGGAAAATGAAGGAGCAGTAGATCATTGGTTGCCCGATGCTCATTTATTCAAAGTAGAGGCAATCCCAGACCACCTGGAACAAATCACTTCATTCTTAACAATTGGTCACTGCCCAGCAGAATACACAGCAGCACAGAGACATCACTTAGTAGTTAGGGCAGTAGATTACTAGCTGCTTGAACGATAGCTTTATAATATGGGCTTAGATCAAATACTGAGGCGTTGTGTCCTTCAGCATGAAAGGAATGATGTCTTATGGGAGTGCCATGCAGGGGTCGTAGGAGGTCATGTAGGAGGGAAGGCCACCGCAAGAAAGATACTCCATGCAGGACTATGGTGGCCAACTATCCATAAGGATTCTAAAGAATTTTCCAGGACATGCGACATCTGTCAAAGGGTCGGAAAGTCATTGAGATGTGATGAGATGCCTCTATACTTGGTCCACACAATGAAAATCTTTGATAAGTGGGAGATAGACTTCATTGGACCCATTTCTCCACCAGCGAGGCATTCGCAAGCAAGGTACATCATAAAAGCAACAGAATACCTAACAAGGTGGGCAGAAGCAGCACCTCTAGGGACTCCATAGCAGAAACAACAGCAAGGTTCATATTTGAGAACATAATTTCACGGATTGAATGCCCAAGGAGCCTCCCAAGTGATCAAGGCACGCATTTCCTAAACGAGACCATTGAGCCTCTGCTAAATACATTCATGGTTCAACACAACAACAGCAACCTGTACCACCCACAAGCCAATGGTGCAGTAGAAGCGTTTAACAAGATACTGGAGAAAGGACTCATGAAAGTCCTATCTGCCAATAGGGATGACTGGGATGAAAGAATACCCGTGACCCTATGGGCATATGGGTGTTACAGATCCATTTGGGCACATCAAACCCTAATTCAATTGTTACATGCCCTAAAGAAGTCAACCATTAGAATTCCTAGCTTCCAAGAAGTTCCATGACTGAAATTATCCAAAAACTGCCTCTAAGAAGATCAGCGCAGGCAGGCCTTCATTAGGGTGCGCTGCAATGCAATCCATACACTGATAATGTGCTATGCAGTGCACTTGAGCCCTCTTTGTCCTGCCCTGGGCGAATTTGAGTGAAATTGCATTGGGGTTTTGGAATATTCTTACCCATTGGATGCATCTAGAAGTTTCCCAAGTTCATCTACTCCTTTGAGCTCAAATTTGGATGAGGTAGGGAGTTAAGGAACATCAATCCCTTTATCCCTTCCTCCATGGAACTAAATTCTAAGTTTGGGAGGGCATTCATTGTCACCATTTATGGCATAACTTCCTTCATTCACCTATAAAAAGATCACTCATCTAAGTGATCAGGGGCTAGAAATCATTGAATTATAGGGAGATGATGTTAGTATGAGACTTGAGTTGATTTCAAGTATTGTAATGATGTCAAAATGTCTTGCTTGTTATGAGGAGAGGATGGGATTGAACTGGAGGAGTGATGCTAAATCAAGCAAATTGGGTTGTAACTCTTCCTTTTACTAATAAAGTGTTTAAAGCTTTTTCCATATGCTTGTGTTATTCATTGATGCTTTCATATTTGTACTATGTACTTGATTCCATACTATGTTTAATCAATAGATCATTATCATATGCTTTGATCAGTTTTTGTCTTTTTTCTGTGTGCAAGTACGCTTCATGCGGATTAAGTACAGAAATAAGTGACAGAATTGGTCAAGGGAGATAAGGAGTAAGCGAAAACTTTAGGCAGGCTTCTTTACCTCTTATTTAATCTATTGGTCATAGAAAAAGTAGAGAATGATTTGCACTATTGTTCTAGACTTAGCTACTAGTCTAGGGGTTTAAGCATTTATCCGTAGACACTAAAACTTCCCAAAAAAAATTGGTGACTCCGCTAGGGAGAAATCATCCATCTTAGTAGCTTATCAACCTCTTAAGACATTTCTACTTACTATACCTGTGGTCGTTGATTGAATTTCAGTCTTCTTTCATTGAAAATTGAGTCAAAAGTGTGTCAAAATTGCCTTCAAAATGGCTTACTGTCACCAGCGCAACCCAATGAAGGACACGATGTGTTGCAATTCACTTCCCACATAGAGCCAATGTGTTGAAGTGCACTGTCTCTCACTGCTACTTGCGTTGATCCCTTGAGGGTCAATTTCCCATCTAGGAGCTGATGTTTTTTACCAATTTTCTCATGTTTGAATGATTTGCTAAATGTCAATGATGTCTTGCCTCTGAAAATAGTTTTTCATCTCCTTAGCTGACCCTACTTAGACTAGGATTGACAAATGTTTCTTATTTATTTACTTTGTCATTTTCAATCTATAGTCGAAAGTTAGTGTTTTGGTTGATTGATCTTTGTCGAAAGAAACTGTCGTAAAATCATCTTTTCATTCGAAAATTGAATTGTTGTAAAGTCTTCATTCATGAAAGATCAATTGATTGATGTGTGCAGATGATTTGTCTTTTTGTTGAAAGTGTCGTAATTCCTCATTTTTTTGAAAATGAAAGTGTCGTAAAGTCTTCCTTTCCTTGAAAAGAAATTGTCGCAAAATCATCAATTTTATGGAAAGATTTTATTGATCGATTGTGCATTAGTTTTCCTTTTTTTTCATTCACATTAAGGGAAATCGAAAATAAATACATGCATGTTGCATTGAAAATGTTTGTGTGTGCTGGTATGAATAGTGTAGGGAAATTGCATTAGATATGCTCTTTGCTCTTTGTCAAAAATTTGATTGCTCTATCCCTTACTAGCTAGGGAATTTCATTGTTAAATTGAATGGAATGAATGCTTATCATATTAGAACATACATCATGTGGTGAAACTTGAAAGGCAAATACTAAAGAAGATTAACTTAAAATTTATCTGAATTTACCTGATGGATCATTGTCACTTAACAAAAAACATTTAGAGGTCTAGGCTAGAGACGTGTTCCGGCATAATAAAACAAAGCAGCTGTCGCTAACTTGTCTGCAATACATCCCGAGTGTGATACCTCATTCCATGTATGTGAGTATATTGTAGCTTGTCCACGTACCTTTCGGTATATAGGGTGGTGTTACAGTGCGTAAAGTATATGGGAATGCTCTCACTATGCGGTTTTGCATTAGACATGGCTTATATGGACTAGGCCTCCACGTACATTTGGGTATATATGGGAGGAAACTCTAGGTTGCTATCCATCCTTAAATAACCGAGTCGGCCGCCTTGTAAATTGTGATACACCAAACACAGCATTTGGGGAGATTTACTGCCCGTACTTCTTGGTTCACCAGGAGGTATTCTGCAGTTAAAATTTGCTTGGTAAACCTTTTGCCTAGATTATCCCTCTTTTGTATTTGTTATGTTACTTTGATTAAAATAAATTAATTGACTGCGGATAACATCCTCCACACTCACTCCTTAGTTGATCTTAGGTTGAAACATGTGGTGACAAATCCAGAGTCCACCAATCAAAGAAATCCTTTTGATGGGAATCCTAGTCCTTTTCCTCCTTACGGAAATATTGGTGCTCCTTATATGGCTACATTGTCCCTTTCGAGATTTACCATTGGCTTTCCAGTATGGTTTTTTTCAACCTCCTTGGTTCAAAATGTCGTGATTTCTCCATAATCAAGTACACCTCCAACTGGACAAAATCAACCTCCAGTTGATCCTAAAGTTGACCCTTTGCCTTCTTCCTCGATTGTTTCTTCCTCCCCTTCTTCCTCTTTGCCTAGTGAAAGTATTGGTACTAGTAACCAAGTGGTTAAGAAGAAGAAGAAAGGGAAGAAGAAGAAGAAGAAGAAAATTTAGCAGAGGGACAACCAAACAACCATTGGTTTAAATATCTGATGAGAAACTGTCCATCAAGCCTCACAAAGTTCGATATCCATGCAAACTTTGTGCGGGAGACCATCTTCTTCGAAATTGTCTTGATATTCCTCAGATCTTAGAAGAATGGTCTTCCCGTTCACATCATCCTGTGTCATCAAATTCTCGAGATCATGTTGATGACACACCATCAACTAGTGGTAGTAAAATTCATGGAAAGAAGGGCAAAATCAAGTTTCCTTGTAGGTTATGTGAAGGGAATCACCCCATTCACCTTTGTACCTATCTGGATGAAGCCAAAAGAGTGTTGGATAACCGTCCTGCTTCATCGCAGTGACTTCCATCTGGTTACAGGAAACTCTCCCTAAATCCTTCACTAGTTGATGAATTGACTAACTCAAATCAACCGTCGATCAAAACCAATCTCTTTGAAAGTGAATCCTATGAGTCTATACCCAACCTAAATCAACAGGTCGAGGTAATAGTTGACCCGATTTCACCTTCAGTAAATCGTACCTTTCCCGAAGAGAGTGAATATGATACCACTCAAGTTCTTTTTGTTTCTTCAGACTCAAATGAGCTTGGGGGAAATCCTCCTATTCCATCAAGATAGGGGGAAAATCCTACCGCTCTCGTAAGTCAAGGGGTTATTTTTCCTGTTTCTATGATACCCCCTCCAAGTAGTCTAGTCACTTCCTTTGATTGGAACCGACTGGCAGGATTCTATCTTCCTTCTTATGTGCCCTTCTAGATCATAGTACAAGTTTGTAATATTATTGTATCTAGCACTATTATAGATGAAGGTAAATTTGTGAGTATCCTTTCCTCAACTTCTTGGCAAGCGCTCGGTCCACCGCCGCTTGTGTCAGTTACCCAGAATCTATTGGCTTTTAACAGAGGAACCAGTCAACCATTAGGGATCCTTCCTCAATTGCCTATTACTTTGGGAGGAAAAATCGTTTATCTAAATGCGATGGTAGTCCCAGGCCCTTTAGATTACAATTTACTTCTTGGGTGCGACTATATATATGACATGGGAGCTATTGTTTCAACACTCGTTTGAGTGATTTGTTTCGCACATGAAGGCAAAATTTTCACCATTGACCAGCTTTCATTTCCCGGCCCAAATATGGATTCCAATCAACCATATTCCCTAAATGGTACTTTTGTACCAATGGTATCATCCCCGCCACAGGTTAATTATGTGGCAACCTATTCCATACCTACATCAACTGGCAATCAATTCAGTGATGTTGTACATCATGTACTAGGGGCATTGGAACCAAATCTCTCCTTCATGACTTATTATGAGTTGTGATCCAAGAATACGAGGATAGTTTATTGTCTTGTGTCAACCTCGTTAAAAAATGAAACAAGGAATATGAGGATAGTTCTTTTACTATGTCAACCTCATTAAAAAAATGAAACAGGCCCCACGAGGATAGTTTGTTGTCTTGTGTCAACCTCATTAAAAAATGAAACAACGAATATGAGGATAGTTCTTTTATTGTGTCAACCTCATTATAAAAATGAAACAGGCCCCATGAGGATAGTTCCTTGTCTTGTATCAACCTCATTAAAAAATGAAACAATGAATATGAGCATAGTTCCTTGTCTTGTGTCAAGATCGTTAAAAAATGAAACAAGGAATCTGAGTAGAGTTCCTTTTCTTGTGTCAAGCTCATTAGAAAATGAAACAAGGTCCCCTGGAGCAAATTTCCAAGTCGAGTCTTTGAGTAGAACTCGTAAAATCCCAATCGAGTCTTTCACTTGATCTTGTATATGATCCTTCATTCCATCCACCTGATAGCCGCAAGTAGTCTACTTAGGTGAATGTAATGAAGCTTAGGGGGCACGCACCTAATGGTAAAGTTAAGTTTCCCTGTAGGTTATGTGAAGGTAATCACCCCATTCACCTTTGTCCCTATCTGGACGAAGCCAAAAAGGTGTTGGATAATTGTCCTACTTCACCGCAGCGACTTCCATATGGTTACAGGAGACTCTCCCTTTCATCATGCTAGGGGCATGTAAACCAATCTCGAGCATATTTATATGTTTCAAGCTTGTGCAAAAAAGAAACTGAATTCAAGCATAGTTTTTGTTTCAAGCTTGTGTAAACATGAAGCTAAATCCAAGAATAGTTCCATATGGTTCAAGCTTGTCTAAAAATGAACCCATTTCCATTTTAACCCTCATGATTTCCATTCTATCAGCCTCTTTCATCAGATGATCCTTGGTTGTTTTCATCCCATTGCCACCATCCCTTTGGCCAATCATTCGCTTTCACTTGGTTGTTTTACCCTTTTTGAGGAATAGTTGCAATGAGTGGTCTTATTAGCCAGCCTCTTCACATAAATCAACATGTTTTGAGAAGTTCAAACATCACCGGAACCAATTGCTATCCTATACACCACTCGTTCCTCAAAGTGGAGTCCTCTTTAAGCTCTTTTCAGACTCTCTAAATATGAAAAGATTGTCGAGTGCTTGTCCTTTCCAGCTCGTTAACAGATTGGAAATGATATCTCTCTTGTATTATTTTATGCTTTTTTAGGCTTGAGAGATTAATTTACGAAAAAGAAATTATGGAGTTTTATTTTTTTCCCTTTTCAAACTCTCTAAACATGAAAAGGACCGAGTTATCTTTGTCATTAAACTTGTTAAAAACATCAAATAGCGACAAACTTGTCCATCTAAACAAGACCAAGTTTCACCTTCGCTAGACTCGTTAAAGCATCAAATAGCAATGGATTCACCCGAAGGGTGGAATTACACAACAAGCATACGTTATCCTCCTCAAGCTTGATAAAAATAAAGAGGTATTGGTCAGCAATGACTGGGGAAAATTGGAAAAGGGGGAAAAACACTTTATGGTAGCAAGTCGCTCTTGAACATGACACTTTCACCTCATCACCGTGACTATGTGGGTTGGGTCATTCAACTTGATGGTTATCACACCGTTGGTCTATAATACCATCCATTACTTTGTTTTGGGTCAATGCTACGAATTCATCTTAGTGTCGCTGACATGTTCAAGAGAAGTCATTTAGTTCAAACTTCATCCTTTGCAATACTGTAAACCTTCATTTTCATGACCGCCATTCCTGAACCTTCTGTCATCAATTGATTTTTCATCTCCAAAATCATTTACCTCATTTCGTGTTGTTGATGTGGGATACATCAAGGCCTTCTTACGACGAGTCACTTCTTGTCAACATCAGCACATCATCTAAGAAGTTGACTTAGAAACACCCCTTCAGTACCTTGAGGCTTGCATACATCAATGGTAGGTTTCTCGCTTCTGGCGATAGGTTGACATCACTGGCCTTCAACCAAAATACTTTGTATGGTGTTCGACATCAAATCATTTATTCACACCATGTGAAATGTACTGTAGTACCTTGAGGGTCATTATCATTATCGGTGATTCCTATCATGTCTGTTAACAACTTACATCATTGGCTGGTAATCAGATGATGTCTTCCCATGTTCAACTTTAGATCATCTATTCACATGGTTAGACTTGTACTTGAGTGAAAGATTGAATGGGATTGAAGACACCGAATCTAGTTTCATCCATCCGGGTTGCGATATTTTCAGGAGTACTAAATCAAATGTACAATGGCCTTACATTCATGGTCATCCATTCATGGGTCTATATCTGTAGATGACTATATTTGTACATGTAATGGAAGTTTATAAGCTGAGCATGGGTATGCCTTCCCTCAGCAGGTTCATGAGAAAAAAACAAATTATGATGATATATGTATTGTAATTGATGCAAGTCACCTTTCACTTTGAAACCTCCTTTCCACATGATAAAGCATTTCACTCAACATACACATTTACGACTTCATGCTTTAGGGGGAAACTGTTACAGATCCATTTGGGCACATCAACCCCGACTTATAGATCAGTACTTTTAGTGCCCATCAAACCCTAATTCAGTTGTTACATGCCCTAAAGAATTCAACCATCAGAATTCCTAGCTTCCAAGAAGTTCCATGATTGAAATCATCCAAAAACTGCCTCTAAGAATATCAACGTAGGTAGGCCTTCATTAGGGTGTGTTATAGTGCAATCCATACACTGATAGGATGCTATGCAGCGCACTTGAGCCCTCTTTGGCCTGCACTAAGTGAATTTGAGCAAAATTGCATTGGGGTTTTGGAATATATTTATCCATTGGATGCATCTAGAAGTTTCCCAAGTTTATCTACTCCTTTGAGATCGAATTTGGATGAGGTAGGGATTTAAGGAACATCAATCCCTTTATCCCTTCATCCATGGAACCAAATTCTAAGTTTGGGAGGGCATTCAATGTCACCATTTATGGCATAACTTCCTTCATTCATCGATAAAAAGTCCACTCATCTAAGTGATCTGGCACTAGAAATCATTGAATTATAGGGAGATGATGTTAGTATGAGACTTGAGTTGATTTCAAGTATTGTAATGATGTAAAAATGTCTTTCTTTTTATGAGGAGAGGATGGGATTGAACTAGAGGAGTGATGCTGAATCAAGTAAATTGGGTTGTAACTCTTTCTTTTACTAATAAAGTGTTTAAAGCTTTTTCCATATGCCTGTGTTATTCAATGATGCTTTCAAATGTGTACTATGTACTTGATTCCATACTATGTTTAATCAATAGATCATTATCATATGCTTCGATCAGTTTTTGTCTTCTATCTGTGTGCAGGTACTCTTCAAGCGGATTAAGTATGGAAAGGAGCGACAGAATTGGTCAAGGGAGATAAGGAGTAAGCGAAAACTTCAGGTAGGCTTCTTTACCTCTTATTTAATCTATTGGTCATAGAAAAAGTAGAGAATTCTTTGCATTGTTGTTCTAGACTTAGCTACTAGTCTATGGGTTTAAGCATTTATCTGTAGACACTAAAACTTCCCAAAACAAGAGGACTATAGTTAAAAGACTCCATAAGAAAAATCCATTTCAACTTGTATATGGAAGGGAAGTGGTAGTACCAACATAATTTATACTACCTAACATGTTCATCTCAGAGGCAATAGGAATGATAGACAACAGTGCCTTACAAGACAGACTAAACCAACGAATGGAACTTGATGAACCCGGTTTTTAGAAGAATTCCATCAATCAGTGGAGCAACGAAGGCAGAAAGCTCGGCATGATAGGCATATCAAGTGGAAGTCATTTGAAGTAGGGGAACAAGTGCTCGTTTATGACAGCAAGTTCCAGAATTTCCCAGGGAAATTGCAGATGCACTGGTTGGGTCAATTCATAGTAATAGAAATATGAGAATCGGGTGTGGTAAGGCTTGCACAACTGGATGGAGTCTTACTGCATGGATGGGTGAATGGTGCACGCCTAAATCCCTTCCGCAACTGAAAAAATAAATAAAAAAAAATTAAAAAAAAATTAATATCTATATATATATATATATATATATATATATATATATATATATATATATATATATATAATGGGTGGTAGATATCAATAAGGTTGCGGAAAAGTTTTCTCTTACCGCAACCCATTTGTGGTCGAGGGGGAGAAGTAGCGTTAGTGGGCACACATGTAGTCCCCGTCAGCAAAGTCAGTGGGGGGGTAGTGTCCCAGTTAGTAGAGTCAGTGGCCACATACGTAATCCTAATTAGCAGAATACACATAGGAATGCACTTTTTCCAACATTTATGACCACACAGATACCCATCCCATCCGCCATACTAGTAGTCATTTCCTAATTAAGTAAATAAATAAGCAGTTGTCAGAGTAGGAGCCGCAATATCTTTTCCCATTAACCATAAATTTAGTTAATAAATAAACCCATCACGGCAAAATGAATACGCCATGTAGCCCACTCTGTACTTTCAAGTCCATGTCAGGGTTGTCACGTCCAAGTTGGCCAGTGGCGGCAAGGTCTAGCTAAAACACGTGGGAATATCGACGGAGTAATTAGTTATTAAGGCCTTATCAGCCAGGGAACATCATGTTAGGACCGGCTACTTAAGTCGTAGAAGAATGAAAGGAATTCCAAAATTCCAATTGCAGAAAAAAGAAGAGTTACAAGTTCACTCTATAGAACAAGTGCAGAGACAGAGAAGCAAGAAGCCTCGAGTGTAGATAGTTTATCACAAGAGAAAGGAGATGGCCAAAGGAATTGTATCAGTTCCACAAGATGCATTGGATGTACGAATCAAAGCAGTCGATAATTTATATGGCAAGTACGACAAGGAAATGACTTCACAGACTGTTTCCAGTTCCCGGAAATGAAGAGAGAAGTTTAGACAGAGGATTTCCTGAAGGAGGATGGAACTAAGTCCTCCAGGGTCAGGGAATAATTCAAGGGATTACAGAGATCAACAATCCTCCATTTGAGGAGCCTACCTATGTTCGGCACTCAATTTGCTGCGATGCAGTGTTCCAAGCTGCTAGTGAGCAGGATGCATGGAGGTTCACTATGGCTAGATAAGGAGTACCCTATCCACGTGGAAGATATCAGTCGACTCACAGGACTGTCTGAGGGTGGATATGCAGTTAGCACCGCATTCTAGGTAGGGGCTAAGCAGGGCAAGAAGCAGAGTGAAGACAACATTTATGCCAGATATGGGACCAAGCGGGGCGGGAGAGGAGCAAAGTTAGATAAGATCAACAAGGATGACATTAGATTGCCTTTTACCTCATTGTAGGCAAAAGAAAATGCAGTACTTCACAAATAACAAATGCACCTTGGATGAAATCTCAGTTGTAGAACATTGCTACCAATGGGAGGTGCTCAACTAGTCAGCCTATGTTCTTAACGAGTTGTTTGAGGCATGTGAGGACATGTATAGAAGGGGTACTGGGTTCGTGTTTGGATATATGTTGATGTCGTTGGCAATGTGGAAATGGAGGCCACTGAAGGAGAGGCAAATGGAACCCATCCTCGAGGGACAACCAATTGCACTCTGGTATGACCCATGGAAGGCATCAGGAGACCCCAACACAAAGGATATCAACAAGATAGCCTCGGGACTGGTACAAGCAGATGCTGACCACCATTAGGTTGATAGAGAGGATACCCAAGGTTCTATTAGATGAATTATTAGAAGACCTATGGTTTGATGCCTCCCACGCGCATACGTACATGAGACCAAGGTGTGCCCACCCTCAAACATTTAAAATGAGACCTCTGAGGTTTGTCCTAACTGAGGAAGCGCTACATAGAGAAGTGGGCTCATGGTTGGGAGTGGCCTGCGAGATAACAGAAGGTAAGCACAAGTACCTCTTTGGAGCACTGACTCCATAGGGGCAAGGGGAATATGGGGCCAAGAGTAGCAGGAAGCGGCCAGCCGAGAACGAAATCGAGCCGATGGTGCTCCATATGGAGGAAATGATGTTCAAGCTCCGATGAATAATCGTTAGCTTCGAGTCAGGTAAGAGCAGCTACCCCACCATATTTCAGGGCTCCACCATGTTTACACCTTTCATCACGACGCCGCTGGCCATGAAGCTCCCAACAGGAGTAGCACGAGCCCCCTCTTAGCCCAAGAAAAAGTGAGTTGCCCTAACCCCAACTGTCAAGAAACTGGAAGTTACTCTGCGAGCTATGATTGTCGACCTCACTGTGGAGGTCAAGAAATCAATCCTCGCAACCACCATCATTGAAGATATCCCCACCACCACCTCCATTACATTACACCAGTCGCAGGAGTTGTCCCTACACACTGCATCAACCTCTGCGACTTTATCTGAAACCCTTCATCCTAGCTGATGAGGGACAACTGTGGAAGCAGAAGTCCAGTCAACCGGGTAGGCAAATGGAATCATTCATACCACTAGGATGCAACCTACAGAACTCACCATATTCCTCATTCTTGGGTCGAACCCATAGAAGGGGGAAACTTAGATTCTACTCTGCAGGGGGAAAGGGTTGAGTCATACTTGCCACCCTTCCCTATAAGTCTCACAGTCCGCCTGATTCCCAGCATCATTCCACCCACTCCACAGTTCACCCCGCCATCACAGCAAGCCCATTCGCCTGCCTCCCATTCCGATAAATCCATCACCAGCGGCCTACCCCTATAGCAGCAATTCCTAGAGCCTAGCACAATGCAAGCTGAGACGCTCCAGCACTGGTTGTCAACCCAAGTATTTCCATTCATTCACTAGGCAGTACACAGGGCCAAAAGGCTCCATGAAGACCTAGCCCAGGAGCATGAACAGCAAACGAAGGAGTTGCAGATGGTGACCGAAGAGTGTGATCACCTGCAACAAGAAAACCCTAGATTGTAGGCTCATGTTGACCAAGTCACACAATGGTTCAGATCACTATGGCCCACCATCATCGAGGCGGATGCCAAAGTAACGACATACATGGCTAACTGCACGCTGGTCAGCTACTACGACCACATCCAGGCTGCATCATTGTGCTTGGAAACCAGCAATGATGAGATGAAGAGGAAATTGGATACAGTGAGATCTGCATTACTAGATCTAGTGGAAATTTACACAAGGACAATTGAGGGGAAGGTGAGGGAACTAGAAGCCAAGAAGCAATCTTTAGCCGATGCCTTCACCGACGGATATGCCCTAATGAACAAGGTCCATGACTAGTCTGGCAGTCTGGAACTGAAGAACCACTTGGTCTACCCCCTGTAAGAGCAAATACAGACTCTATTTTCCAGCACGAAAGACTACACAGACCCCGCCCAACTGCAAAAAATTAATGATCGAATGGACATTGTCCAGGCTTAGGTTGATAGTATAGAGGAGGAGTCTGTGAGGATGAAGAATATCATCAGGAATTTGTAGCCATTGTTCTAAATGCAGGTGTTGCTTTTGAAGGAGGTGTGCGACTCCAGCGGGCAGCAATGGAGCGACATCAAAAGCCAGCAGCCAACTGAACTAATGTCACACTCAGCCAAAATGTTTACTCAGGCCACCGATGAAATTCTCACCCGATAGGACACCGCCATTCAAAATTACACAGTGTTTAGGCAACAGACAATGGCCTCTGTCCCGGATTTGGAGCCTTCATTTGGACTGGGGGAACCGCAAGAGCGAGAAGGCACAACAGAGCAGATTCCACCCTGCAAGAAATGATTGAAGTAGAAGAAGCACCTGCACAACAGATAGCAGAACTAGCACAGGCAATAGCACAGCCAACACTCATAGGATCAGCAGGACCGACAGAGGATGAAATGATTTGACTTGAGGACGAGTCAAGGAATTGTGGTCGGAGCCTATTTGGGACTTCGTCTAAATTTTGAAAAGGTTTTGACCAATTTTGGCTGACCAAGGGATGAGAAGGAAATGGGTGGCAGCAACGGTTGGTTGGTGGAACAAGTAGTTGCGCAAGAGTTGCGGCAAGGTGGCAGCAGAAGGCAAAGGCAGCCAAGGGGGCGGGAAGGTGCAGAAGTAGCCGAGGGGAAGAACTAGTAGTCTAAGTAATAGAGAAGGATATAAAAGGAGAAGACCAGGAAAGGAGTGGGGTTAGATTGGGCAAGGTTAAGAGAAGGTGAAAGGACCCATGTTGTGGCAGACGGAGGGAAGGTTGCAGGAGCCGAGAAGACATGGTCCGTGAAGTTGCGTAGAACCTGTGGAACTGAGTCAGATATTTCATGTAGTTGTTTACGGTGGAAGCCAAGTGATATTGTAATGTTTGATTGTTATGATTAATATAAGGCTCTGCTAAGATTAGTTGCATCTTATTATGTATCAGGGCCCTGTGTATGATGGATCTTTAATTTTTTTGAATGTCTTAACAATTGCATGTAATCGGTAGTCTCTTGTGATATCATGAGTATGATGTTACCTCTGCGTTTTATATAATGTATCCATGTATTTGATTGAATGCAACCCGGTTAATACTTCCACGACTCCATGTTGAACGTTTCTCCCTTTTGTTCGTGGCGTGCCTCGTGTGAGACTCCTTGCCCTTTGGGGTAAGGTGAAAATGTCGGCACTATCCTAGACTACAGGGAACCATTGTTGGCCTCCTGTGCCCAAACCCAGGGCCTTCCCCCTGATGACTTTCAGGACCCAACAAGAACAGAAAGAGATGAATTGATTTTCAAAGTTTTCTCAAGGCCGAATTCTATGGTTTTGACACGGAGAGGATTGCAATTGTCCAAGTACAGAAAGATCAATTGGATGGTTGTTCTGGGTTTCCTTTACTACTTGTTCTGGGGACAAGGTACCAGGAGTTGGACTTTGAGAAGGTGTTCAATTAAATTTTCTTCATGTTGTGGTCCTCCTCCCATGGTTGTTCCTAAAGCATACAGTTGGGTAGTATAAACTTCATCTTCTTCCTCCTCTTCCATCTGTTATCACTCAGGTTGTTCCCTGCCTCCTGAAGGGAATACGACCGAGGTAACCACTAACAAATCTTTTAGCTGCAGGTCCTAGCCTACTTGCAACTAGAGAGGGCTCTCTCTTTGTAATTTAGCTTTGTTTTGGTGTATTTTAGGCTAGTTATGATGCACAGAGTTTTGTTTTAAGTTTGTTGGATGGTGATTTCAGGTAGAGTTGGGATGCAAGTCTGTACTGCTGAAAGTGTCTCTTGGGTAAATGGTAATGCTACAGAGCAATATAGATAGTCCTAGAACAATTTTGAAATCTGAAATTGATGGAATGAAGTCAGGGAATGAAAGGCAATCAAGAATCTTTCATTCTGCTGGTAGAGGGAAAGTGCATGAATATTATTCAGGAGCAATTAAGAATTCCTAAATAGTATTCAAAATGAAGGAATTAGTGTAAACATGAGCAGTTAAGAATTCATATTCATGACTAATTCTGAAGAAAACATAATTAATAGCAGAGATTGAACACAGGGTGCATTTAAACAAATCCTGGGCTATTCTTTCTTCTCTATTACCAATATTATTGAACATACATGAAATTTCCAAACACAGAAAACATAAAACAAAGTTTAGAATAACTTATTGTTCCATTGAATGACACAGGAATTCTGTAGCAGGTCCCAGAACATCATTTGCACATTTAGGCGGTGCAGAAACCATGAACTTCAACAACCACTTGTATTAGAGAGTCTCAAAAATTACATCGCAGTCTAGAAAGAAACTCACCAACCCCTAATACATTCTATGTGGAGGTATTTATACAAAAATGATATACAAAATATCTTGTAGATAAGTCTTCATGCAATAACTTTCTTCACCAACTCTTCAAAAAGAAGTAAATGAGAGAAATAAATAGCAGAGTAAATGTTGGTGTGCTGGCGGTTTAGTCTGTCAGAGATTTTTGACTTTTTTAAGACTGAGTGAGACAGCTGGAGCTGCATCTTTAATCTGTGGTTCCTGTGTTTGCTATCTTGCTGTCTTTGTTGTCATTAGTGCTCTGTTGTCCTGCTGCTTTGTCATCCATACTTGGTCTTTTATTAAAAGAGTTGTAGTCACAATTTGACTTTTTCTGTGTGTTGTTTTCATGCTTTAACCAGTGGCCCATGCATTTAGAGTTGCTGATCTGTAGCTGATCAAAAATCTGAAGCTAACCAAAAGAGGGAAAGGGACCGAAATTACCTTGGTAAAATCTCCAACATTGCCTGCCACCAATCCTCTGTAGGAAACTGATGTCTTTGTATCTTTATGAGTGTTTCATCAGCTTCAATGTATCTGTAAAAGTTGGGCTGGACTTCAAAAAGATGATTTATTTCATGTTCAATGTAAAATAGATTCTATAGCTTGTCATAAAGATTCTGTCCAGAGGGAGGCCCTGTTTCTTCTGAGGTACTTGAGGATGTTGTAATTTGATTTTAAACATAGATATTCATCCTGGTAGTATACTGCTCACGGGTCAGTAGTATTCCAATGCTGGTTAATAGGCTGGGCAATCCTCTGCTCTGCAACTCTGCAAGCTTTAGCTTGAAATCATCTATTTCTGCCTGCATTTCCTGGCACTTTCTTTCCAGAGTTTGCACAAAATTTCTGAGGGTCAGCACCTTTTTCGCTGTCAGAATAGTATCTGTCCTGCTACTGATGTCTAATGCTGCCAACTCCTCTTTGGTATGAGTGTTCAGGAAGTGAATCATTTTATTGGCCTGCTCAGGCATATTTCCCAATGCTACTCTAGCCCTTTGAGTTTCAAATTGAGCTAGGCCTATCAATTCTATTTGTTCATGTATGGCCTGAATCGATCACCATTGGTCAGTGATTGACTGGCCAATTTTGGCCCACAAAATTTTCTTGATTTCAGTCAGAGTTTTGTCTAAAGTAAGTTCCTTCTCTAAGGCCTTTATTTTGTTGTCCAAGGCTTTTATTTCTCTTTGTTTCTCAGCCACTGTCATCTTGGACTTTTCATAGCTTTCCTCTAGCTTGGCCAACTTTTCTTTGGCCTCTTTCACCTCTGTCACCCGAACTTCTAGCTCTTTGACTGCTTTCATCATTCCTTCCATGCTCATGCTAGATTTTGGTGTTGTTGTTGTTGCTGCTGTAGCATCTGTAGTTGATGTAGTTGTTGTGGATGCTGGGATAATAGGAGGGATTGTTGCTGCTTGTGTGGGAGGAACAGTGGCAACAGTTGGAGCTATTTGAGGTAGCTAGGAGGTCGACTCTCCCTGCTTGTCTTGCAATGCTTTCTCCAACTCTTCCTCCATCTGAATTATTCTTTGGTTCATCCTCATGAGCAGATCCATGGTATCTTCTCCTTCCTTTTCTTGTACAAGTTCTGCAGTTTGAGGGTGCATAGTTGCAGGCAGCCTCAATTGCTTTTTCAGTGCAGCAATATCTTCCTCTTTTTTCTTTATAAGGGCCTGGATGGCTTTGGCATCCTTCTTAGGATCATGCCCAAGTTCCACAATGATTTCCTCCAATGTCTTTATTCTATTATCTTTGGCAGAGGAAGACATTCTTTCCAAATCCAATTGAGTGTTTGTGTTTTTCAATGATTCCTTCAGTTGATGAGCTAGCATGGCCTTGTCTGCTAGGGTGGCATAGACCATTTCACCCGTTTGCTTGTGCAGCTCTATTTGGTCCATTGGGTGTATGTCCTTGGCAAGGACCTCCAGGTTTGTCTTTATGTAATCTGCAGTTGTTTGTGGCTGTGGTATCTTTGGCTTAAAATGACTTAAGATCATTTTCTCTTCCTTAAAGTCATAAGCTGCCATCAATCTCTGCTATTTGGAGGGTGTTGTCTTGAGGAATTGATTATACAACTGTACTCTTAACAACTCATTTTGAGCCTTGATTTCCATGAAAGTTCCTTTAATGCCAAGCGGTTGCTTGCTTTGTTGTCTTGAGGAAGACACCTCCATACCATGTTGCCTCTCTTGCTCTTGCTGGAATGAGCTAGTAGGTGTTTGCTGGCTAGTTTCTCTTTCCCTCCTCGAACTCTCTATGACTTCTTCAGTAATTTCTTCCTCAACTTGAGGATCAACTCTCTGTCTTTTGGCTTCTGGTTACTGTATTGACCTACTTGGAGGTGTTGTCTCTTCCCTATCCCTCTTTTTACCTCTTTCCTCATTAAGAGGAGTCTGTAAAGCTGGCACCTGTAGTTCTTCAGTTTGTTGTGGAGGGGCCTGGCCTTGACACTGCTCCTTTGAGGTGGTAGGTTGTTCTGTCACTGTTTCCTGTCTTTCATCCATTACCTCCTTGCCTTTTGTTGTACCTGTTGATGGTGTAGATCTTTCTTGGGAAGCTTGTGAAGCTGCAGTAGTTGATGTGCCTTCTCCAACTTGGTGTGGCAATTTGAATGTTACCTACTCAAAAGAATCCAAGTCAAGAGTCTTTTCCAAATCTTTGACATTTCGTTCCATTATTTCTTCCTGAGTGAACTCTTCAACTAGTGTACCTTGCACCCACTCATCTTGATTAGCAAATTGTTCAATCTGTGGGATTTTACAATGCTCATAGGCTGACAGCCTATATTTTATTTTCCTGGCATTAATAAAGCCATCTGGGTCATAAGGGACCCACCAAAAACTCCTTTTCAACTTGAGTTTCTCCCCCAATATTTGGTCAACATCTTGCCAACCTTCTTTCCTGTTCATGACAAAGGGGCCTAGTTGGTCTTTGAATTTCAGGCGAGCCTTTTTCTTGGCACTATGAAAATGAGTTAAATCTGAATTGATGAGTTGCCTATAATACTCCAAGGAAAACAGTCTCATTGGCACATATCTTGGGAGCCTGTAGGGACAAAGTTCATAGCCATATATCCTAATGATAGTGTGATTCAGGTAAAAGTACCAGTCACCTATTTTGTAGTTCTTTGAAAGCTGCAATATTTTCTTCATGTCATAGGATAACCTAGCAGGAGGAGTTCTCTTCAGGAGACAAGAGAATGGATAGACAAACAGGTCAATAAACTCACAGTAAGAGTAGGGGGAGTTCTGGACTTCATGAAAGACTAAGGTCCAGAAAATCACAGACCTTTTTTCTCCTTTAGAGTCCAATCTTTTGATGGGGCATTGGAAGCAGTCTGGCTGATAATACATGAACAAATGATAGATATAGGATGAATATTTGAAGACCCCCTCCCTATCCAGCTTCAACAGTTGGTCATGTATCTTATTGGAGATGAATTTGGCATAATTGTACTTGACAGCAGGGGGCTGTCCTGGGCTAAATGCAGACAGCATGACTAGTATAGTTTCATCAATGTGCTCACTTGTTTTGAAACCTAGTACATAGGATATCATATCAACTAGTAACTTGCCCACTTCATTAAAACACACATAGAGAAAAGGAGGTGGCCCTGTAGGCTGGCAGTCTGCTCTCATGAATACTTTGGCAATTCGGCCTATCTCAGAGCTGGAAAGTTTAGGACCTTCATCAAGCAGGAATTTCATAGAGAGAGGGACCAGAAGATGAGTTTGCTTGAAGTTTAGCGTTTGGTTAATGAAGTTAGGATTTATCTGAAAGATGATGCTCCCAGATGGAGACTTGACTGCCCTTTGTGTTGGGTCATAGTTTTCACAGCAAAGGTGAATAATTTCAGGGAAAACATTGATAGAAGGGAGGAAGTAGATGGGAAAGTTTGATTCCCAAATGCCATAAATGTCACTGTTGTTCAGGTAACTGTTCCTCAGCTGATAGAAGGTCTGCAAGTGGTTTCTGTCACCAACCAAATCCTGAATTAGGTGGTCCCTATCAGCCAAAGGTAATGCTTCGAGTTCTTTGTGAGGTGCATTGAGAGGAGTAATGTTCAAGGCAGCTGGAGTGGCCATGTTGAATGCTCTGTGTCTGTAATCTGGAACTTGGATTGGTGTAACAACTGAACAGTAAAAATTGTCTCTAAAGCTTTGTAAGGGAGCTGGCAGACTAGAATTTGATATAGATGTGGCCCCACTGTGTAAATTTTATAGTAAAAGAGAAAATTCTGCAGAATTTAGACAGGTTTTTTAAATGAATTCACTGGATTGATAGGCTCTGTGGGTAAACTGCAAAGGGAATGGGAATGTTTTTTTAGCCAAATGAGTGAAATTTTGCAGAGGATTTTGACAAAGGAACTGAATGCCTGGGTCGTTTAGAGAATCTGCCAGCGGAAATGGGCTCAAAATGTATTTTAATGGTGAAATTTGCAGATGAGGGCAAGTTTGTCGGGTTGCTCTTGAACAAAGGGTCACCTAGTGAATTTACAGGTGGAATTGCAAGTGCTCGAGTACATTTTAGTGTGAATTTGTAGATGCTCAATCTATTTCAATGGAGAAACTACGGAAAAACAGGGTTTACAGGTGAACAGATGGTTAAATACCTATTTTAATGGTGCCGAGGGCAATTAACGGGTACAACTCGAGCTGCAGGGTCGGGCTATGGAGCCAAATTCGCAAGTTGACGGACTATGCGCATTTGGTGGCATATTGTTCATAAACCACATGCACGTCCTTCGCCAACATAACAATAGAAAATAAGCCAAAATAGTCATTTTCACAACTTTTTATTGAATTTTGGACATTTTAGCACTTTTGGCGCTTTTTGGGGATGACGTCAGCATGACGTATTTTTGGCACATAGTGGGTACAGAGGGTGACATGGCATCTGACGCGTATGGTGATGTGGTGGTGACACGTTGGCGAGGCAGTGATGTGGCAGTGGTACAGAGCAGCAGCGGGCCGACGTGTACACAACGTCATTTGGTGACAGGGACCTGACGTCATTGGGCAGGTGGTGGGCGGTTTCCAGTTTTTCCTGCACCGCTCTTGGCCCAGGGTGGTATTGCAGAGGGGGGCTCCGATCACGCTGGGAGATTGACACGTGGTGGGGGTACGGCAGCAATACCGCCCATCCCCCGGACGCTAATCTTCCGACAGATTGGGGCATGCGATATTGCCGCCCACCATTGGATTAAGGGCTCTGGATCGAACGGCAGACGTGAAGTTATGGGAGGCGAGCAGCTTTGGACGCAGGACCCGTGGAATATTTTATTGTTTGATAACGCACCAGGGGTAATAAAATTTGGTTATATGGGTTTTATATGTTGGGCACCGGGGTTATGGTTATTCGTTTAATCAAATATCAAATGAAACTCGAAATATATAAGCGCAGAGGGTAATATGGTAAGGTTTACGTGTGAGGGGGTTAGCATGGTTATTAATTTAACCAAATGTTAAGTTAACCCCAAGTATTTTGGACGCGGAAGGGCTAATACAAGTCCCAAATGGACTTAATATTCCCTGAACTGTATTGTATGGCTATAGTGCCAAGGGGTAGGGATATTTAGTATTTTTTTGGGTTTTGTATAGTTTTTTGTAGAATAGGGGTAGGAAAATGTTTGAGGGAGCTAAATAATAGAGTTAGATGTTAGTATGACTTTGTGGAATGAAACAGCATGAGTGAATGCTAAGTTTATAAAGTGAAAACTTAGGCATAGGGGAATGAAAGGAATATGGAATGATTATTTTTACACAAAAAATGTGGCTTCTTTCCACTAAGTAAACTCAGAGTCTAACTTAGCATTTGTCATAAAAGTAAGTGAAGTAGGACTATTGGGTAGATCCCAATGTCCTTGAGTGGATGTTAGTAAAATATTTATGGGGGAGTGATAGGGGAATTAGTCATGCTTCCATTGTTATGCAACCAAACAACTGCCATGGTACCCATGTCATTGATGAGATGAGTCTTTCTTGACACGACAAAAGTGATCATAAACTTTCTTCTGCAACCTCAAACTGCCTACCCAGCCTAATACACCTAGCATTTTTTCTTCCTTTGGATTGGGTGCATTTGGAATAGCAAACCCTGATTGTCCTCTTTTCTTTTGACTGCCCTCCTATCTAAATCTACCCTTATCTCTTCCAAGGGCCCAGATTAAGCAGTTGGGCTCCTTTGTTTCTCTGCCTGTCTACTTATCTACCAAGCTTGAACTGTTTGGATAGATATTCATTCTCTATTCTACAACAACAAATTTAAATATGGAATGGTCCAGATTGAACTATTGGGTCATCCATCAAGTGTGATAAACAACAGTATTTGCACATTGTGAACTTGCCAACAAGATAGCAGTGGCATTTTGACTGGCCACTTTCCTGGTCTTTTGGTTTGGGGTTCATTTCTATTATTCTCTCTGACCAATCCATTTTTCTTGCCCTTTGATTATTCTTTTAGGGCATACCCTCTTTTCATTTTTTAATTTTCTTCACCTGTTTACAAAATATGGAACCTTTGCAGCATGAAAACATGAACATATTTGGCTCTTCTATAATCAATCATGAAAAATGAAACCTATTGGTATAGGAACCTAACAGTGGCTCCACTTGGGGATGGCTTTTCCTGGTGAAAAGCCAAGAACAGCAGGTCAAATGGCCTTATTCTCAGTTGGCTGATGTAATTCAAAACTTCCTTGTCCTGGAAACCAATGATCTGAACCTTGTAACTTGTATGCAGTCCTTATGAGCTGATCTATGCAAAATTACAGCTCTGTCTTTGCTGGTTTTTCTGAGTGCTTATCATCATCTTTATACTTCCCAAGTCTTCTTCTTGATCTCTTGTGGTAAATTCAAATCTACACCCAAAGTGGTGTAATTCCTTGACTTTTTCCTCAAAATCTGTTGCATCTTGTTCCTTATCTAATTGTTGTAAATTAAAACTGATGGAAATACAAATATTTATGTACAATATAAAGTTGTGTTATGTTGATCACAGGGAATCAAAATAATGCTTGAGCATTCGCCCATTGACTGGGCCTCCCTCAGTATCTGTGCCATCCAAACTCTTCAAGAAATAGGTGTTGTTACCTTGTATAGCATGAACAACATAAGGTCCCTTCCACAGGAAATCAAATTTGCCATGCTTCCCTTTATCTTCCCTCCTAGAGTCCCATCTCAGCACTTTGTTTCCTATGAAGAAATCTTCAGCTTTTGTTCTTTTGTCAAAGATCTTCTTGATTTTATCTTGTAGAACCTAGGTTCTTTGATATACTTCCTCTCTTGTTCGCTGCAAGTGAATAGTTTGATTGATCCTTCTCTGAATATCAATAGGCTCTGCTTGTATTTCTTGCAGCAACTTGATCACAGGGATTCCCAAAGATGAAGGGAACCTTGCCTCCATTCCATAAACCAATTCATATGGACTTGTACCAATAGATATTTTGGTGGTCAATCTGTCTGCCCATAGTGCATTCACAAGTTTTTTATGCCAATTTTTCTTATTCTCCTCCAATACCTTTTTAATGATGTTGATGAGACTTTTGTTGGATGACTCAGCTACGCCATTACCTTGAGGGTAGTAGGCTGTGGAGTGTCCCAAGGTGATGTGGTATTTATGGCAAAAGTTGATCATTCTTTTGGATTTGAATGCAGCAGCATTGTCTATAATAATTTTTTCTGGACAGCCAAATCTAGACAAGATGTTGGTTTCTAAGAATTGCATGATGATTGAGTCATTTGCTTGCCTACAAGGTATGGCTTCTATCCATTTAGTAAAATAGTCTGTGGCAAGAGGACGGGTGAATTTCACCAATGAAGTCTAAACCCCATTGTTGAAATGGTCTTTCAGTTGAAATAGGTTTGAGGGGTAAAGGTAATAGCTTTTTCTTGCCTTCAAAGATCTGGCATTTGTGGCAAGACATTACAAATTTTTTCACATCAGCAAACAGGGAAGGCCAATAGAAACCAGCTCTTAGGATCTTATCAGTTGTTGACTTCCAATACAAGTGTCCACCACAGTCTCCTACATGAAACACCTTGAGTACTTTGTCAGTTTCATCCAATGTTAGGAAATTAAGCAAAATACCTTCATGATTTTTCCAAAACAACACATTATATATAATACAAAACTTTGTTGCTTTCATTTTCAAGAATCTCTTTTTAGTCCTGGACAACCCTGGAGGAGCTTGCAGGTTTAATAATACAAAACATATGTCAGCATACGAAGGTGATTGTAAAAAGGCTTGATTGATCTATGGAGTCGCCATCTCCTGTTCATTGTCTAGTTCATTGATGTCAAGAGCTTGGAAATTGGTTTCATTCATTAATTTAGCTAACCCTTGTCCTTTTATGAGTTTTGTAGGCTTGATTTCAATGTCATACTCTAAAATGTTGGCTATCGACTTACCCCTTTTACCTTCAATTCCTTCTTGAGTTAAAATATCATTGACCACAACATTTGGAACATAAGCTATCACATGAGAGTACAAGATATAAACTCTGAAATCCTTGATGGCTTTTACAAGGGCATAAGCTTGCTTTTCCATGATTTGATACTTGAGTGGAGCATCTCTAAGGGCTCTGTTGAAGAAAGCAATGGGCTTTTCACATCCTTGGTCATCTTTTTGCAATAGGATAGCAGCAATAGTATGCTCAGATGCAAAGGAGAAAATGATGAAATCTCTATCAAACTTGGGACTTGTGAGGACTGGTGTTTTTGTTAGGGCTGTTTTGATGTCCTCAAAGGCTTGTTTAGCTTCCATTGTCCATTTGACTTTAGAATCTTTCTTCAGCATATTATTCAACAGTCTTATCAGCTCAGCCAAATTAGGAATGAACCTTCTTAGGAAATTGATCTTTCCTAAAAAATCTTGCAGTTCTTTGATGTTTCTTGCATGAGGGACTTGGAGAATAGCTTGAATTCTGTCCGGGTCAATTCTAATGCCATCTTTCGAAATTATGTAACCTAGGAGTTTGCCTTCTTCTATGCCAAACAGTGATTTCTTAAGGTTCAACGATATGCCATATTTTTTGCAAATTAGGAACACTTGCCTTAAATGTTCTAAATGTTCTTGGTCTGATTTTGAAAAAGCAATGAGGTCATCAAGGTATATGACTAAGAAATTATGGATCTCTTTGGCAAAGGCTATGCCCATTGCTCTTTGAAAAGTGGCCCCTGCATTTTTGAGTCCAAAAGGCATTTTGACATATTTGAAGGTTCCCCAAGGTGTTGTAAAGGCAGTTTTGTCTTGATCATCCGGGTGGACTAAAATCTGATTGAACCCTGAGAATCCATCTAACAATGAGATCCTAGAGGCTCCCACTACCATTTATAGGATATGATCCATTTTTGGTAAGGGGTAATGGTCTTTGAGAGAGACTTTATTCAAATTTCTCAGGTCAACACATAGTCTTATCTCTCTCGTTTTCTTCCTAGTAGGCACTAGATTTGAAATCCATTCTGAGAACCTGATAGGTGCAATAATTCTAGCTTCATACCTACATTTAACTTCTTTTTCAATCAGGGGAAGGAGGATAGGATTCACCCTTCTAAGCTTCTGTTTAAAATGTTTTTGATTCTCTTTCAAAGGTATAGTGTGTTGGATGACTGAAGTATCATAGGATTTTAGGTCCTCATAACTCCAGGCAAAGACATCTTGGAACTCCTTAAACAACTCAATGTATTTTAACTTCTGATCAGTAGGCAATGTTTTGGATAGTTTTATCATTTTGGGATTTTTTGTGGTTCCAATATTGCAGTCCTCAATTTCTGCATTGAGAGGTTGCATCTTTGGCTTTCTAGGAATGTCATTTGAATCAAATATGCCCTCTAAAGGAGTTAAGCCCATTTAGTTCAATTACTTCAGCTTCTGCCTCAGTTATCTCATCAAGGTTTTTTTGCTTTAGCTCTTGTAAGTTCTTGTCATCAAAAGTTGTTGGGTGCCAAATCAGATTTGTTGTTTCAGCTGATATACTTCGCTCAATTTTGTCTATCTGTTGTTGATCATCCATGGTGCTTGTATCAATGTTTACGCTAGAGAATTCTTCTTTCAAAGTCAGGAAGTTGTTTATCTGTGTATCATTCTCAAAGACCTGCCAATTTTTTACATTATCTGGGACATCAGGTCTGTGTTTGATTTCAGCAGTGAAATGGTGGTTGGGTTCAAATGGTAGCTTGCAAGTGCTGGCAAAAGTTGCCAAGTTGTGTGCATGTAAATTGTGCTTTCTAGGAATTTTGGTGAGTTGAGATTCTGAGAAAGTGCTAAGTATTTCAATAGCTGCCACTTTGTAAGCTCTCAGCCTAAGATCATTTGTGACAAAATTTCCCTTCATCTGTTGTATAATCAGATCTGAATCCCCTAGAATTGAAACCTTGGTTGCCCCTAGACCTGTGATGAGCTTGAGACCTAACAAAAGGGCTTCATACTCGGCCATATTGTTTGTGCATTTGAAATTTAACCTATATGCATGACCTTCAGCATGGTCATTTTGCATCTTGTGTATCCATACCCCTGCCCCTGCTCCTAATTTGTTCACAGAGCCATCAAACTCCAAGTACCATAAGATTTCTTGGTTATGACTAGACTTAAGATTCTTAGAAGCTTGTTCAGTGGGCGGATTTGGCTCTTGTATTTCATATGATATATCATTTCCCTTTGTTGTATCAATCATGTCAATAGTTTTTTGATCTTGGGCACTAGATTATTCATCTATGCTTTGTGTTTGTGCTGTTTCTAGGAATTTGACATCAGTTTTGGGACACATCCCAACATTATATAAAATGAATGAATTCATATCGGAATGCATAGAATAGATGGGGAAGTTTTTGGGTTTTTCTTGACTTCTAACCACATATTTCATTAATGTTTCCCGGTATAGTCTCTTTGGCTGCCCAAAGACTGAAATAGTGGCATAGGACATGTCTAATTGCAAAGATCCTTGGATTTTTGCACCCCAAGATCTGGACAAAAGCATACCATACTTAGGTGGAATATCAGCTACCACCACATCCATTAAGATTGTTTTAGTTGGATATTGGACTAAAGATACACAAAGGTCTTTGATTAGGCCTAGACACTTGACCTGGCTGGAATCAAATGAGAACAAGTCTTTTGTAGGGCCTTGTGATATCTAGATCCAGTCTTTCCATCATAGATTTTAGCATTAAATTATGGGAAGCTCCTGAATCAAACATAGCATTATGCAACACTTTGTCATGAATGTTTAAGCTCACATAGAATGGAGGAACTCCTCCATCTACAGTTTTACCGTTGACTTCAGGACCAAAAATCAATTCTGGTTGATCATCAAGAACATTGACTGCATCCCTATTCTCTGGTATCTGCAGTGACCTATTGATTTGTTGTTTGTAGATTTCATGTTTTGCCAATTCAGAGAGAGGAATAGCTATTTTCAGCTTACCTATTTCTGTTTCTAAATTGGAAGGTTTTTCTATTTGCATTTTTGTATTATGGACAGCAGACTTTTCTTTCTCAGTTGAATTTTCAGTGACCTTCTCTTGATTATGAGTGTGGTTTTGAGGTACATCTGATTTGAAATTTTTTCAGGAGAACAGTTTAGATTTTATTTTGAAGAATGGGATGTGAATGACTGGTTCTTTGAAGGCTGTAAGTCTGATATGTCTTCCACAGTGACTTCCTTTGGGTCTGGGTCTGTTTTAGTAGAGGGTTCTATCAGGACGGCTTTAACTTTTGTTTTCTTCGGCTGCTTGGTATCCTTCAGCTTGGTGGGTTCAGGCACATCTATGGTTCTGCTTCTCAATTTGTACTGTTTGTGAACCTCATAGACTGTTGCATCATAACCTTCCCTGAAATCAAATGACTCTACGGAATTGGTTTGAAATTGATTGAGGTTATGGGCTTCTTGGTCATCTTGTGTTAGGAAAATTTGTTGCTCACTATTTAACCCCATTAGATTGATTTGGGTGTCCTCTATTGGTTCACTGGATGTTGAAGCTTCAGCATAGTTCTCGTGAAATGGAGGTCTGATGTTCTGGTCAGGGCCAGCCCTTCCAACATTTGAATTTTGATTTTTTCTAAAGTTTGGGTCTCTTGCAGTGTTACTTGGTTGACCTTACCATGATGATTTCCTTCCAATAGTTTCCACCCTATCCCTAAGTCTGTCCATACCTTTGATGATTGCATCAAGTTTTTATTCAAATGCTGAAGGTTCTTCTTTGAAATTTGTTCTTCTTTCAGCTCTTGCCCGATTTCGCTTAGCAATTAGGTTTGCCTCCACACTAATAGCTATGTTTTACATGTCTGCTAAACTTGGAGGGGCTCTTTCCCTCAGTTGATATGCCATGTCAGAATCAAATCCATCAGGGAATTTGATCAAAGCTAAATCAGGTGGAGGTCTAATATTTTGAGGAATAGCATTATAAACATTGTTGAACCTAGCACAATAGTCTTGGATAGTTTCTTATGGGCCTCTTTTCAAATTGCCATATTCTGTTAAGATGTGTAAAGGGTCTTTCTTCTTTTCCCATCTATTTAGGAAGGATTGATAAAGAGCTTCTAAATCAGCTATTTAATTTGCAGCAAGTGCTCTAAACCAAATCCTGACATCACCAGTTAGACTTTGGACAAAAATCTTCATTCTCACATCATCATCATCTATTTCATAATTCTCAAAATAATCTTGCATTTTCTTAGTGTGTTGTTGGGCTGTATAAGAGCCAGTACCATCAAAATATGTGATTTTACTCTGATAATCCTGAGGCATAGCCCCTGGATTTCCAAGTAACTGTAGAGGAGGATAATGGTTTTCTATATTTACAGGGATAAAATGGGGCAACAGGAAGAAATGGGACAGCTGAAACATCAGGGACTGGAGTAGAAGTATGTGCGGTGGATGGAGGTGTGGGGAAGGTGCTTTGAGAGGTGGATGAAGAACTAGGAGAAGCAACAGTAATGTGAGGACGGGTTGATGCTTTAGAAGGAGTTGGAATATAGTTATGCTTAACTGTTTGAAGGTTTGAATCAGCAGATTTTTCTTGGTCTTCTTGTTTCCTAAGGGTCTTAGAAATTAAAGTGGGATTTTCAAAAATAGCTGGAGGATCTGGGTCAGGGTTTGACCTGGTGTACCGGGTTTTCTTCTTTGGAGCCAGCTTCTAAGTTTGTTTTTGGTATTTTCTGGGAATTTTTTTAAGATCACAGTTTTTCACAATATTCTACAAGAGTTTCTCTGAAATATAGGAGGCTTTGGTCTTTCCTTTGGGTATGTTGAAATAGGGAAATTGATGAAATCTTTGGAACAACTATTAATAGCCTAAAAGTATACTGGAGATTGACTGAAGCAGCTTTTATTTACTCCTGTAAATGCAGAGCAAAGATAGTTTTAAAGGCTACCTAGCTAACTTCAGGCTCCATCTGTAGCTTTAGAAAACAGACAGCAGTTACAAACAGTCATTCAGTCCCCAGCGGAGTCGCTAATGATGTTATCACTCAGGTTGTTCCCTGCCTCCTGAAGGGAATACGGCTGAGGTAACCACTAACCAATCTTTTAGCTGCAGGTCCTAGCCTACCTGCAACCAGAGAGGGCTCTCTCTTTGTAATTTAGCTTTGTTTTGGTGTATTTTAGGCTAGTTATGATGCACAGAGTTTTGTTTTAAGTTTGTTGGATGGTGATTTCAAGCAGAGCTGGGATGCAAGTCCAAAACAGTCTATACTATTGGGCAATGGAGTCAATGATGGTGTACTACTGAAAGTGTCTCTTGGGTAAATGGTAATGCTACAGAGCAAGATAGACAGTCCTGGAACAATTTTGAAATCTGAAATTGATGGAATGAAGTCAGGGAATGAAAGGCAATCAAGAATCTTTCATTCTGCTGGTAGAGGGAAAGTGCATGAATATTATTCAGGAGCAATTAAGAATTCCTAAATAGTATTCAAAATGAAGGAATTAGTGTAAACATGAGCAGTTAAGAATTCATATTCATGACTAATTCTGAAGAAAACATAATTAATAGTAGAGATTGAACATAGGGTGCATTTAAACAAATCCTGGGCTATTCTTTCTTCTCTGTTACCAAGATTATGGAACATACATGAAATTTGCAAACACAGAAAACATAAAACACAGTTTAGAATAACTTATTGTTCCATTGAATGACACAGGAATTCTGTAGCAGGTCCCAGAACATCATTTGCACATTCAGGCGGTGCAGAAACCATGAACTTCAACAACCACTTGTATTAGAGAGTCTCAAAAATTACAGCGCAGTCTAGAAAGAAAATCACCAACCCCTAATACATTCTATGGGGAGGTATTTATACAAAAATGATATACAAAATATCTTGTAGATAAGTCTTCATGCAATAACTTTCTTCACCAACTCTTCAAAAAGAAGTAAATGAGAGAAATAAATAGCAGAGTAAATGTTGGTGTGCTGGCGGTTTAGTCTGTCAGAGATTTTTGACTTTTTTAAGACTGAGTGAGACGGCTGGAGCTGCGTCTTTAATCTTTGGTTCCTGTGTTTGTTGTCTTGTTGTCTTTGCTGTCATTAGTGCTCTGCTGTCCTGCTGCTTTGTCATCCATACTTGGTCTTTTATTAAAAGAGCTGTAGTCACAATTTGACTTTTTCTGTGTGTTGTTTTCATGCTTTAACCGGTGGCCCGTGCATTTAGAGTTGTTGATCTGTAGCTGATCAAAAATCTGAAGCTGATCAAAAGAGGGAAAAGGACCGAAATTACCTTGGTAAAATCTCCAGCATTGCCTGCCACCAATCCTCTGTAGGCAGCTGATGTCTCTGTATCTTTATGAGTGTTTCATCAGCTTCAGTGTATCTGTAAAAGTTGGGCTGGACTTCAAAAAGATGATTTATTTCATGTTCAATGTAAAATAGATTCTCTAGCTTGTCATAAAGATTCTGTCCAGAGGGAGGCCCTGTTTCTTCTGAGGTACTTGAGGATGTTGTAATTTGATTTGAAACATAGTTATTCATCCTGGTAGTATACTGCTCACGGGTCAGCAGTCTTCCAGTGCTGGTTAATAGGCTGGGAAATCCTCTGCTCTGCAATGCTGCAAGCTTTAGCTTGAAATCATCTATTTCTGCCTGCATTTCCTGGCACTTTCTTTCCAGAGTTTGCACAAAATTTCTGAGGGTCAACACCTTTTTCGCTATCAGAATAGTATCTGTCCTGCTACTAATGTCTAATGCTGCCAACTCCTCTTTGGTATGAGTGTTCAGGAAGTGAATCATTTTATTAGCCTGCTCAGGCATATTTCCTAATGCTATTCTAGCCCTTTGAGTTTCAAATTGAGCTAGGCCTATCAATTCTATTTTTTCATGTATGGCCTGAATCGATTTCCATTGGTCAGTGATTGACTGGCCAATTTTGGCACACAAAATTTTCTTGATTTCAGTCAGAGTTTTGTCTAAATTAAGTTCCTTATCTAAGGCCTTTATTTTGTTGTCCAAGTCTTTTATTTCTCTTTTTTTCTCAACCACTGTCATCTTGGACTTGTCATAGCTTGCCTCCAGCTTGGCCAACTTTTCTTTGGCCTCTTTCACCTCTGTCACCTGAACTTCTAGCTCTTTGACTGCTTTCATCATTTCTTCCATGCTCATGCTAGATTCTGGTGCTATTGTTGTTGCTGTTGTAGCATCTGTAGTTGATGTAGTTGTTGTCGATGCTGGGATAATAGGAGGGATTGTTGCTGCTTGTGTGGAACAGTGGCGACAATTGGAGCTGTTTGAGGTAGCTGGGAGGTCGAATCTCCGTGCTTGTCTTGCAATGCTTTCTCCAACTCTTCCTCCATCTAAATTATTCTTTGGTTCATCCTCATGAGCAGATCCATGGTATCTTCTCCTTCCTTTTCTTGTACAAGTTCTGCAGTTTGAGGGCGCATAGTTGCAAGGAGCCTCAATTGCTTTTTCAGTGTAGCAATATCTTCCTCTTTTTTCTTTATAAGGGCCTGGATGGCTTTGGCATCCTTCTTAGGATCATGCCTAAGTTCCACAATGATTTCCTCCAATGTCTTTATTCTATTATCTTTGGCAAAGGAAGGCATTCTTTCCAAATCCAATTGAGTGTTTGTGTTTTTCAATGATTCCTTCAGTTGATGAGCCAGCATGGCCTTGTCTGCTAGGGTGGCATAGACCATTTCACCCGTTTTCTTGTGCAGCTCTATTTGGTCCATCAAATGTATGTCCTTGGCAAGGACCTCCAGGTTTTTCTTTATGTAATCTGCAGTTGTTTGTGGCTGTGGTATCTTTGGCTTGAAATGACTTAAGATCATTTTCTATTCCTTAAAGTCATAAGCTGCCATCAATCTCTGCTGTTTGGAGGGTGTTGTCTTGAGGAATTGATCATACAAATGTACTCTTAACAACTCATTTTGAGCCTTGATTTCCATGAGAGTTCCTTTAATTCCAGGCAGTTGCTTGCTTTGCTGTCTTGAGGAAGACACCTCCATACCATGCTGCCTCTCTTGCTCTTGCTGGAATGAGCTAGTAGGTGTTTGCTGGCTAGTTTCTCTTTCCCTCCTCGGACTCTCTATGACTTCTTCAGTAATTTCTTCCTCAACTTGAGGATCAACTCTTTGTCTTTTGGCTTCTGGTTGCTGTATTGACCCACTTGGAGGTGTGGTCTCTTCCCTATCCCTCTTTTTACCTCTTTCCTCATTAAGAGGAGTCTGTAAAGCTGGCACCTGTAGTGCTTCAGTTTGCTGTGGAGGGGCCTACCCTTGACTCTGCTCCTTTGAGGTGGTAGGTTGTTCTGTCATTATTTCCTGTCCTGCATCCATTACCTCCTTGCATTTTGTTGTACCTGTTGCTGGTGTAGATCTTTCTTGGGCAGCTTGTGAAGCTACAACAGTTGATGTGCCTTCTCCGACTTGGTGTGGCAGTTTGAATGTTACCTGCTCAAAAGAATCCAAGTCAAGAGTCTTTTCCAAATCTTTGACATTTCGTTCCATTATTTCTTCCTGAGTGAACTCTTCAACTAGTGTACCTTGCACCCACTCATCTTGATTAGCAAATTGTTCAATCTGTGGGATTTTATAATGCTCATAGGTTGACAGCCTATATTTTATTTTCCCAGCATTAATAAAGCCATCTGGGTCATAAGGGACCCACCAAAAACTCATTTTCAACTTGATTTTCTCCCCCAATATTTGGTCAGCATCTTGCCAACCTTCTTTCTTGTTCATGACAAAGGGGCCTAGTTGGTCTTTGAATTTCAGGCGAGCCTTTTTCTTGGCACTATGAAAATGAGTTAAATCTGAATTGATGAGTTGCCTGTAATACTCCAAGGCAAACAGTCTCATTGGCACATATCTTGGGAGCCTGTAGGGACAGAGTTCACAGCCATATATCCTAATGACAGTGTGATTCTGGTAAAAGTACCAGTCACCTATTTTGTAGTTCTTTGAAAGCTGCAATATTTTCTGCATGTCATAGGATAACCTAGTAGGAGGAGTTCTCTTCAGGAGACAAGAGACTGGATAGACAAACAGGTCAATAAACTCACAGTAAGAGTAGGGGGAGTTCTGGACTTCATGAAAGACTGAGGTCCAGAAAATCACAGACCTCTTTTCTCCTTTAGAGTCCAATCTTTTGATGGGGCATTGGAAGCAGTCTGGCTGATAATACATGAACAAATGATAGATATAGGATGAATATTTGAAGACCCCCTCCCTATCCAGCTTCAACAGTTGGTCATGTATCTTATTGGAGATGAATTTGGCATAATTGTACTTGACAACAGGGGGTTGTCCTGGGCTAAATGCAGACAACATGACTAGTATAGTTTCATCAATGTGCTCACTTGTTTTGAAACCTAGTACATAGGATATCATATCAACTAGTAACTTGCCCACTTCATTAAAACACACATAGAGAAAAGGAGGTGGCCCTGTAGGCTGGCGGTCTGCTCTCATGAATACTTTGGCAATTCGAGCTATCTCAGAGTTGGAAATTTTAGGACCTTCATCAAGCAGGAATTTCATAGAGAGAGGGACTAGAAGGTGAGTTTGCTTGAAGTTTAGCATTTGGTTAATGGAGTCAGGAGTTATCTGAAAGAGGATGCTCCCAGATGGAGACTTGACTACCCTTTGTGTTGGGTCATAGTTTTCACAGCAGAGGCGAATAATTTCAGGGAAAACATTGACAGAAGGGAGGAAGTAGATGGGCAAGTTTGATTCCCAAATGCCATAAATGTCACTGTTGTTCAGGTAACTGTTCCTCAGCTGACAGAAGGTCTGCAAGTGGTTTCTGTCACCAACCAAATCCTGAATTAGGTGGTCCCTATCAGCCAAAGGTAATGCTTCAAGTTCTTTGTGAGGTGCATTGAGAGGAGTAATGTTCAAGGCAGCTGGAGTGGCCATGTTGAATGCTCTATGTCTGTAATCTAGAACTTTGATTGGTGTAACAACTGAACAGTAAAAATTGTCTCTGAAGCTTTGTAAGGGAGCTGGCAGACTAGACTTTGATATAGATGTGGCCCCACTGTGTAAATTTATAGTAAAAGAGCAAATTCTGCAGAATTTAGACAGGCTTTTTAAATGAATTCAATGGATCGATAGGCTCTGCGGGTAAACTGCAAAGGGAATGGGAATGTTTTTTTAGCCAAATGAGTGAAATTTTGCAAAGGATTTTGACAAAGGAACTGAATGGCTGGGTCGTTTAGAGAATCTTCCAGCAGAAATGGGCTCAAAATGTATTTTAATGGCGGAATTTACAGATGAGGGAAAGTTTGCCGGGTTGCTCTTGAACAAAGGGTCACCTAGTGAATTTACAGGTGGAATTGCAGGTGCTCGAGTACATTTTAGTGCGAATTTGTAGATTCTTAATCTATTTCAATGGAGAAATTGCGGAAAAACAGGGTTTGCAGGTGAACAGATGGGTAAATACATGTTTTAATGGTGCCGAGGGCAATTAACAGGTACAACTCGAGCTGCAGGGTCGGGCTATGGAGTCAAATTCGCAAGTTGACGGACTATGCGCGTTTGGTAGCAGATTTCTCATAAACTGCATGCACGTTCTTCGCCAGCATAACAATAGAAAATAAGCCAAAATAGTCATTTTCACGACTTTTTATTGAATTTTGGACATTTTAGCGCTTTTGGCGCTTTTCGGGGATGACATCAGCATGATGTATTTTTGGCGCGTAGTGGGTATGGAGGGTGACGTGGCATCTGACGCGTATGGTGACATGGTAGATGACACGTTGGCGGGGCAGTGATGTCATCAGGTGATGTGGCAGTGGTACGGAGCAACAGCGGGCTGACGTGTACGCAACGTCATATGGTGACGGGGACCTGACGTCATTGGGCAGGTGGCGGGTGGTTTCCGGTTTTCCCCGCACCGCTTTTGGCCTAGGGTGGTATTGCAGAGGGGGGCTCCGATCACGCCGAGAGATTGACGTGTGGCAGGGGTACGGCAGCAATACCGCCCATCCCCCGGACGCTAATCTTTGGCAGATCGGGGCATGCGATATTGCCGCCCACCGTTGGATTAAGGGCTCTGGATCGGACGGCGGACGGGAAGTTATGGGCGGCGAGCAGCTTTGGATGTGGGACCCGCGGAATATTTTATTGTTTGATAACGTGCCGGGGGTAATAAACTTTGGTTATATGGGTTTTATATGTTGGGCGCCGGGGTTATGGTTATTCGTTTAATCAAATATCAAACGAAACCCGAAATATATAAGCGTAGAGGGTAATATGGTAAGGTTTATGTGTGAGGGGGTCAGCATGGTTATTAATTTAACCAAATGTTAAATTAACCCCAAGTATTTTGGACATGGAAGGGCTAATACAAGTCCCAAACGGACTTAATATTCCCCGAACTGTATTGTATGGCTATAGTGCCAAGGGGTAGGGATATTTAGTATTTTTTGGGGTTTTGTATAGTTTTTTCTAGAATAGGGGTAGGAAAATGTTTGAGGGAGATAAATAATAGAGTTAGAGGTTAGTATGACTTTGTGGAATGAAACAGCATGAGTGAATGCTAAGTTTATAGAGTGAAAACTTAGGCATAGGGGAATGAAAGGAATATGGAATGATGATTTTTACACAAAAAATGTGGCTTCTTTCCACTAAGTAAACTCAGAGTCTAACTTAGCATTTGTCATAAAAGGAAGTGAAGTAGGACTATTGGGCAGATCCCAATGTCCTTGAGTGGATGTTAGTAAAATATTTATGGGGGAATGATAGGGGAATTAGTCATGCTTCCATTGTTATGAAACCAAACAACTGCCATGGTACCAATGTCATTGATGAGATGAGTCTTTCTTGACACAAAAAAAGTGATCATAAACTTGCTTCTGCAACCTCAAACTGCCTACCCAACCTAAGACACCTAGCATTTTTTCTTCCTTTGGATTGGGTGCATTTGGACTAGCAAACCCTGATTGTCCTCTTTTCTTTTGACTGCCCTCCTATCTAAATCTACCCTTATCTCTTCCAAGGGCCTAGATTAAGCAGTTGGGCTCCTTTGTTTCTCTACCTGTCTACTTATCTGCCAAGCTTGAACTGTTTGGACAGATATTCATTCTCTATTCTACAACAACAAATTTAAATATGGAATGGTCCAGATTGAACTATTGGGCCATCCATCAAGTGTGATAAACAATAGTATTTTCACATTGTGAACTTGCAAACAAGATAGCAGTGGCATTTTGACTGGCCACTTTCCTGGTCTTTTGGTTTGGGGTTCATTTCTATTATTCTCTCTGATCAATTCATTTTTCTTGCCCTTTGATTTTTCTTTTAGGGCATACCCTCTTTTCATTTTTTAATTTTCTTCACCTGTTTACAAAATATGGAACCTTTGCAGCATGAAAAGATGAACATATTTGGCTCTTCCATAGTCAATCATGAAAAATGAAACCTATTGGTATAGGAACCTAACACCATCCACAAAGGTAAATCATGTTCTAGAGATGGTTGAGCAAGAGGGTATAGGACTAACTGCTTGGAAACATGCCCATTCATGATGGTCATATTCCCAGCTCTGTAGCTGATGTAAGCATCAGTAGTGGCCAACTAAGGCCTCCCAAGGATGAGAGGGTAACCAGTAAGCTTAGCCTTATGCTGAAAAACTAGGAAATTTGCAGGGTACTCCCAAGAGTCGATGGAGACCATCACATCCTCCACAATCCCCTCAGGGGTCACTATGGAGCAGTCTGCAAGTTGCAGAACTGTTGTGGTATTCCTCAATGAACCTTGGAGGTTAATATTAAGCATGGTGTCCTTAGTCATCACATTAATGGCAACCCCAAGATCAATCAAAGTGTGTGGGACAATGGTGCCATTGATGTGCACATCCACTACAAGGCTTCCAAGGTCCAAATACTTTGGACAGATTACCTGCCCCAACGTTAAGTCGAACAGTTTTCCAATGACATTAATGGTAGGGGCATCTCTTCTTCACCTCCCTGGATGCTTGAAGCACTTCTTATTGATCAACTTATTGTAAATAGGCACATCTTTGATGGCTTGGAGAAGTGGAATCTTGACACATAGGTTTTTCAATTCTCCTAGAAGTTCAATCTCTTCTGGGGTAGGCTGGGGTGGTTGAGTTAATCTCTTAGGAAAGGGTGGATTTAAGAATTCTTTCCTCTCTTTCTTCTTCAACCTCCCTAGGTGGAGGTGGAGGTTGGTTATTCAGGAGAACTCTCCCAGATCTCAAGTTAATTTCTTGGATCTCCACAGAATAAGCTGGATATGAAGTCTCTCCACTGTATACTTGTTGTGCATGTCTTTTGTTCGGGTTCGGATTTGGCTGGGCAAGCATCTGGGGTTGTTTCGATGGAGCAAAGTGTAACAGTTGTGGTTGGTCAGGTGGTAAAGGAAATAAAGTTGGAACATCTTTGTACAGGGGCCTCCACCCCTGGGGTGGTGCATTCCACTGAGGTTTTGGCAGAGCATATGATTGAAATGACTGGCTAGCTGTCTGGGAATGATACTGAGATGCAAAGGACCAAGGAGGAGGTGTAGCCTAGGAAGGATGAGTAGGGGGTCCCTAGAAAGGTATGGATGTGGTCTGGTTGGGTTATAATATGCATGGGATGACCCTTGCATGCCCTGCTAGTATGGCCTAGGCCCATGAAGCCTCATTTGGTTTATGTAATAGAGTTGCTCAGTGACCCCTTTAGCTCCTTGATATACAACTTTGAGTCCAGGCAAAGAAGGGCACTTGTCTGTGGAGTGGTTTTCTTCACAAACTAAGCAAATTTCAATAGAATTCAATGGAAATTCATTCCTGGGGCACCTCCTGGTGCATCTAGGACAAAAAATGGCCAAGGTTCTCTCGACTTCCTCCTTCTTTCTCGTGATTTTCAACATCTCACTCTTGAAATCTTCTAGCATGTTTCCAATTTCACCCTTGATGGATGAATTGGAAGAGGATGTATTGACCATAGGTTGACTTCCCCTACCCTTTTTCCTAGCTTCCCTAGAATGGTTTCTGAAGGCAGTCTTGATATCCTCATAGGGTAACTGGTATGTATCTTCTCCTGCTAACAAGTGTAGAGTATCCAAAAGGTCCTCCCTTACTCCTCTAAGCAGGACCAGCTTCAGTGACTCAGGGTCAAGTGTGCACCTAGCCCTTTTGTAACTAAGCTAGAACCTTTCTTCATAATCCTCTAGGGATTCATCATTACCTAAGGTCATCCTAAAAATTTCTTCTTTAGTATCCATAGACCTACAGTAGCCTCGATACTTATTGTTTAAGGCTTGCTGCATTTCAGCCCAAGTTGTGATGTTATCCCCGCGTAAACCCATGAACCAGCGCAGAGCTACATCCTTGAGCATAGATGGAAATAGTTTCAACTTCTACTCATCATTTGTATAGTCATAGGTTCGGCATATAACAACAAACTCAAATAGGAAAGTGTCGGGGTCTTCTGTGATCAAGCCATGGAAATGAGGAAGGGAAAAGGGGCTTATATTTTTCATCTTAGTGTCCCCATTGGTTTCCCTGATGGGGAAGGCACCCTCAACTCTCTCTCTATTCCCTCTGTCATTTCTATTTTAAGCCATTGGCTTGGTAGGAATGGGTTCTTCTTCTTCCCCTGTAGGTTCTTCAAATATGTCTTGTTGCTCACCTAAGGGTTCCTCCAGTTCATAGCCACTGATGAAGAGGGAAGGTTAGATGTCGAATGCAATGGGGGTATTTGGCAAACATTTCCCTAAGTTATCCCTATTCCTAAAAGGCATGAAAGGAAATTTTTTTGGTTTGGTTTTGTGATTTTTTTCAAATTTTGAAAGTTCTTTGCAGAACTGAATTTACAGATTGAATGAAAACTACTAACTGAATGAAAAACTAATTGTTGAATTGAAATCTAACTTGTAGAATTAAAATTGCAAACTGAATGAGAACTATGTGGTTATGTCTTCTGGATCCATTGCATTTTACTATTTTATGTATCGACGTTTCGAACCATCCTCCATGGTTCATCATTACGATTAGATATGTGAAGAAGTCAGAGAATGAGAACTACTGAATAAATGAAAAGATTAGCTAATTTCTTGAAATCTAACTTGCAGAATGAAAGGGAAAGCAAAGAATGCAGAATGAAAAGAAAAATAAATTACTTTTGCAGAAATGAAACTAATGGAAGAATAGTAGAAACAAGAAGTAGAAGAAAGAAAGCAGTAATCACATATTTCTCAGACACCTTCTTGGAAACAGTGCCAAAAAGTGATGAGCACCAGTATTGTAGCAAAAATGTTGCAACTCCTGGGCTACCAACTTTACTTTATCAACCCAGGGTTCATACAAACTTGGAGGTGATAGTGCCGTATACACAAGTAAAAGTGATGGTTCTGCCTTTTGTCACTTGTTCAGCTGGTGAGAGACCACTGGGGATTTTCAAACCAAAATTTTATGGACTCAAAAGAAGCTCAGTTTCTTGATGAGAGAAAGGGAAATCTACTCTAAGAGAGCTGATCTATTGCAATAATGAAAAAGACCAAAATTCAATGCTAAATCACATCATTTCCTAATTAACTACTAAGAAACTATGCTTTGCAATAATGCTAAATTAACATGAACCAAATTATATTATCTAAGCATGGAAGTTAAAATCATCAAACATCACTATTGTGCAAGTAAAGGGACTAAAATAACTATGTTTTTGTCTTGTTGTTCTTTTCATGCAAAATCAAATATGCAAACTAATCTCTTTTGGTGATGTGGAAGGTGGTTTAGGGATAGTTTAGGAGATGGATGGATGGTGTGGGAGACCATTGGGTGACATTTTTGGGATTCCTAGAGGTTTTCCCTCAATTCGGCCTCAAAACAAGCCACTACAAGAAAGCCTACAGGATGTACTAGAAACCTACACAATTTCCTGTATTTCTACAGGATGCAACCATGAGAAAAATGATGGGTGTGGAGGTGATGGAAAGCTTAGGGAAGGTGTTCGATGGGTGGAATGGAGTGAGAAGAGGCCTACGATCACTCAGAACCCAAAACCAAGTTTAGAATATGGTTGGATTCGCTCAAAATGCTTGAGGAGATTTCTATGTAAAATGATGAAATTGGTGAAGGTTTTGATGGAAACTAGGAATGCCTATGGGTGAATGAAGTTGGAAGGTGGTTGATTTGTATGAGATCTTTGTCTACTTCTAAAGTGCCTGCTCTGCATCAAACATGTGTAATTTCCAAAAAGTCATGTAAACAAGAAGAATTCTCATGAACTAGAAAAGAAAAATATAATGAACTAATTGTCTACCTTATGCATGAAGAAATTGTTGAATAACATGGAGTCATGGATGAGATCTACTGCAAGAATGAATATAGAAGAGATGGCAATGGAATCCTACTTTACAAAACTGATCAAATGCTAGCTTAAGTACAACAAATTTGAAATATCATGAAGGAAATGGAAATCTATCCTTTTGGGCTGCATAAGGGTCTCTTCCTAAAATCATGATCCCAGAAGGAAGAAGTGAGGCCAAGACACCTATTGACAGCTTTGTGGTTCTTCTTTTATCCCTACCAACCTGCTATTGAAGTAAGGCACAAATGGAAGCAAACTAATAAACAACCAATCAAATCTACACTACTTGCAATGAAAATACCTCTAAAGAAAAATTAACGATGAAGTTGTGAAACTAAGCTAAACATATAGATACAAAAAGAGGACCCTTGGCTGCTAGGGTTGGGCCCTAACCCAAGAGCTTCATCCCTCTGATTTAACTCAGTGATGACTCAAAACAAAACTCATTCTTATTACCAAAACAAAAAATTAGTCAAAATCTTCCACAAGTCTAGAGATCGAAAATAACATAGACTTTTACAACAAAAATTTGAATCCTAATGAGGCTCTAGGCCTCTCTACTTATACAACTAAAGTCCCCAACGACTTCCTTAAAATTAGGGAGGCTTGGCTCCCAAACTTGAGATAAACTAGCTCTTTGTCTCTCACTTGCTCGGCTGCCTTCTAATCCTCATGACTTGGTTGCTTGCACTCCGAGCTGGTGTGATAAATGGAGGAATATTCGAATGGGGGAGAAGTAAATGAGGAGGATTTACCTCCTACAATCCCTCTCCCTTGTCCCATTCGAGTTTCAACCTTAGTCTTTGCCAAAATTCCTTGATTTTCTCCTTCAAACTTGCATTCAATGCATATTAGTCCACTAGGCATGATATCCCACTCTAACTCATCTCATAAACAAAATATAATAAAAAACATGTAATAAGTTGTGAGAAAATTTGGTTTGACTAAGTTAGGAGGTGAATTAAGGCCCATATAATTACCCAATGATGAGGCTCATCAATAGTGGCCACCTTTCAATCCATTGTGTAAATATTCCAGGACCTTCTTTGTACCCTGCGGCTCAAGGCACCTCCGTAGGACACCATTCTGGTGCTTTCGGAAAAGCACTCCATGAACCAATTAGTAAGATATATATTTTAGCCAGATTGCTCATTTATACTTATTTTATAAGTGCAAGGGCAAGGTGCCATGCTCCAAATTGTAGTAGGTCTGCATACCATGGAGCTATAAACGTGGACTAAGGAACATGTTCAATGTTATACATTTCAATCTCCTTCTCCCATCCTGAAATATCTTGTTCGGGAGTTCATCTTGCTACGACAGCTAGTTTACACAAGCCATGACCCTTTATGGTATGAAGTGGTTTGAACTCTGGGTCATATTCTTGAAGATATTTCATCTAGTTAGCCCTCTTTTCACCCAGCTCTTGTTGCACGAATAGTGTTCTTACTACTAGATGAGGTAAAAATATGATTGTGTGAGATTACAATAAGTAGGGCATGAAGTACTTAACTGCATTGTATATTACATATGCTTATTTGTCAAAGGTAGGATAATTTAACTCGGGAACTTGTAGACTAGCATTCATAAAGGAGATAGGCCACTCATTTCCTTCAATATCTTTGTGAGTCAATACGGTCGCAATCAACGAATTAGAAGCAAACGTATAGAGCAGGAAATCTTTGCCATAATTTGGACTAAAAAGCGTGTGTGCATAAGTAATAGTCTGCTTAATCTGAGTGAAAGCATCCTTTTCTCATTTATGCCATTTGTATACTACATCTTTCTTGGTCATCTCCTATATGGGTTTGACTATATGAGCATAATCAGAGATGAATTTCTCATGAAAATATTTTTTCCTAAGAAAGACTACATAGTTTTCTTATTCACCAGGAATGGGATCTACGTGATTCCTTTGACCTTCTCAAGATCAATTTTAATTCTGCTCTTTTCAATGATGTGCCCCAATAGAATCCCTTCAAACACACTGAAGACACTCTTATGGATTAAGATAAATCCCATACTTTCAACATCACTCAAAAATCTATTTCAAATGACACACATGATCTAATATTTTCTTGGACAACATAGTAACATCATCCAAATGGACAACAATGCTCTGCCATATCAAGCCAAGAAAGGTGATGTCCATTTCTCTTTGGAAAGTTGCACCTGCATTTATAAGTCCAGATGACATCCTATTAAAAGTGAATGTACCCCATTTGGTCTGTAAGGTAGTTTTTAATTTGTCTGGTTCCTCTATTAGCACTTGATTATAACCAAGGAAACCACCTAGTAGCAAAAACATTTTAGACCTAGATATTGTTAGTCCTTACAATTTCCTAGGCTGAAAAGGAAATCGAGAAGGGTAACCTCAAGCCACTTCAGCTCAGTAGCAAGCCCTATTGACCATGAGAGGGATCTCTCTAAGTCTCTTATCATTGATATGGCTTTAAATAAAATGAGTTTTAGGCTAGATATATATATTTGTTTGTGTGTTTGTGAAAATTTGGGTTTTAGAGTTTGTTAAACTAGGGTTTGGAGCCACAAATAGATCTAGGTTGTAGGAGTGCAAGAGAAAATATGAGAAGGATGTAGATATCAGAATCCATGGTGTATTTAGAATATTGTCAGTGTATTATAAAAGATAAAATGTAGAAGAAACTAATGAGCATGAGTAAACATGATTTCATTAGCTTAGGAAGAAATAAACATAACTATGAAAACCAAATAACATAGCTTGGGAAACAAGAATTCTATATATTTCACTTTAAGGCATCCATAGAAAGAAGAGATATCATGTATATAAAGATGTTTTAGCCTTTAGAAAACAAATAGAATGAAGAACAAACACCATGAACTCACTGGTAGAGGGAATTACTCCCCTAGGGCTTTTTGGATGAAACCCTAGCAGACTAAAAGTTGTCTATTCAAAGAAACATGCATTCATAGAGCCATTATGCTATTATAAGCAAATTCTATGATAAGGGTACGTACCTTCGGTCCTACGTTTGAGAAGGCCTTTAGGGTCCAAACCCTTCTTGGAGTTCCCTTCTTCTCTTTTGTCCTGCAAAACAAACAATTCAAAGAACATAGCAGTACATGGACAAAAACTTATAAAGAAACCATCTTTATGTTACAAAGAAAGGTAGTTAGTTATGAAATCCAAACAACCATTTACACATGAATTCAAAACATGAATATCATTAACATAAAGAAGATTCATTTCGGGAACCAAGACATGTGTTTCTTTTATTATAGACAAATAAAGTACATAAAAAGGAATATGTTCACCTGAGCCACCTTCAGCAGGCTCCAAGCAAAGCTTCCTTCCGGATCCGTTCCAGCCTCAAGCCTCTAACAAAACTCCTTCCATGACTCTCTCCATGATGTCATAAATGGTGGATGAACATCAACACAAAAGGAAACAAAGGTTTCCTGTACAAAATGGGGGAAGTGCAGAAGGCACAAGGGACTTCAGACCTGGTCAAGGGGAAAATCTCAGCATAATAACCTTTCTCTCTATTCTCTCCTTCCTTAGGCCTTCCCTTTGAGGTATTTTTATACCATCTCCAAAGTAGTTTTTTAGTTAGGAGTTGGTTGGGAACATTTGGGCCACGAGCACTAAGAGGTGATCAGCAGGTAAAACCCGCGATCTCCGCCCGAAAAGAAGGAATTTTATATTTTTTTAAGTGTTTTAATACATACACACGGGTTGGATATACACAAACCCGCGTATACACGCATTTAACTCAGGGCAATGTCACGTATAAGGAATAAAACATTGTTTTTTAAATTTTAAGACCAGGTCTGGAAGGAGGGGTTGCCCTAGGCCATGAGTATAGCATCACAAACCATAAGAGTGAGATTTGGAGCTATAAAAGATGCCCCCTAATATATGAGGTCAGAAGGGGTACATGATGGCCGAAATATATTATGCGAGTACATGGAAAGGAAGTCTGTCAAAAACTGAGGAGGACTTCACCAGAATTCAGCCTGCCAAGCCACCAAAGGAGATCAGAAAGAAACACTGTCTGAGGCGGGCATACCCATGCTCAAAAAAGTAAAGCACGTCCGCATATCAAGTACAAGCGGATCCACTAAGTATATAAGTATAAATGACTGAAAAATACATAATGGATCATCTGATCATAATGAACAAGTACATGTCTGAATATCACATATAAGACTGTCAATGATGCTGAAAGATGCAACGGATCACTGATATCAAAGACTGATCCCAAAAGGTACCAACTGAACATGATGGAATAGGATGGTACTACAGTGCAAACTCAAGTGCCAGCATATAGAATGTCGCCATGACTAACTGCAACATATAAAGTGGAGTGGTATCAACTAGCAGCAACAGGAGCAACTGTCAAGTGAACCAATGAATGCTGATACAACCTGAGGTCTTCACCGACCGCCGTGGTACATTTCTACACCATGGGAATAAATGATCTGAAGTCGACCATGTGAGAAATCGTTTGATTACCAATCATTGATGTATACCGTTAACAAACACGAGACTACTCACCGATAATGATAATGAGCGTCAAGGTACCCAGTACAATCTAGCAAGTGTGAATAGATGAGCTGGAGTCGAACACCTGTAAGAATCTATCGATCAGGAGACAATGATGGTTTCCCACTGTCGATAGCGAAGGATCTGCCACTAATGACTGCAAACCCCAAGGTACTTCCAAATGGACTCTAGATCTTTGCCCCAGAGCAATGAGTCGGAGTCGATAGGGAAAGATCCGCTAGAAGGCATTAAGGCATCCTCCATCAATCTAGCGCAAGTGTAACCCATAGGCCAATAATGTGGAAGGAATCGGATGAAAAAATATGTAGTAACCCAACTGAAGTACGTTTCCAGCGTACACAAGATGTGGCTAGCGCACGGCAGAAACCCTCTGAACCAACCAATAATGAAAGCTGACACAGAGGTGAGGTATCCACCAATAGGGTCAAATGGAAACCAAGGTACTGCACGAATCCCAATGTGTGATAATGTAAGCTGATGCCGAACACAAGGGAAACCACTCAGTTAAAGACCCATGATACTGACCAATATTGAGCACAAGGTGACCTATCAATAATGAAAATAGGGCCAGGGTGCAGCTCTAGGCCTGTCCTTAGAGCAAGGTGTCGTCGTCGATAAGGACAAGACCCGCCAGCAAGAAGTCAATGGGGACCTTCTCAAACCAGCATGAGTAAAGGACCAATATAACTGATGTGATGATAGACATGACACGGACAACCAGGGATGGCCAACTGAAAAATGAGTCAAGAGACACCGCAGAGAGGCCGACTCAGGCTAACTTCCCTTGAACAAAAACACGACTCAATGTGACTTTGTGGCAGCATATGATGACTCTGTATAAGTTGGCCATGCAGGAGGCACGAACGAACCCTCCATATGATTGGAAGAGATAACCAATCGGGGGAGAACTGACTCAATAACAAGGTTATGGCGTACCTAAGTCAAACTAAATCCCACCCATGCGGAGGAGACTTTGTTTTGAGTGCTTTGTTCAAGGGCGACACGACTGACTCTAGCTGCCAACAATAAATGGAAATAATGTCCCATTCCCGCTCTTTTTGGAATATTTAATTCTTTTGTCTTTTTTTGTTGAGCCGGAAAAAGAATAAAATAATGATATGGTATAGTGGAAAGAACGAGTGTCGGTGAAACAGATGATCTAGTTCTTGGGAAAGGAACGTTCCTATGCTCAATGCAGGAAGGTGAAAACTGGTTAGTGACACTCAAAGGTATGTTCCTTCCACAGGTCAAGGTGTGTCAAGATGCAGAAGTCAAAGGTATGCAAGGTTGATTTTGCAGACGTCATGGTCAAAAGTTGGCTTAAACACGAGTCCAAGTGAAGCCGGCTCCAAGCCAAAAGGTGCAAGTGGTCAACATGCAATGCAGTAGTACAACTCAACACAAAGGAGCCTCTAGGGTATAAGGCCAGAACGCAGCGAAGAAGCTAAGAAGAATGAGTCTTCAACGCATAAGTCATGGCGGGACTACAGAGGACTCCTGAGCCTAGGGATGAAAAATCAACATGAGTGCCAAGCAACAAAAAGGTACTAACTAGGGCACCCATGATAAGGTAGGCTCTACCACACAAGTCATGATACTTCTAAGCGATGAGAAGGTTCCGAACCATAACTTGGTGGGGTCAATCCTAGGGCCAAATGGGAAAGGAAACTGATAAGTGCACAATGCAGGCGGAAAAACCTAACCTATATGCCAGTTTTGAGAACCAATACTTGTCAAAACGGACCAACCATAAACTTCCAAAGGAGACATCTTCCAAGTTCTGTAAACATAAATAGGAACACTAGACACGAAGTTAATGCATCCCACATATAAACTTCATATAAAATCTTGTGTTATAGAATACCAAACTTGAAAATGCGTACCTCATATGTACAATATGGTACAGGGGACCACGCAGCCTTGCGGCTTACGCATAATAGTTCTTCTGGACAAACCCTTTGCAGGGATCGGACCAAGGACTCCTTTGGTAGTCATAACTCATGGCTTCAAAGAGTTCCTCCTGTGAAGGCAAAGCAAGATCTGAGAAATCATGAGAACTACAAGGATTAAAAGAGGGAATTAAAGGGTCCCATGTCCCTATAGAAAGAATCTCTCGGTCAACTGCCGGGACCAAGTCCCAAGAAGGAGAATAATAAGTCAAAGGATCCTTCTCAGAAGCGATTGAACATTGAGGACTCAATGCCACATAATTCACTCGTGGCGGGGTAGAGTCTACTTGAACACTTGGAACAAACCAAGGGGTATTCTGCATTAAAGTCGAATTAGGGTGGTGATTATCAGATGCAAGCTGATCAATAGTGACAATATTCTCGTTATGAGGAAAGCACATTACTCGAAAGAGTGAAGACACCACAGCATTCATAGCATAGACATAATCACGCCCAAGTAGCATATTAAAGTCTAAAGGGCTATCAACTACCATCATATCGATTAAGACAGTCTTCCCACCTAAAGTGATAGGCAATTGAGGAAGAACACCAATAGATTGACCAGGCCTTTTGTCATAAGCCAACAACTGACTCTGAGCTGTCAACAACTTTGGGGAACCCAAAGCTTTCCAAGTCAAAGAGGATATAATACTTGCAGAGGATCCTTCATCCACCATACATCGATAGACATTTGTGGAATTAACTCTGACCTTTATTTGGAAAGGTACAGTGGAAGGAAGACGAGGCTCAACAAAACTATCCCAATCAAAGGAAACACTCTTAGCACTTGGAGGGGGAACATTCGAAGTAACCGGAATGCCCCCTATACTAGAAGACTCTGTACTAGAGATCAAACAAACTCTTTTGTTAGGCACTTCACCCCCCAAAATAGGAGTGTAATCGGCCAGCGATTGCACTGGCTTTACCACATTATCAACCAATGGTTGATGGGATTGACGAGAAACCATATCAGATCTAGGAGTAGAAGTACTTTCAGACTCGGACCATATCTTTTGGACCCCTGGAATACCAGGGCATAAATGAGTAAGATGGTCTCCCTTGCATATCTTACAAGGGAACTTAGGTTTAAAACTTCTACGTCCAGGTTTCTTATCAACCTCCATTCCGCCAACATGACTAGCAGTGGTTTGCGGAGAGTCCTGAACATGACTTGCAGAGGTCGGTGACTCTTTTCTCATATGACTCATAGAGACTAGACCTGTGCCCCCAGCATGACTTGCAGCGGCTGAAGACTCATCTTCAACATGACTCGCAGAGGTTGATGATGAAGTGCTAGTGTGACTTGCAGTGACTAGACTTGTGCCCCCAGCATGACTTGCAGCGGCTGAAGACTCATCTTCAACATGACTCACAGAGGTTGAAGATGAAAGGATAGAATTATTCTTCTTCTTTGACTTCCTCTTTCTCCTCTTTTTAGATTTCTTGTGACAAGGACGAGAAGAAGGAACCCCATATTTCTCTTTGAAAGAAGATGAACAATTAGCACCCATGTGATGCCCTTGAAATAAAGCATTCAACTGAGAGGCTTCAAGAGAATTTGGAATATTCGGAGTGGACCACAGCCAAACGGGTAGTCCAACATTCAACCCAGGAATATTCAAAGTGGCCATCAAGGGAGTACCAACGTTTCCAAAGGAAGGAAAAGCACAAGGATCCCCTTTCGGGAGGGCACCTTGGTTGGTTTCCACGGGAATATTAGCCATATCTAACTGATCCAAAGACCCTTCCCTTACGGGAATATAGAAATAACTTTTCAAGGAATATGGATAAGCAATCAAAACCTTTGCCCTTGAGGAGGCAACTCCACAACTTCTGAAAGAAAAACTAAAAGCCTTTCAAGATTGGTAGAGTGGTAAGTCAGTCACTCAGAACACCAAGTCCAAATGTGACTAGACAAAAATACCTAAAGCAAACTATATACAAGGAACAAAGAGCACACACTATAAAGTCCCTAAAGATATCAGCCAGTCAAACAACTTCCAAGTATTTCCACTCCGGGTGATGAGGACCGGACTCCAAAATACAAGAAAGTGGAGTCAAGGGCCTTCCGAAGATAGTCTGGGATAATGACGGCCCAATCCTATCAGCGAAGGTAACAGAGGAAGTTACGCTGACCTCCTAACAACAGCCTGCGCCGGTGCAAGCCCCCAAGCTTCGCAAGGATGCTCTCCAGTAGTACTGTCGAGAGTGATGCAACGTCGACCTCAGGTGCCACGGGATTCCCCTCCGCAGCCACTTGTGTAGTTCCCTAGGAGAAGCAACTATGGATACCAACTCGTCGCAGAAGCCAGGCGGAACAGTCGTGAGGTAAGTTCGGACAAGTAGGAGAGGGGGTATCTCTCTTCCCTGTCTTCACAGACCCTCGTGCTTAACTCCCAGATCCGGAGCTTTCCTGGTCTTCCTAACGCTATTGGATTTTCTCTCATTATTCAGACTCCTACGTTTGACGTTTATATGGCCTTGGAGAGTTAACTCTCCACTCGCCTAATCCAAGGCCCTAAAATCCTAATCTTGTTGGTGTAACTGACTAAAACAAAAATTTCTAGTGAATTTTAGTTAGCGCTTGATTTTATTAGGCTATTCTTTAAGTCACAAGGTAATGGAAGTGAAACTAGTGGTGTTTTTTGACGCAAAAGAAATTAATAAAAACTTAACTACATGCACATGCACTTTTTCGTTTTTCGATGAAGAGCAATTTCTATAGGGTTCAGAGGTACTTCTAATAAAACAAATTTTTCTTTTCTTTTGTTAATGCACACTTCACACTCACAAAAGCTAACAAAGCGATGTATGCCTAAAAGGGGATGCAAATCTATCCTAATGCAACAAATATATGTTGATGCAACAAAAAATGAAAGTTGCTTGCTTATCAATCTTTATCTTGCCACTTAAAATGCCTAGATGGAATATGAGATGTTACCATCCATTTCGTCTAAACACTAAAAACAAGTACTAAGACAAACATAAAGCACTTTCACTTCACTAAAAGGAAACCAAATGAAAAGCAAGTTCAAGAAAGAAAAACAAGGATTTTCAAAAGATTTTCTTCAAAGCAACAAGCAAAAAAGTCTTTTCAAAAATGCTCTCAACAATACTGAAACTTGTGATTGAATAATAGGCAATTAAACACTTTTGCGAATCAACACCACTCAATGGATGAAAACCCAACAAAAATAAATTTGTTTGAAATCGCTCTTAACAATCAAAAGCAGCAATGAAAGCCTTGGCAATGAAAACCAAAAAGATCAAAAAGACAAATTCCAAGAAAGTGTCAAACAACAACTTTCATGAAACAAAGAAGTAGATGGTCACAAAAATCAATTTTGTCAAGCAAACAAAAAGTCACCAAAAGCAAGATTATCACAAAGATTGAATACAATCTTCCTACCCTGATAAAACAGAGCAGCCAAGATTCCTAGCAAGGAATCTTGCGTGCTTTAGCCAAAAACGATGATGCTTGCAATCAACAAAAAACAAGACCAACACTCCTTATAATCAGAGAGAATTCAGAATGAGATGCTCGTTGTAAAACAACTAACTGATACTGGAAAATGACTGTTTCAGACTGACTCAAACCACCAGACAAACCTTCAGAGGCAAAAAAGATTTACAAATCTTGAAAAATGGAATATATACGCGACTGTACTGTAGTACAGATTGCATGTATACGCGACTGTGTTTGAGGAAACCTGCGTATACGCGGGTTCACTCAAAGAAACAAGCGTATATACGCCACTGTATCTAAGAAAAACAGCGTATATGAAAAGCTTCAAGAAAAATAAAAAAGACAAACTGAAGAAACTGGCAAAGCTTAAAGTTCAAGAACAGACCAGACAGTAACAGCAAGCAGACAAGGCAGCTAAGCCCTGATTGGCTTGAAAAACACCCAAACTAGGAACAACAAGAGTGTTGTCCCCAGTGGAGTCGCCAATTCTGGTAGAGGGAATTACTCCCCTAGGGCTTTTTGGGTGAAACCCTAGCAGACTGAAAGTTGTCTATTCAAAGAAACATGCATTCATACAGCCATTATGCTATTATAAGCAAATTCTATGATAAGGGTACGTACCTTCGGTCCTACGTTTGAGAAGGCCTTTAGGGTCCAAACCCTTCTTGGAGTTCCCTTCTTCTCTTTTGTCCTACAAAACAAACAATTCAAAGAACACAGCAGTACATGGACAAAAACTTATAAAGAAACCATCTTTATGTTACAAAGAAAGGTAGTTAGTTATGAAATCCAAACAACCATTTACACATGAATTCAAAACATGAATATCATTAACATAAAGAAGATTCATTTCGGGAACCAAGACATGTGTTTCTTTTATTATAGACAAATAAAGTACATAAAAAGGAATATGTTCACCTGAGTCACCTTCAGCAGGCTCCAAGCAAAGCTTCCTTCTAGATCCGTTCCAGCCTCAAGCCTCTAACAAAACTCCTTCCATGACTCTCTCCATGATGTCATAAATGGTGGATGAACATCAACACACAAGGAAACAAAGGTTTCCTATACAAAATGGGGGAAGTGCAGAAGACACAAGGGACTTCAGACCTGGTCAAGGGGAAAATCTCAGCATAATAACCTTTCTCTCTATTCTCTCCTCCCTTAGGCCTTCCCTTTGAGGTCTTTTTATACCATCTCCAAAGTAGTTTTTTAGTTAGGAGTTGGTTGGGAACAGTTGGGCCACGGGCACTAACAGGTGATCAGCAGGTAAAACCCACGATCTCCGCCCGAAAAGAAGGAATTTTATATTTTTTTAAGTGTTTTAATACATACACGCGGGTTGGATATACACAGACCCGCGTATACACGCGTTTAACTCAGGGCAATGTCGCGTATAAGGAATAAAACATTGTTTTTTAAATTTTAGGACCAGGTCTGGAAGGAGGGGTTGCCCTAGGCCATGAGTACAGCATCACAAACCATAAGAGTGAGATTTGGACCTATAACACTCACTGGGCTAGAGTTCCTAGAATATAGCTGCAATTGTCTCTGTATTTGCTGAAAAGATGATTACATGCAAGCCTCCTCTACAAAAAGTCAAACCCTTATCTTAGAAATATAAATGATACATATAGACTCTCTTAGACCACTTTCCCACCTTCATGAGTCGAATTCGTTGGTGGAGGAACTGAATCCAAGATTCTCTCAACCAACAAGTGAGAGTGAGAAAGTGAAACTCAAACACTTCTTGGAGAGTTTGTTTAGGAGTTTGTTTCCTTTACGAGGCCTAATAAACATAAAAAAACAACCTATTATGTACATTTATTCATGCCTACATCACCTAGCCTCGAAACTAGTGCCATTACATAAAGATTTTTGACTTTGACTAAGTCAAACTGGAAACTAGAAATTTTACACACTAAATTTACAAATTAAAACACAGAAAAGTTCATAAGCATAGCGCCGACTTTGAGCTGATTTTATGGTGCATGCTAGAGGTCCCAATACGATTATGAGAGAACGGTCAACTAGATATGAAAGTCTAGTTTCCAGAACAATTTTAATTTTTGAATTTGGCCCATGGGAAGGCATTCACAAATCCATTCTCCCAAGGTCGCTCTAGGTGCGCAGCGCCTGTCAAAAAAGGGTCCAGAATGCTAGTTTTTTGCCACTTTTTTGCACTTTTCTCCAAAACTGAGCCACCTCTATAAAATCTGAGCAAATGGGTTTTTAGAGGATGGCAAGAGCTTTCCAAAAATATAAATTTTTCCTAAAATAGATGCCTGAGAGAAAAGCGCAACGCCTTCTTGAGCCGCTGATTTTCTAAATTTAGCTCCAAAATTCACAAAAACCAAAAGTGCTCAGAATTTGCTCAAAATTGGCTAGAAGTTGTAAAATTATGCATGTTAAACCTTCATAGATGCTTCAGAAATCATCTCCAAGTTTCCCTCATTCTTTTGGTCCTTTTTGGCTTCTTTGAGCTTGTTTTCAAGTTGCTTTACCTTGACATTAGCGATCATGTTTTGAGCCTCGTAGTGGTGCACCATATGCCTACGCAACTGATTATCTTTGTTTTCCTTCTCAAGGAGCTTCTCCAAGTTTTCATTCACCCTGTTTAGCCAATACTCCTTGTCTTGGTTAACCTCAAGAGCAATTCTATCCTCTAGGTTTATGTCTTCATTCAACAGGATGTGTTCTTACTCTTCTTGTAATGCCTTCTTTAGGCCCTTTGTTCTTTGCCTTTTCCTCTTACCTTTCCCTTTTTCTTATTTAGGCTCACTTGACTCTATGATTTCTTTTCCCTTGCCAACCTGCTATAATAACTTCATTTTCTCTTTTTCCATGATAAATTGCTTTGCTTTGAGCTGACTATTCTCCTATTCAAGGAATGAAATGATGTATCTACCTTTTGCCATGTTGACTGTAATCTCCTTGATCTTATAGTCTTTATCTATTATTGGATGTTGCATGCTTGAAGTCTGATCCTCTACCTCTAAATCAACTAGTTCAAACTCACGCTCAATTGTGTCTTTATCCCGCGTTGTTGATCCCTGCTTTGTTGATGTAAAAGGCTTGGCCCCTTTCTCACCATGAGAAGCAAACACAAGCCTATGTCCTCTCTTGTACATCCTGGTCACCTCAGGCTTAGGTGCTTGAGTTCTCTTAACTGATTTGCTAGAGAACCCCACTTCCATTTGTTGTTTTGGTATGCTAGAGGTTTGAGCTGCTACATTGGCTTCATGCCATTTCAGGGTTGTTTCTAAAAGGGTTTCCCAAGTCATACCTTTCTCTGCAAGCTGGTGAAGGACTATAGTCTTGATCAGACTATGATGAAACAGGATTGGGTAGTGCTCCTTGTTCTTCATTCGTATATTATCTGACATTTTGGAAATGCCCCTGAATAGGTAGTTACACATGTTGAGTGGCTTTTGAGAGGTGAAGTGCATTAGGAGGCGAAAATGATTAGCATACAACCTAGATTATCTTCCTTCACATGTAAATAACTTCATGATAATCTTCATCAAAATGGCACATTTCTCCAATAAGCATCTGAAAGGCATAGTGTGAGCATGTTTTTCCCTGTATGGTGTTTTTAAGAAAGGTTTATAATATTCAAGATCTAGGTTCATCCCCTTGAACCAATATTCACCATTGTTCAGTAGCCTTGTAGCAAGTGAATTGGAGGCCACTGAAAAAATGAATTCAACACCAGCAATAACAACATTTTCACCTTTCAACTGTGTTGCCACCCAATCTATCAACTACTCACAAAAACCCACCTCACTCACCCTGTTGCAGAAATCCAAGCAATGTGCATCTTTAAAGCACTGTTTGATAAAGGGATATGAGTTGATTTCACTACAATTTGATGGCTCATATCTAATGATTTTCCCTCCCTTGTGATGTCTCTTCCTCTCTGGTGAATATTCTGCCTCCATGATGACAAAAAACCCTAGCAGTAGGAAAATGAGAAAAAATGTTAGGTATGAGTGGAAAATGAAGTGATGTGAAGGTGGAGTTTGACAAAATGGTAAAGGAGGTTTGAAAGAGGTGGAAATGAACTTTGGAGAGCTGGTGAAAATGAGTGGAGAAGCAATGGAGGAGTGATTTGCTTGTGAGGATGAAAAACAAAGTTTGTAGTGAAAGTGCCCAAAAATCCCTAGGAATGAACTAGGGTTTCACTTTTGGAGAGGTAAAATTATGCTTTGAGGTTGATTGAATGGTTAAAATAGTTTATTAAACATGTATATAGGTGTAGGGAAACATTTTACATGTTTAGAAACCAAAAAGTAAAAATGGTCATCATCAACCTATCATTCCCCATGAGAAATTTCACCACAAAACCTAATTTGAAACATCATTGGCTTGAGATGATTTTGAAAAGCAAAGAAGGAAGAATAATGGTGTACTTACTTGTTGCTTGGCTTAGAAAGAAATGAAATCAAGTTTGTAGTCTTAAAAATCAAATTTGGGAGAAATTTGGGCGTTTTCTAGACACTCTGCCCCATGCGCAGCATAGTTAGGTTGTGTGTTGCGCCTGTGTCTTTGTGCACAGTGCCTTGTCTCTGTGCACAGCGCCTCAAGGTTTTTTCCAATTTTGCCTAAGAAACCAACTTTTTCTCTCTTTTGGGTGGGAGACCTCAATACTCAAGAGTGAATAGGAGGTAAATGAACCAAGTTTGGGGGCTTTTGAGTTTATATAGGCAAAATTATTTCTCTTTTTAAAAAGAAATGGGACCCACAAACCTTTGAAAACTGATTTTTTCACTTTTGAAAACAGAGTCACCTTTAATGCTGAAACCTGAGTTGTCTTTTCACTTTCCTGAGTACTGGAACTTCTTCTTCTGGAACTTTTCAAACATGAAAACATGATGAATGTGTGATAACTCACAAATCAATACCAAAGAGCTGCTTGTCATGGTCTTTTCACCGCTGGATTTATTCATGAAAATGATGGACCTTGGAAACCCTAGCGACCTAATGGATGACCTGAAACTAAATGAAATGATGATGATGATGACTGAATTGTTTTTATTATGAAACCTTCATTAAAAATGTGATAGGTGACCAGCATGAGTGAATTTTCAAAAGACTGACCTCATTTCTAGACTGACCAAACAGTGACCAAATTTTACTATGTAAACCTAGTGACATGAAAAATTTGATTTTGATAGTCCTGACAAGCATTGTAAAAGCATATTTGATCCAGGTAATAGGATAAAAGCACTGACACTAACATTAGCTCCATCTGGGGATGGAAGCTCCTTGGAGGTGTCAAGCACATCGTAGACCTAGCAGCCTTATCCATTGGGCAATGGAGTCAACATGCAAAAAAAAAAAAAAACAACCTTAAACTTTTGACTTAAAACTGACTGACCTTTTGACATGACAATGACTGAAGAGTAAAATAAAAACCAAAATAATAACTGACCAAAGAAGCCTTAGGGTCTTCTCTTCAGGCTTCAAACTCCTATGCTAGCTGTTAGAGCCTAGATTTGCCTCGGGCTGAAAAGACAAGGTTCTAGGTCCACATCAAACCACGCTCAACCTCGTAGCTAGCCCTACGAGGACAAGAGAGGGCTCTCTCCGGGTCAATCTCAGCGAAAGATAATCGATGGGGCTTGAGATGACTGATTTAACAATTTATCTTAGGCTACGTATGAAGTGCAAGGATTGGATTTTAGTTTTGGGGGTTTTGTGTTGGAAAAAGGGAAAGGAAAATTTTGGGTCCGGGGATGAGGCCAAATTTTTGCAGAGTTCAGGTAGGGGCAAGATAGGCAGTAGTTTTGATGCTTTGGATTGAACGAATGGGTGGATCAGATTGGTGAGGAGTTGAGGAGGGCAATAAGGTCTCAAGGGTCCTCCTCAAATAGATGAAAACATGCGGAATTAAACAAACTTTCAAGGCAGAGCATAACAGTCCAATGAATTCTACCTTCATCACTCATTTGTTTAATTTCAGAAGACAAGAGAAGGGAAAATGATACACATAAACATTAGTGAACTTACAAATACATAGAGAAACACACCATCAAAACATAGAGCCATATGGATCCCAACAAGTGCTACAAAACCCTGGTCCTTCCTTTGCCAAAATTGCAGAAATGAAATGTACAATAGAGTGCCAAGCAATCCCAAGTATCCAACCCTGAAAATGACTGAGAAATTACATGATATAGACAAGCCTAACTCCTTCCCATGCCTCTATGGGTCGATCTCATCATTCTAGGAGCTGTTTAAACCAATTCTAAACAAGGAACTGAAATCTAGGTAATCAACCAACTTACCCCTATATGCTAGGAAACTGATTCATTCATTTAATTTTCACTTTTTAGTGAATGAATCATCTAGAAAAAGTAAAAAAGTGTCAATACTACATCATGGTTATCAAATTACATCATGAAATATCAATAGTAACATCAAAAAGCAAAACTAGTCAAAATTGGGCGAATTTCTGAGCTGAACAGTGAAAAATAGGCAAAAATCCTCTATGCGCCGTGCCTGATTCTCTATGCATCGTGCCACTTTGGAGCTGATTTTGAGGCACTTCCTGAAGTCCAAATTGAGCCCAAGTGTGCTTGTTGGAAAGCCCTACCTATCTACTTTCCAACCCAAGTGGAATTTCTGAATTTGGATGTCATTTTCCCCTCCAAAACTTCAATCTCCCAAGACTGCTTCCTGTGTGTCAAAATAGGGGCAGTGAGGTCATTTTTTGAGTGTTTTTGACCTCCTGAGGACTCAAAACTTGCCCAAATTTCTTGGCCATGCACCAGAAACCATGATTTTTCATGCCAAATCCAGAAATTCAAATTTTTTTGGATTTGGAGCTCCCTAGCAAAAGCGCACGCCACGTGGCGCGACACATAGGGAGGAAAACCCTGTTTTTTTGTGCCAAAATTTGTCAAAATGCCAAAAAAGCCCCAAATTTCTTGAAATTTGGGTTGGAGCTTCTACATCAAGTTTCATGCTGGGATAAAGAGGCTTTGGCCAATATTCAAAGACGATCATGCTCCTTTTTCCTCTTTTGCTTCCTTATTGCCTTCTTTAATTTTGCCTTTAGATTCCTTATTCATGCCTTGCAAGCCTTGTTCCGCGCCATGTAGTGGAAAGCCATGTGTCTCAACAATGCTTTGTCTTTGTCAGCCTTTTCCAGTAGTCCCTCTAAGTAGATGTTGATCCTCTCAAGCCAAGACTCCCGATCATCATTAATCTCTTGCTCCAATGAAGTGAGCTCAATCCTTCTCCTTTGTGCAGCTTGGCGATTCTCGCAGATGTTTTGTAACTCCATGATTGCTTGCTAATATTCAAGCTATTTGTTCCTCTACTCCAAGTATTTCATAGTCCACTTAGCCCTCTCCAATTCAAGGGATAAGGCTTTGATCTCTGTCTTCTGCTCCTGGATGATCTCTCTAAGTTTGGCACTTTCTGGGCCCATACCTGTATCATCATCATGAATGAGAATGAAGTCGGTCTCTTGTGCACCTGAAGGCCCCTCATCCTGCATTGGCCTCTTGCCTTTGTCCTGTACCTGTGGTGCTAGTGTCGGAAGTGAGGCCCCTTCTACACCGAGTGGAGATAACACTCGCTTCGCTGCTGCAAACAAATGTCTAGTGCCCCTCTGATATGTGATGAATACTGACACAATAACGATCTCATGGTGCTCATACTGATGAGAAGGTCCACCTGTGTCATTCCCAACCTCTGAAAGTCCCTGTGAAGCTCTGAAGAAATCACGGGAGATGAAATCATCCCAAGTGATGCCCTATAATCCGAGCTGATGAACCACCAAAATCTTGATGAGAGCAAAATGATAAAAACTGTTAAGTTGCTGCTGAGGGGTTTTGTGTTGCACAAGGGTGGTCATCCTCTCTATGTTTCAGCAAATAAAATACGGAATGTTCATCATCCGTGACCTAGTGAAATGCATGAGCAACCTGATGTGATAAGCATATAAACGAGAGAACCATCCCTCACAGCTGAAATACTTCATTATTAATTTCATTAGTGGAGCATATTCATCTTTAAGATATCGGAATGGAAACACTCTCTTGAGCTACCTCAAGAAACCGGTTTTAATATATGGCTCATAATGCTACCGGTCAATCTTCTTCCTCTTGTTCCATGGTTCTCCAATGTTGGGTATGCCGGTTGTTAATGAGATAGATTCGGGTGTAAGTGTGAAGGTGACACCAGCCAAAGTAACTTGATCTCCAAGTAAATGTAGTACAAATAGATGAGCCAACTCATGATGAAATTGAACATTAGCCACCTTCTCACAAAACTCATAGCATGACTGATGCTGAAAACAGAAAATGGCTAGACGGCAGGCCTGTAATTCAGTGAGGGTGATTGGTTCTTCTCTGATATGTCTACCTCCTCTATGAGGCCTCCGGGATGCATGTTCCTCCATGGGTGAGTCACTATGAGTTTCCATTCCATAATCAGATGAATGCTCAGATGCCATGACTGCTGTACAAAATATCTTTGGAGAAAAAGATGTTGCTATGTTGGACTGCTCTTTTGTGATGTGTTTAATTTCTTCCACCAAGGGGAAAACAAATGAAACAAGGGACTGTTAGGAAGGGGGAAGAAATAAGGGATTAGGGACTATTGGGACAAATTTTATTAGGGAAAGTAGGAGGGTTTTGAGGGGTTTTATGTATAGGGTTAGGAGATTTTTTGTAGGGTTAGGGTTTGAAGTTTTTGGAGTTGAGAATTTGGGACAGAGAATTTAGGATAGGGGTTGATGATTTTAGGGGGTAGGGAAGGCTGAAATTAAGAAAAAAGAATGAAATAAAGGAGAAAAGAGAATGAGGGAAAAGGATGAACTTGGTGCAAATAGCTTTTAAAACCCTAGGCAACCATTCTTATGTGAGGGTTTTGACATGGTGGATTTTGATTATGAGTTTAGACCATCACCATTCATCAATCACCGTATCATAGCACAAATTTGAATGCAATGCAGTGATAGAGACCCTACCTAGCAATTCTGTGCGTTTTCATGGCGATTTGGAGCAAAGTTTAGCAATTTCGGGCTTTTGAACTGTATGTGCCGCACAGCTTGCCCAACGCGTCGCGCCTTCCCAGTGTGCCGCGCCCATTCAAAAATACACTGTGTGATTTCTCCCAGTGCGCCGCGCCTCCCCAGTGCGCCACACCTTCTGCCTAGTGCGCCGCGCCGGCAAATTGCAGCGATTTTTTGTCTAATTTCTCACTATTTCACAAAAATCACTTTGAGATGCCTCCTCTTTGTTCTTGGCATGCAAATGAATGTTTTAAAACTTGGAGACATGCTTTATATATTGGCTTTTCAAATTAATTTTGTCAAAAACGCATTTTTGTAATGTTTTGCAGATGACCTTTATTTCAACCTCTGTTTTGGACTTTTTCACTGCTTTTCACTTTGTAATGAGTGAAATGACCCGAGCTTGGCTTTTTTTTGTAGGTTAGGGAGCTTCTTAGGCTAAGGAAAAGAACCAGGGTGCAAGTGAAGAAATTTAGAATGAAGAGAACAAAATTTACATGAGTTTGTACAAATAAAGCTGAATACTCTGTTTTCTCCTCAAAACGGAGTTTTGAGGAAAAACACATTTCGAACACTTTTTAATAAAATTTATTGGCGATAGAACATCCTCATGGCTTGCTGGTGATCATCGGACACTCTGAAGCATTTATTGACAAAACCCTAATGAAACCCTAGACCTACTTGACACTAAAACCCTAAAGACAACTTTTTCAACTTTGATGAAAAGACTGTTACATGAAGAGCCAACAGGCAGATAACATGAGGGGAATGAGTGACAAAGCCCTTTCGTCAGATTATGGCATGCTCCTAGTGGAATGCAGATCGAGCTGAATGAGACACCTAAAAATGAAATGCAATAAGAGAAATGATCTCTGACGGAGGGATGACCAGACCGACTCTAACATTGGCTCCAATGGGGATGGTAGCTCCAAGGAGGTGCCAAGAACGGTAGATCTCTGGAAGAGCTAGACAGTGCCTTTGTCCATTGGGCTATGGAGTCCATTATTTCAAGAAATCCACACAAGACCTTTGACTCAATTTATTTGACTAAAACTTGACTCAAACCGACTCAATTGTGAAACTGAAATGACTGAAAAACTGACTCGACAAACTGAACTCAAAACTGAAATCTTTCTTCAGAATTATAGCCTTCACTTCGGGCCCCAGACTGAAGAAAATATCACAGCACACACTTGCAATGAAACTGAAATAAAATGGTATTTACAATGACAATGTAAACAGCAGAAATAACTCAGAAATGATACCGCTTGAGCAGCCGACCATTGACCGGCCCTCCGGGACAATCTTCCCTGTTCATCTCCTTCAGAAGAAAGGCATTGTGACCTCGATATGCTGAAATCTTAAAAGGAACTTTCCAGAGATTTTCAAACTTATCGTGCTTGCCCTTTTCCTCATTCCTTGCATCCCATTTCAGCACCACATCATCCAACTGAAATTTGTCCGCCTTTGCTTTTCTGTCATAAATCTTTTTAATTCTCTCCTGCAACTTGAACGTGTTTTGAAAAACTTCTTCTCGTGTCTGCTGCAAATGAATCATTTGATTTAGTCTTCTCTGCATTGGATCATCTTCACTACCAGCCTCCTGAAGAAGTTTGACTACCGGAGCTGCAAGAGAGGTAGGAAACACTGTATCAACTCCATAAACTAGCTCAAAAGGGGACATACCAATGGATTTCTTCTGACTCACTCGATCTGCCCAAAGTGCATGGACCAACTTCTTATGCCAAATTTTCTTATTTATTTCCAACAACTTCTTAATGATATTAACCAAAGATTTGTTGGAAGACTCCGCCAATCCATTGCCTTGTGGATGATAGGCGGTTGAGTGCCCCAAAGTAATGTGATATTTATTACAAAACTCAACCATCCTTTTTGACTTGAAAGTTGCTGCGTTATCAGTGATTAGCTTATTCAGGCAACCAAAACGAGACAAAATATTATTCTCAAGGAAATTATTACCGCATCCGTAGCTTGCCTAGTGGGAATTGCTTCGATCCACTTTGTGAAATAATATGTCGCCGTGAGGATCCACCTATGCTGACTTGAAGAAGCAAGATGAATTTCATCATCCTCCTTAGGTACAAAGCGGCGTAAAAAAATCATCTTACCATTAAAAGATTGAATCTCCTTCTTTTTCCAGGGAAGGTCAATTTGTTGAATCGCTTCTACACGTGTTGGATCAATATGAATGCCATCTTTTGATATGATGTGTCCAAGTATTTTTCCTTCATCCATGGCGAACAAGCTCTTCTTCGGATTCAGTGACACACCATATTTTCTGCACTTTTGAAAGACAGTTTTCAAATGATACATGTGTTCTTCATCTGAATTAGAAAACATCGTCAAATCATCAAGGTACACCACCAAAAAGACATCCTTCTCATTTGCGAAAGCCATATCCATTGCTCGCTGAAATGTGGCGCCTGCATTCTTCAAACTGTAAGGCATTTTAGCGTAGTGAAAAGTCCCCCACGAAGTGGTGAACGTTGTTTTGTCTCGGTCATCTTCATGGACCAAAATTTGGTTATATTCAGAATAACCATCGAGTAGTGACATACGAGATGCTCCAACTACTTGTTGAAGTATGTGATCCATTTTTGGCAATGGATAATTGTCCTTCAATGAAACTTTGTTGAGATTCCTAAAATCAATGCACAAACGAATCTCACCTGTCTTCTTTCGTACGGGCACCAAATTAGATATCCAATTAGAAAATCTGATGGGAACGATGATTCCTGATTTGTACAACCTATTTACCTCCTTCTCAATTGATGGCAGCAATTTTGGATTAAGCCTTCTTAACTTTTGTCTGAAAGGTTTCTGATTAGGCTTAATAGGAATTGTGTGCTGAATTATATTGGTATCATATGCCTTCAAGTCGGAATAGTCCCAAGGAAACACATCGGCAAAGGATGACAAAAAACTGATATATTTGGCTTTTACCTTTTGTGGCAATTTTTTGGACAGCTTTACCATCTTCGGATGTTCAACTATTCCAATATTCACCTCTTCGACTCCCTTCTTTGTTGGCTACAATGTTGGTTTGCGGGCTACGTCATCATGATCAAAGAGTTCTTCTAAAGGTATCAAGCCTTTAGGAATCACATTATCCTTGAGCTGCAACACTTCCATCTAATTGATCTACACATCATCTTTACCATCATCATGTTCTACATCAATTTAGGTATCTTTGAACTTACCTTTGTTTTGCAGAAAATCATCAATTTCCTCATCATCTTGGAAAACTTGCCAATATCTCTGATTGTCCGGGACAGTCGGACGATGTTTCACATGGATTTCAAATTTATTACTTGAGTTCATAAGAATCTTCAAATTACTCGCTACCTTAGCAAGTGCATCCGCAATACTATTTTGAATACGAGGCACACACGTCAAGGTATAATATGAAAACAACTTCAAGATGTCTAGAACAGCATTCCGGTATGCCTGCATCTGAGGATGCTTTGCTTGATATTCGCCTTTAACTTGCTTAATCACCAATTCGGAGTTGCCATATGCAGCAATCCTTTTAGCATTCATCTTTCTTAGTATTTTTAGGATAGAAATCAAAGCTTCGTACTCAGCCTCATTGTTTGAGCAATCAAAAGCAAGCTTGTAAGAACATACCCGCACATTACTAGGCACTTTGTTCGGAGCAGAAAAAGGACTGCGTACCCAAATACCAATTCTAGCACCATCATTTCCCACTGCTCCATCAAAATCCATTGTCCACATACCATCTTACTCTTCCTCTAAGTGGTGAAACTCTGTTTGTTGTATTTTTTCTGCTTGTTGTCCATTATCTTTTCCTGATCGCTGAATGGTATTGTCCTGTTCTTGACTTTCTTTCTTCAAAACTTCTCTGAAATTCTCTGCTATTTCTGGAATATCATCTGCTGTAACTAAATGACTATCAATCTCATTGAAACTATCTGAATACAAAACAAAAGTCTCTAAATCTGTATGTACATAATTAATCGGATGATTAATAGGTTTCTCCTTGCTTGTAATCATGTATTTCATTTTTTGCTACCGATAAAGTTTTCTCATTTGGCCAAACACAGGAATCGTTGCATAGGAGAAATCAAGTTGCATTGTTCCTTTAATCTTTGCTCCCCGAGATCTGGAAAGAAGAATTCCAAATCTAGGAGGTATATCCACCACCACCACGTCCATCAACACATTTTTAGCCGGAATCTGATACAAACTGACCACCAAGTCATTAATGAGCCCAATACATCTCACCCCGCTAGAATCAAATGAATAAAGATCATGGTATTTCCTGGTAATTTCCAAACCCAACTTCTCCATGATAGCCTTCGGCATAAGATTGTGGGAGGCACCGAAATCAAACATAGCATTATGCAACACAAACTCATGCACTCTCAAACTGATATAAAAAGGAGGCACATCACTATCTGGGGACTCACCATTTAATGCTAGGCCAAAAATCAGTTCAGGTTGATCATCTTCCACACTCACCATATCAGACATTGGATCAAAATTTAAAATTTTGGCGACTTGACCTCTATAATTGTTGTTCCTCATCAGTTCAGACAAGGGAATGGATACCTTCAATTTAGAAATTTCATTTTCTAAACTAAAAGCAGAGGTCTTTTCTACCTCTTTGGCTGGAACATCTTTCTTTTCAGCTTTATCTTTTGATACAAATGGTTGATTTACTCTTTCATTTACTGGTGAAGATTTGCTAGGAGTAGGATCAACAACTTCTTTTCCTTTTTTGGTACAACAGGTGGCTCATTATTAGATGCTAGAACTTCTTTTCTCTTCTGGATTGGATTGATGGGGACATTTCTATTTCTTAGTGAATACTGATGCTACTGGGTGGACAAGGCATGCATATAACCTCTCTGATACTCATCTGACTCCTCTTCAAGAGCTGTGTCATTTGCTAAGATAAAATTTGCATCTTGCTATACAACTGAACTTTCTGCATACTCATCATCTTCAGTGATAAAGGTGGGCATATCATCAGGAGTAAAGAAGTGATTTTCTTCTCCTATTACATTGTCTTCATCATCAGATTCGGGACCAACAAAATTCTGCTGAAGAGGTGTCTTTACTTACTGCTGTTGTGATGCCAATTCTTGTGCTCGCTACTCACGCTGTTTGATCCTAAATTGAGGTTGCTTCTGTCCTCGGAAATTAGGATTTTGAATCCACAGTTCAGGCTTATCAAGTGCTAACCTTTCAATCATCTTCTCTACCTTGCGGAGCACTTGATTTGAAGTAGAAGCTTCTTCCTTTATTGAGACTCTCTTCTCAGCTTTCAATCTAGCTCTCTTGTCATTCAAATTTGCCTCAACACTAACGGCAATTTTCTGCATTTCTTCTAAGGTAGCTAGATCTCTCTCTCTTAATTGATAAGCCATGTCCGGATCAAAACCATCCAGTAACTTAAGCAAATCTGACTTTCTAGATGGCCTTAAATCATCAGGAATTGCATTATAAACCGCATTGAATATAATACAATAGTCTTGCACGGACTCACCAGCATTCCGCTTGATCTTGGTATATTCAGAAGTGATTTGAAGTGGGTCTTTCTTAACTTCCCAGTGATCCAAGAATGGCCTTTGCAGCTCTTCTAATGTGGGAATACTTCTAGCTGTCAAAGCTCTGAATCATTTTCTTACCTCACCTGCGAAAGTCTGCACGAATAATCTCATGGTCACGTTTTCTGCATCAATCTCATGAAGCTCGAAGAAATCCGTCATTTTTTCTACATGTTGTTGAGCCGTGGTACCTTGAGGAGTGCCATCAAACAAAGGAATTTTACTCTGATAATCTGCGAGCATGTCACCCAAAACTTGAGGCAGCGCGAGAGGTGCAAACCGAGCAGCCATTGCTCTTGGTGGATTTGCAATCGGTCTTGGTGAAGTTGGAGGAGTGGGTGCAGCTGATGTGTGAGGTGTGTGAGGAGGCGTATGTGGAGGTGAAGTAATTTTTGATGTAGAAGGAGTATATGGAGGTGAATTTATAGCAGACTTTTGATCATAAATAGTAGGCTGCGGGGGAAGGGTGGGAATGAAGAGAGGCTCAGTAGGAATTCTTGAGGTGGATGCCATTACGGAAGATCCGAGGGATGCAGATGAAGCTTCTAGGAAATCAACGATATTTGAAGCGTGAATTTCACTCTGAAGGTGCTTCAAGATAAAATTATCAATTGATTTATTGTTTTTTTCAACTTCAAGAGCTGCAGCAAAGTTAGGATTTGGGACTATAGAACCAAGAGCACTTCCGGATTTGGTTTCAAACAATGAAAATTCAAACTTTTCATCAAAATCAAGCTCTTCAAGATACTTAAAAATTGCAGGACATGAACAAGATTTAAACACGGGAGTCATAGAGCTCTCTTGACGAAGGAGTCTTGGAATCAAATTGGGATTTTCGTAGACAGGGGGAGGATTTGGATCTAGATTAGCTCTGGTATATATCTTTGAAGCCAGCGTGTTATTTTCAAGAAATCAAAGGGACATAAAAAACTTGTTCAACCTTTAAAATTCTAAACTTATCGTCCAAAAGTTTAGAATTCTTAGGTGTACTAGGGTGATTTACAGGTCAAGTGTCACGATTACAAGCTAGACCGGAGATTGACTGAAGCAGCATTTATCTACTTGCGCTAATGCAAAGCAAAAGCGTTTCGAAGGCTACCTGGCATAACTTCAGGCTCCGTCTGTAGCTTATAAAACAAATGACATCAACAAGCAAACCATTTTCTTCCCCAGTATGGTCGCCACTATGTTAGAGCCTAGATTTGCCTCAGGCTGAAAAGACAAGGTTCTAGGTCCACATCAAACCACGCTCAGCCTCGTAGCTAGCCCTACGAGGACAGGAGAGGGCTCTCTCTGGGTCAATCTCAACGAAAGATAATCGATGGGGCTTGAGATGACTGATTTAACAACTGATCTTAGGCTAGGTATGAAGTGCAAGGATTTGATTTGAGTTTTGGGGGTTTTTTGTTGGAAAAAGGGAAAGGCAAATTTTGGGTCCAGGGATGAGGCCAGATTTTTGCAGAGTTCAGGTAGGGGCAAGATAGGCAGTAGTTTTGATGCTTTAGATTGAATGAATGGGTGGATCAAATTGGTGAGGAGCCAAGGAGGGCAAGAAGGTCTCAAGAGTCCTCCTCAAACAGATGAAAACATGTGGAATTAAACAAAATTTCAAGGCAAAGCATAGCAGTCCAATGAATTCTACCTTAATCACTCATTTGTTTAATTGCAGAAGACAAGAGAAGGGAAAATGATACACATAAACATTAGTGAACTTACAAATACATAGATAAATACACCATCAAAACATAGAGCCACATGGATCCCAACAAGTGCTGCAAAACCCTGGTCCTTCCTTTGCCAAAATTGCGGAAATGAAATGTACAATAGAGTGCCAAGCAATCCCAAGTATCCAACCCTGAAAATGACTGAGAAACTGCATGATATAGACAAGCCTAACTCCTTCCCATGCCTCTAGGGGTCGAGATCATCAGTCTAGGAGCTGTTTGAACCAATTCTAAACAAGGAACTGAAATCTAGGTAATCAAACAACTTACCCCTATATGCTAGGAAACTGATTCATTCATTTAATTTTCACTTTTTAGTGAATGAATCATCTAGAACAAGTAAAAATGTGCCAATATTACATCATGGTTATCAAATTACATCATGAAAGATCAAGAGTAACATCAAAAAGCAAAACCGGTCAAAACTGGGCGAATTTCTGAGCTGAATAGTGAAAAATAGGCAAAAATCCTCTATGCGCAGCCCCTGATTCTTTATGCATCGTGCCACTTTGGAGCTGATTTTGAGGCACTTCCTGAAGTCTAAATTAAACCCAAGTGTGCTTGTTGGAAATCCCTACCTGTCTAATTTCCAACCCAAGTGGAATTTCTGAATTTGGATGTCATTTTCCCCTCCAAAAATTCAATCTCCCAAGCCTGCTTCTTGTGTATCAAAATAGGGGCAGTGAGGTCATTTTTTGAGTGTTTTTGACCTACTAAGGACTCAAAACTTGCCCAAATTTATTGGCCATGCACCAGCAACCATGATTTTTCATGCCAAATCTGGAAATGCAAAGTTTTTTGGATTTGGAGCTCCCTAGCAAAAGCGCGTGCCACATGGCGCGACACATAGGGAGGAAAACCCTGTTTTTTTGTGCCAAAATTTGTCGAAATTCCAAAAATGCCCCAAATTTCTTGAAATTTGGGCTGGAGCTTCTCCATCAAGTGTCATGTTGGGCTAAAGAGGCTTTGGCCAATATCCAAAGATGATCATGCTCCTTTTGCCTCTTTTGCTTCCTTATTGCCTTCTTTAATTTTGCCTTTAGATTCCTTATTCGTGCCTTGCAAACCTTGTTCCGCGCCATGTAGTGGAAAGCCATGTGTCTCAGCAATGCTTTGTCTCTATCAGCCTTGTCCAGTAGTCCCTCTAAGTGGATGTTGATCCTCTCGAGCCAAGACTCCCGATCATCATTAATCTCTTGCTCCAATGAAGTGAGCTCAATCCTTCTCCTTTGTGCAGCTTGGCGATTCTCGCGGATGTTTTGTAACTCCATGATTGCTTGCTGATCTTCAAGTTGTTTGTTCCTCTGCTCCAAGTATTTCATAGTCCACTTAGCCCTCTCCAATTCAAGGGATAAGGCTTTGATCTCTGTCTGCTGCTCCTGGATGATCTCTCTAAGTTTGGCACTTTCCGGGCCCATATCTATATCATCATCATGAATGAGAATGAAGTTGGTCTCTTGTTCACCTGAAGGCCCCTCATCCTGCATTGGCCTCTTGCCTGTGTCCTGTGCTTGTGGTGCTAATTTCGAAAGCGAGGCCCCTTCCACACTGGGGGGAGATAACACTCGCTTCGCTGCTACAGACAAATTTCTAGTGCCCCTCTGATATGCGATGAATACTGGCACACTAACAGTCTCATGGCGCTCATACTGATGAGAAGGTCCACCTGTGTCATGCCAAACCTGTGAAAGTCCCTGTGAAGCTCTGAAGAAATCATGGGAGATGAAATCATCCCAAGTGATGCCTTGTAATCCGAGCTAACGAACCACCAAAATCTTGATGAGAGCAAAATGATAAACACTGTTAAGTTGCTGCTGAGGGGTTTTGTGTTGCACAAGGGTGGTCATCCTATCTATGTTCCAGCAAATAAAATACGGAATGTTCATCATCCGTACCCTGGTGAAATGCATGAGCAACCTGATGTGATAAGCATATAAACGAGAGAACCATCCCTCACAGCTGAAATACTTCATGATTAATTTCATTAGTGGAGCATATTCATCTTTAAGATATCGGAATGGAAACACTCTCTTGAGCTGCCTCAAGAAACCGATTTTAATATATGGCTCATAATGCTACCAGTCAATCTTCTTCCTCTTGTTCGATGGTTCTCCAATGTTGGGTATGTCGGTTTCCAGTGAGATAGATTCTGGTGTAAGTGTGAAGGTGACACCAGCCAAAGTAACCTAATCTCCATGTAAATGTAGTACAAATAGACGAGCCAACTCATGATGAAATTGAACATTAGCCACCTTCTCACAAAACTCATAGCATGACTGATGCTGAAAATAGAAAATGGCTAGAGGGCAGGCCTGTAATTCAGTGAGGGTGATTGGTTCTTCTCTGATATGTCTACCTCCTCTATGAGGCCTCCGGGATGCATGTTCCTCCATGGGTGAGTCACTGTGGGTTTCCATTCCATAATCAGATGAATGCTTAGATGCCATGACTGCTGTACAAAATACCTTGGAGAAAAAGATGCTGTTGTGTTGGACTGCTCTTTTGTGATGTGTTTAATTTCTGCCACCAAGGGGAAAACAAATGAAACAAGGGACTGTTAGGAAGGGGGAAGAAATAAGGGATTAGGGACTATTGGGACAAATTTTATTAGGGAAAGTAGGAGGGTTTTGAGGGGTTTTATGTATAGGGTTAGGATATTTTTTGTAGGGTTAGGGTTTGAAGTTTTTGGAGTTGAGAATTTGGGACAGAGGATTTAGGATAGGGGTTGATGATTTTAGAGGGTAGGGAAGATTGAAATTAAGAAAAAAGAATGAAATAAAGGAGAAAAGAGAATGAGGGAAAAGGATGAACTTGGTGCAAATAGATTTTAAAACCCTAGGCAACCATTCTTATGTGAGGGTTTTGACATGGTGGATTTTGATTATGAGTTTAGACCATCACCATTCATCAATCACTGTATCTTAGCACAAATTTGAATGTAATGCAGTGATAGAGACCCTACCTAGCAATTCTGTGCGTTTTCATGGCGATTTGGAGCAAATTTTAGCAATTTCGGGCTTTTGAACTGTATGCGCTGCGCAGCTTGCCCAACATGCTGCACCTTCCTAATGCGCCGCGCCCGTTCAAAAATACACTGCGCGATTTCTCCCAGTGTGCCACGCCCGTTCAAAAATACACTGCGCGATTTCTCCTAGTGCGCTGCACCCGTTCAAAAATACACTACGCAATTTCTCCCAGTGCACCGCGCCTCCCCGGTGCGCCGTGCCTTTTGCCCAGTGTGCCGCGCCGGCAAATTGCAGCGATTTTTTGTCTAATTTCTAACTCTTTCACAAAAAACACTTTGAGATGCCTCCTCTTTGTTCTTGGCATGCAAATGAATGTTTTAAAACTTGGAGACATGCTTTATATATTGGCTTTTCAAATTAATTTTGTCAAAAACCCATTTTTGTAATGTTTTGCAGATGACCTTTATTTCAACCTCTGTTTTGGACTTTTTCACTTCTTTTCACTTTGTAATGAGCGAAATGACCAGAGCTTGGCTTGTTTTTGTAGCTTAGGGAGCTTCTTAGGCAAAGAAAAAGAACGAGGGTGCAGGTGAAGAAATTTACAATGAAGAGAACAAAATTTACATGAGTTTGTACAAATAAAGCTGAATACTCAACAAATTTTGAACACTTTTTAACAAAATTTATTGGTGATAGAACATCCTCATGGCCTGCTGGTGATCATCAGACACTCTGAAGCATTTATTGACAAAACCCTAATGAAACCTTAGACCTACTTGACACTAAAACCCTAAAGACAACTTTTGCAACTTTGATGAAAAGAATGTTAAAGGAAGAGCCAACAGGCAGATAACATGAGGGGAATGAGTGACAAGGCCCTTCCGTCAGATTATGGCATGCTCCTAGTGGAATGCAGATCGAGCTGAATGAGACACCTAAAAATGAAATTCAATAAGAGAAATGATCTCTGACGGAGGGATGACCAGACCGACTCTAACACCAACTACTTAGATTGCTCGAAATAAAGTACACACCAGTATGTACAATGATGATGAATTTTCAGAACTCTTTCAAACATAGTAGTGCTTGAGAAACCTACCATTGATCGCTCCTTCTGAATAATCTCCTACATCCATTTCTTCCAATAAGAAAGAATTCTTTCCTCTGAAAGCAGAAATTTTGTAAGTTCCCTTCCATAAGTTTTCAAATTTGCCATGTTTTCCCTTCTCTTGATTTTTGGCATCTCACCGAAGAATCACATCTCCTAGACTGAAATTGTCTTCCTTGGTCTTGCGATCATAAATATTTTTAATCTTCTCCTGGAGTTTAGATGTGTTCTGAAGAACCTCTTCCCTTGTCTGCTGTAAATGAATCATCTGATTTATCCTTCTTTGCATATCATTAGTCTCACTATCCAATTCCTGCAGAATTTTCATGACTGGGACAGCAAGAGATGAAGGAAAAATTGTATCAATCCCATATACCAGCTTAAAATGGGACATACCTATTGATTTTTTAGTGCTGACCCTATCCGCCCATAAGGCATTGATGATATTTTTATGCCAGTTCTTCTTCTTCACTTCTAGAACCTTCTTGATGATGTTGACCAAGGATTTATTGGAGGATTCGGCAAGAAAATTCCCCTATGGATGATAAGAAGTAGAATGTCCTAAAACAATATGGTATTTTGCGCAGAAGTCCACATTCTCTTTGACTTGAAGGCAGAAACATTATCAGTAATTATTTTTTGTGGGCATCGAAATCTAGATAAGATATTAAACTCAATGAATTGAATGATGACAAAATCAGTAGCTTGCCTAGTTGGGATTGCCTCAATCCACTTTGTGAAGTAGTCAGTGGCTATCAATATCCATTTATGTTGTGTTGAAGATGAAGGATGGATTTTTCCAATGAAATCAAGACCCCACTACTAAAAAGGAGCTGAAATTGAGATAGGTTGCAAGGGAAATGGAAAAAGCTTTCTCTTTCCTTGAAAAATCTGACATTCATGGCAGCTCATCACTATTTTGTATACATCAGAAAAGAGGGTTGGCCAGTAGAAGCCAGCTCTTACGATATTATTTGTTGTAGTTTTCCAAAAGTGATGACTGCCACAGTCTCCTTTATGGAAATCTTTCATGACATCCTTGGCTTCATTTTCTACCAAACAATTCAGCAACACACCACCAGGATCTTTCCAATATAAAACACCATCTAGAATACAATATTTTGAAGCCTTCAATTTTAAAGATCTAGCTTTACCTTTGGGAACTTCTAGTGGAGGGTTCAAGTGTTGCAAGACATGGACAATGTCGGAATACCAAGGAGAGGAAATAAACATGTCAGACACTTGTAGGAAAGGATCATCTTCTTCTTGTTCTTTAGAAAGTGCAGCAATCAAATTGATGGCTATTGCATGTATATTTGATTCAGCGATGAGTTTAGCCAAACCTTGTCCTTTGATGAGCTTTGTAGGCTTTATCTCCAAGTCATATTCTAGCATAGCTACAATCCACTTTCCTTTTCTGCCTTCAGGATCTTTCTGCACAAGAATTTCTTTAACTATTGTAGTAGGAACATAAGCAATGGTGTGAGAATGCAGAATATAAACTCGAAAATCCTTGAGAGCCTTCACCAAAGCCAAGGCCTGCTTCTCAATGATATTGTATCTTAGTGCTACATCTCTTATAGTGCGACTGAAAAACATTATGGGCTGCTCATTTTTCTGATCTTTCTTTTGCATTAGGACCGCTACTAATGTATGCTCAGATGCAAAAGAAAAGATGATGAAATCTTAAGTGTAATCTGGACTAATCAAAATAGGAGCAGTAGATAATGAAAACTTCACTGCATGAAATGATTTCTTAACCTCTAAAGACCACTTTACCTCACTATCCTTCTTCAGCATGTTTTTCATTTCCTTTAAATGCTCAGCTAGATTAGGAATGAATCTTCTCAAAAAATTGATTTTCCCATTGAAAGACTGAATCTCTTTCTTGTTCCTTGGGAAATCTAATTGCTGAATGGCCTCCACTCTTGTAGGATCAATGTGAATTCCATATTTAGAGATGATGTGTCCCAATAGCTTACCTTCTTCCATGGCGAATAGGCTCTTCTTTGAGTTGAGTGAGATGCCAAATTTTCTGCATTTCTGAAGAAAAAAAATCTTAAATGATGTAAATGATCTTCATTATATTTTGAAAACATTGTAAGATCATCTAAAGAGATAACCAGAAATACATATTTTTCATTTGCAAAAGCTATGTCCATAGCTCACTGAAAAGTAGCTCCTGCATTCTTCAATCCAAAAGGCATCTTGGCGTACATGAATGTACCCCATGGCGTTGTAAAGGTTGTCTTGAGTTGATCATCCTTATGTACCAAAATTTGATTGTACCTAGAGTATCTCTAGAAATGACATCCTAGAGGACCCAACCACCCTCTGAAGTATATGATCCATCTTTGGCAGGGGATAATTGTCTTTCAGGGATATCTTGTTCAAATTTTTGAAATCAATACATAGACGAATCTCCCCGGTCTTCTTTCTTACAGGCACTAGATTAGACATCCATTTAGAAAATTGAATAGGGACTATGATACCAAACTTATAAATCCTATTTACCTCTTTCTCAATCAATTGCAGTAGTTTGGGATTGATCCTCCTTAGTTTCTCATGAAATGGATTTTTATCGGGCTTGATAGGAACGGTATGTTGAATGACACTCTTGTCATAAACCTTTAGATCTGAATAGTCCCAAGCAAATACATTAGCAAATTATTTCATTAAATATATGTACTTACTTTTTGTTTCAGGAGATAAGGACTTTGATAGCTTAACCATCTTTGGATTATTAGTTGTGCCAATGTTTACATCTTCAAATCATTTTTCAGTAGGCACCATGGTGGGCTTCTTGGCGACATCATCATGATCAAACAACTCTTCCAAAGGCACCAAGCCTCTTGGAATGTTATTGTCCTTGAGTTGTAATATCTCAATCTCAGCTGAGTGGATTGTTGGCATTATGGCTAAAGTGTTGTCCTTGATGGCAACCCATTCAGGTGGTAGATCACAGTACTTCAAGTCAGCAGCAAAGATTGATGGTCAGCTATCAAATTCTGAAGAAAATAAGGGGTACGCAGGTACACCTTGCATAAGGTGCGTACACGCAGGTCAGTATTACATAAAGTGTGTACATACCTGCAGTTATCCCGTTCAGGAGGTGCGTACCCCCAGTGCACACATTTCAAGGCAAAGAAATTCACATGTGGGGTTTTCTTATGTTTTACTCTTGGTATTTAGCCGATGGTATTGGGTTATTATGGTGTCGGCTCGTGGTAATGATCCATGTTTTAAGGAAGAGCTTTCCTATATAAGGCAAAGGAGATCATTTGGCTTGAGTATGTTTTGGGTTGAATATCTTATGAGGGCTAGATCTGGTCTAGATCTAAACAAGGCGAATCTACTGATGGACCGAGATCTCTTCGGCGCATGTTCAGATCTGTAGATCTGACTGTCTGGGTTACTTCTGAAGTCTTGAAATCATCTATGCCCGGAGGTACGCAGGTGCAGTAAGAGAAAAGTGCGTACATACGCAGAAACGAAGCGTTTCAGGTGCGCCGGTACGCAGCCGCATAAGGGTTCAGGTGCGCCGGTACGCAGGCACAGAAGAGCTGCAGGTGCACCGGTACGCAGGCATAGAAGAGCTGCAGGTGCGCCGGTACACAGGCACAGAAGGGTTGCAGGTGCGTACATACGCAGGCAATTCAATAGACTCAGAGCGAGGTACGCAGGCTAGCAGTTGAGCAGGGTACGTCCAGGACGCAGGCTAGCAGTTGAGCAGGGTGCGTACTGTAAGCAGGCAAGCAGTTGAGCAGGGTGAGTACAGTAAGCAGGCCAGTAGTTGAGCAGGGTGCTTACGTAAGCAGGCAAGCAGTTGAGCAGGGTGCTTACTTCTCTTAAAATCTTTGTTTATCATTATTGTGTTCTGGGTTTGGTCCTATTATTGTTGATCTGGTTACTACAGTTGATTGGGTGATTCTCTTATACTTGATGATCAATTGATACTTATGGATCCAGTTTGAAAATTTATGAAAAGTGGTCCTTGTAAGAAAAGAAGTAGGGGGTTGTAGCTCCCTTTCAGGAGAGACTAGAAAACGAGAGAGAGTTGTAGCTCTCTGCAGGTTGCAGCCTGCGTACTGGTAAAGGACTGCACCAGTACAAAACCATTGTAAAAGGAGTTTCTAATTTGAAAGAAGATAGAGACATATTGCAGCAGGTGGTTTTCACCCACATTGGGTTTCCACCTTACATCTTGTGTTCTTTGGTGTGACTATCTGTTTTCTTTTGTTCATGCTCATTATTTTATGGTACTGACATGCAAAAATAATTCAAAGAACAAATAAAGAAGATTTATTAAAAGAATTATATAATACTGATTCACCCCCCTCTCAGTATTATTTCCAACAATTGGTATCAGAGCCAGGTCCTTCAGAGAAGCTTGATCGCTTGAAGGTAGATCGTTCATCATGAGCAACTACGAGAGAGAAGCATCAATCAGGCCACCGGTTTTTGATGGGACAAACTTCAATTATTGGAAGGTAAGAGTTACTTCCTATCTTCAATCTCTTGGTACAGAAGTTTGGGACATCGTAGAGACAGGCTACGCTTTTCCTTCAGCTACTCCTACAGATGCAGCCGAGGAAAAGAAGTATGAAACAAATGCGAAAGCAGTCAGTACTCTATTAGGATGTATATCTCAATCAGAATTCATGAAGGTAATGCACTATAAATCCGCAAAAGAGATATGGGACAAAATTGTCACGAGCTATGAAGGAGATGAACAGGTAAAACGTGCTAAACTTCAAACTCTCAGAATTCAGTATGAGACTCTCAAAATGTATAATGATGAAAGTGTGGCTAACTATTTTCTTCGGGTAGATGAGGTTGTTAACTGTATGAAAAATTTGGGTGAAGAAATAAAAGAGGCTGTTGTGGTTGAAAAGGTTCTAAGATCATTGTCCCCCAAGTTTGAATCTAAAGTATCTGCAATAGAAGAAAAGGAAAATCTACGAATTCTTACTATGTCTCAGCTACATGGAATTCTAACTGCTTATGAAATGAGGAAGGGAGGTCCATCAGACAGAAGAGAAGCTGCTTTCAAGGCATCAGGCAAAGGATATTATTATGAAGCGAGCCACGTCCCAGAAGAAGAGGAAGAAGAATCAAATTTTGTCAGAAATCTTCAAAGGGGTTCTGGAAGGTTCAGAGGTAAGTTACCTTTTAAATGCTTTGCTTGTGGAAGAGTAGGTCATTATGTTGCAAAATGTCCTTATAAGGATAAAGGAAAGGAACCTGCTAGATGGAACAAGAAACAGAATGCAAATAAGAAAAGCTACTACACTCATGAAGATAGTGATGGTCTATCAAACAGTGATCAAGATGAACAAGGTAATGAATATAAGTTGTTAATGGCATTTGAAGATGATGATTATATGGATGCTATAGATGTGGATAACCTTTATGATGAAATTACTAGACTCAAGAGATGTATAGAAGAAAAGAACATGATCATTGATACTCTACAATTTCAAATTGATGAAAAGGAAAAACATCTTGAAAAATTAGAAGGTGAAATTGTTGGTCTTAGAAAAGAGATTGAGAAAACAAAAGCTATTAATCTCAAGTTTGTCAAAGGATCTGAAACTTTGGATGAGATTATCAATGTGCAGCGGTCTCCTCTAAACAAGACAGGTCTGGGCTATAATGGAGAAACCTCTCAAGCATCCACCTCAAAAAGTTATCTTGATGCAGCAAGAAGAAATGAGCAAAAGCACAATGAAGATCATCAGGTAAAGCAGGGACAAATTACAAACAGAAACTATCAGGGGAAATCGATCTTAAGGGTGAACAAAAGCTACAACCAGCCACAGGTAAAATCTTCTCAATTTGGTTCAAGAATAGATGACAATAGAAATTACAATCAATTGGCTGGTAGATTCGATAACCGCAGAAGTTTCTTCAATGGACAATGCTTTTCTTGCCATAACTTTGGTCACAAAGCAGCTCAATGTGTTGCATATAAAACGATCATGACTAGGGAAGCTCAAAAACAAAGAAGTATGACGGGGATTACAAAAAGGACCTATAACAACTTTTCGGTTCTTGAAAATGAAGTTGAATGTTCTATTTGCAATAACTTTGGTCATGAAGACTCTGAATGCAGGAGCAGGTTTCAGCAGAAAAAGGAACAAGCCTCAAGCACCAAAACATGGAGAATAAAGGAACCTCAAATAGAAAGATGTGGGATAGCATTTTATGCAGAGGGACAGGAAAATCTATGGTACATTGACAGTGGATGTTCGAAGCATATGACAGGTGATAAAGAAAAACTTGAGTCTTATTCTACTCTAGAAAATGGAAAGAAAGTCTCTTTTGGAAATGATACTCCTGCAACTATAAAAGGAAAAGGAATTGCTTAGTTAAAAGAAAAGGTCAAGGCTGGAAATGTTTTGTATGTTGATGGATTGAAGCGTAATCTTCTAAGTGTCAGCCAGATGTGTGATCAAAGAACCGAGGTTATATTCAGATCAAATGGATGTCTTGTTCGTGATCTTGATACAGGTAAAACAGTGATCAAAGGCAAAAGAACTCCAAATAATCTGTACATATTTGAAGAAGGACAACAACAATGCTATCTGAGCAAGGATGATGAGCACTGGTTATGGCATCGGAGGTTGGGACATCTAAGCTTTTCACAAATAAGGAAAGCATGCAAATATCAGGCAGTTCGTGATCTTCCAGATATCAAAATTCCTGACAACACCATATGCAAATCATGTCAGTTTGGAAAACAAACCAGAACTAACTTTCCAGAGAAAGAAGGATCAGCTAGCATGCCTCTTGAGCTAGTACATACAGATACATGCGGTCCTTTCAGGAAAAGAACACCTCGAGGAGAAGAATACTTGATATTATTCATTGACGATTTCTCTAGGTTTGTCTGGTTAGGACTTATGAAGCACAAAGATGAAGCATTCGAAAAATTCAAATCCTTTAAAGCCTTGGTTGAAAATCAATCAGGTCACAAAATTAAGTGCCTCAGATCTGATAGAGGTGGGGAATTTACTTCAAATGAATTTTTCGATTTCTGTGAAGAATATGGGATAAGAAGAGAATTCTCTACAGCAAGAACTCCTCAGCAAAATTGAGTTGTGGAAAGGATGAACAGAACAATCCAACAAATGGCTCGTGCTATGCTTGATGAGTCAGGAACTCCCGCAACCTTCTGGGGTGAAGCTGCACATGCTGCGGTTGTTATTCTCAACAAAACAAATGTCCAGGTGAATAGCACTCAAACTCCTCATGAGCTCTGGAGTGGTAGGACTCCTTCGGTAAAGCACTTCAAAATCTTTGGGAGCAAATGCTATATCAAGAATACGGATGAGCAGCTTGGCAAACTTGAACCTAGAGCAGATGAAGGCATTCTTCTTGGTTACTCTCCACATAGCAAAGCATACAAATGCTACAATAAAAGACTTGGCAGAATTGTTGACAGCATTGATGTAGTGGTTGATGAAAAGGGATACATTCCTAGGCAAGTACATCATGAAGACATCGAAGAAGATGAAGGCTACCCCCAATGACAGAATGATGAAGAAGAAGAACCTCAAGAAGAAGAACCAGAGGAGCAAACAAGAATAGAAGAAAAGACTCCATCCAGATATGTTCAGAAGAATCATCCAGAATCTCAGATTATGGGGCAGAAAGAAGCAGGTGTACAAACAAGAAAAACAGTTGCAGAAGCTTCAAGCTATTTGGCATTACTCTCCTCTACTGAACCACAAAATGTGAAAGAGGCATGCAAAGATGAATGTTGGGTGAAAGCAATGGATGAAGAACTTGAGCAGATCGAAAAGAACAACACTTGGGAGCTGGTTCCTAGACCAAAAGATAAGAATGTTATCGAAACAAAATGGGTCTTCAAAAATAAATTGAATGAAAATGGAGAAGTAATTAGAAACAAAGCCAGACTTGTTTGTAAAGGGTATGCGCAGCAAGAAGGAATAGACTTTGAAGAAACCTTTGCTCCTGTTGCAAGACTTGAGGCCATCCGAATGTTCCTTGCTCTCTCAAGTTTTCAAAACTTCAAAGTATTTCAAATGGACGTGAAATCAGCCTTTCTGAATGGAGACTTGGAAGAAGAAGTGTACATTGAACAGCCAGATGGGTTCATTCTTGGAAATGATCCAAATCTTGTATGCAGATTGAAAAAGGCTCTCTATGGTCTCAAACAAGCTCCAAGGGCTTGGTACTACCATTTGGACAAATATCTTCATCAACAAGGCTTTTCAAAAGGATCAGCAGATAGCAATCTTTATATAAAAGTTGAAAATGACAAATTGCTAATACTTGTTGTATATGTAGATGACATTATTTTTGGGAGCAATGAAGAAGCTATGAGTCAAAACTTTGCCTCGGTCATGCAGAAAGAATTTGAAATGTCCTTGCTAGGAGAACTGACATATTTCCTTGGTTTGCAAATCCAACAAAAAGAAGGAGGAATCTTTTTATCTCAAACCAAGTATCTCAAACAGATTTTGAAGAAATATGGTATGGAAGATGCAAAACCAGTATGTACACCCATGGTCACAGGATGTAGCCTCAGTGCAAATGATGAATCTGCAGCAGTACATCAACCAACCTACATATCTATGATTGGAAGTTTACTTTATTTGACAGGTACCCGACCAGACATCATGCATGCAGTTGGAATAGTTGGAAGATTTCAGGCAAATCCGAAGGAGACTCATCTTCAGGCAGTGAAGAGAATTTTCAAATATCTTCAAGGGACTCAAAATTATGGCTTATGGTATCCTAGAGATACAGATCTTACACTTCATGCTTATACAGATGCAGATTGGGCCGGAAGCGTGGATGACAGGAAAAGCACAAGTGGTGGTGCGTTCTTTATGGGTTCCAGACTGGTATCTTGGTTCAGCAAGAAACGGAGTTCGATTGCCTTGTCTACAGCTGAAGCGGAATATGTTGCTGCTACATCTTGTTGCACCCAACTCCTCTGGATGATGCAGACTTTGCAGGATTTTCAAATCACTTGTACACCACCAATCCCCATCTTATGTGATAACACAAGTGCAATCAGCATCTCAAAGAATCCTGTTATGCATTCAAAAACCAAGCACATACCAATCAAGTATCATTTTCTCCGGGAACAAGTGCTTGAACAGAAGGTCAAGTTGGAGTATGTTCCTTCTAAGGAACAAGTTGCTGATATTCTCACCAAACCATTGCCTAGGGACACTTTTGAATACCTCAGGCAAAAGCTGGGGGTTGTTGATGCATCATCTTATTGCTGAACCTCTTCTGATTGATGGTACAGGTTCAGGGGGAGCATATAATGCATTGTTGGCATTATGGAGGATGTGCAGAAGGAGATCTTGGAAGTAGCTGCAATATGTCTCTATCTCTTTCATGGTGGATTATGGTTCTTCGATGCAAATCTGGTTCATATTCAGGGGGAGCATGTTCTTAGGGGGAGCATAACCCTTTTCCCTTGATGTCAAAGGGGGAGAATGAAGCTGAAGCTTTGAGGTTGCCATCAAGTCCAAAGGGGGAGATTGTTGGCATTATGGCTAAAGTGTTGTCCTTGATGGCAACCCATTCAGGTGGTAGATCACAGTACTTCAAGTCAGCAGTAGAGATTGATGGTCAGCTATCAAATTCTGAAGAAAATAAGGGGTACACAGGTACACCTTGCATAAGGTGCGTACACGCAGGTCAGTATTACATAAAGTGCGTACATACCCGCAGTTATCCCGTTCAGGGGGTGCGTACCCCCAGTGCACACATTTCAAGACAAAGAAATTCACATGTGGGGTTTTCTTATGTTTTACTCTTGGTATTTAGCCGACGGTATTGGGTTATTATGGTGTCGGCTCGTGGTATTGATCCATGTTTTAAGGAAGAGCTTTCCTATATAAAGCAAAGGAGATCATTTGGCTTGAGTATGTTTTGGGTTGAATATCTTATGAGGGCTAGATCTGGTCTAGATCTAAACAAGGCGAATCTACTGATGGACCGAGATCTCTTCGGCGCATGTTCAGATCTGTAGATCTGACTGTCTGGGTTACTTCTGAAGTCTTGAAATCATCTATGCCCGGAGGTACGCAGGTGCAGTAAGAGAAAAGTGCGTACATACGCAGAAATGAAGCGTTTCAGGTGCGCCGGTACGCAGGCGCAGAAGGGTTCAGGTGCGCCGGTACGCAGGCACAGAAGAGCTGCAGGTGCGCCGGTACGCAGGCACAGAAGAGCTGCAGGTGCGCTGGTACGCAGGCACAGAAGGGTTGCAGGTGCGTACATACGCAGGCAGTTCAATAGACTCAGAGCGAGGTACGCAGGCTAGCAGTTGAGCAGGGTGCGTCCGGGACGCAGGCTAGCAGTTGAGCAGGGTGCGTACTGTAAGCAGGCAAGCAGTTGAGCAGGGTGAGTACAGTAAGCAGGCCAGCAGTTGAGCAGGGTGCTTACGTAAGCAGGCAAGCAGTTGAGCAGGGTGCTTACTTCTCTTAAAATCTTTGTTTATCATTATTGTGTTCTGGGTTTGGTCCTATTATTGTTGATCTGGTTACTACAGTTGATTGGGTGATTCTCTTATACTTGATGATCAATTGATACTTATGGATCCAGTTTGAAAATTTATGAAAAGTGGTCCTTGTAAGAAAAGAAGTAGGGGGTTGTAGCTCCCTTCCAGGAGAGACTGGAAAACGAGAGAGAGTTGTAGCTCTCTGCAGGTTGCAGCCTGCGTACTGGTAAAGGACTGCACCAGTACAAAACCATTGTAAAAGGAGTTTCTAATTTGAAAGAAGATAGAGACATATTGCAGCAGGTGGTTTTCACCCACATTGGGTTTCCACCTTACATCTTGTGTTCTTTGGTGTGACTATCTGTTTTCTTTTGTTCATGCTCATTATTTTATGGCACTGACATGCAAAAATAATTCAAAGAACAAATAAAGAAGATTTATTAAAAGAATTATATAATACTGATTCACCCCCCCTCTCAGTATTATTTCCAACATGTCTGGATCATTCATATTGGAAGCATCATCAATGTGAGAATTCTGAAATTCTCCTTCCAATTGCAAAAAATTGTCTATCTATTTATCATCCCCAAACACTTTCCAAAATTTCATGTTATCTAGAACAGTTGGGTGATGTTTGACATGGATGGAGTACTTCTGATTGGGATGAATAGGAATCTTCACCATACTTGCTGCAGTGGCGAGTGAGTCAGCTATGACATTCTGAGCTCTAGGAATAAGAGACAAAGTGTATTCTGAAAAGTCTTGAGGATATCAAGTACAACATTATGATAAGCTCTCATTCTTGGATGCTTAGCTTGGTATTCCCCTTTAACTTGTTTGATTACTAATTCGGAGTCTCCATAAACAGAAATCTTCTTTTCTCTCAACTTCTTCAGAATTTTGAGGCCAACAATTAATGCTTCATACTCTGCCTCATTATTTGAACACTCAAAAGCCAACTTGTAAGAACTCATTCTCACATTTCAAAGAATTTTATTTGATTGATGCAGTAGACCATGTATCCAGACACCAATCCCAGCTCCTTCTCTTCCTGATGCACCATCAAACTCCATGGTCCAAAGACCATTTTCTTCATCCGAAAAAAGGATCTCTAGAGATTGAATTGTTTTCTCTTTAGGAAGATGATCAATTGTCTCAAGACTCTCTTTTTTCTACACTATCCTTTCTATCTCCTCAATAGGATTCGTTGGCTGCAAACACTCTCCATTAACCCCTTTAACTTCTGTTGTAATAACTTCATGCAAACTTTCTCATGACCTTAGGAACTTCTAAAATTTCCACTAGCTGACTTTCATCATCAACAGAATTCATATCGCTATATAAAATGAAAGAATCAAGATCAGTATGGACGGCATGTATAGGATGATTGACTGGCTTCTCCTTAGTGTTGATCATGAATTTCATCTCCTTTTCTCTATAAATTTTTCAGAGCTGACCAAAAACAAGGATAGTGGCATATGAAAAGTCAAGATGTAGAGTACCCTTTAGTTTTTCTCCCCAAGACCTATGCCAAACCTAAGAGGAATATCAGAAACTACTCAATCCATAAGCACATTCTTGGTCGGGATTTGGTCCAAGGATACTACCAAGTCTTTAATAAATCCATGGCATTTCACTCTCCTAGAATCAAAGGAATAAAGATCATGGCAGGGTTGGGTGATACTTAGTCCTAGTTTGTCCATGATGAATTTAGGCATAAGGTTATGTGAGGCACCGGAATCTGGCATGGCATTATGGAGGATAAAATCATGAAGCTTAAGACTCAGATAAAAAGGACGGATTTCACTATCTTTAGGAGTACCTTCTAAGGCTAGACCAAAAAGGTTGGCTGGTTCATCATCAGCTACATTAACTGTATCTGACATCTAGTCAACCTTAAGCATTTTTGCAATTTGAAATTTATATTTGTCATTCTTCACTAATTTAGTGAGGGGAATAGAAACCTTCAATTTAGAAATTTCATTTTCCAAACTAAAAAGGTTAGATTGCTTTTCTACCTCCTTTGTAGCAATGTCCTTCTTTTCTGTTTGTCCTTTAACTTGAGATTATTTCTTGTGACTTTTAATTTGGAATTATTTGTCCTTCCTCACATTGCTGGTAGAGGCTTCATTTGTTTTGTCCCAGTTCAGTATGACAATTTCCTTTTCTTTATTATGACCTGCAGGAGCTGGTTCCTTGCTTGGTGTGTCTTTTTGTACATTTTGTCTTTTCTGAGTCAAGGTAATAGGTACATTTCTATTTCTCAAGTTTTACTTCTTTTGGAGATGAATAAGGGCATTCTGATATCCTCTTTGGTATTCTTCAATTTGAACAACCCACATATCATCACTTGCTAGAAAAAGTTGTTGATTACTCAGTATGAGAAAGTCTTCAGAAAATTGATCTTCTTATGTTAGGAAAGTAGGTAGATCATCTTCTTGAAAGAAGTGATTCACTTCCACAATCTCTTCTTCATCTTCATCCTAGCCTTCAGTATAATTTTGCTGAAATGGAGATCTTACTTGACCTTGAGGATCTTGGTTTCGCTGCTCTTTCTGTCGATTTCCGAACTGCTATTGTTGCTGTCCGCGAAAGTTATGATTCCTCACTAAATTTTATGCTTGTCCATGATGGATGATGGATGATGGATGCTTATAAATTCTTGAACTGTCTCATTTTCATTTCTTTTCATTGAATTATACTCAACCAATATCTACAATGGATTTTTCTTCTCTTGCCAACGAGCTAGGAACAATTCAATCAACCTTTGTGAGTTATTTACAGAATTAGCAGCTAGGTTGTGAAACCACTTCTTCACATCCCCTGAAAAGCTCTGAGCTATGATTCTCATTTTAGCATCATCATCATCAATTTCTTCTAGGTCAATAAAATCTATCAATTTATCAACATGATGTTGAGCTGTGATTTCTACACTTCCATCAAACAAGGGGAGTCTTTGACCATAATTCTGAGGCAAAGCAGAAATTTGAGCAGGTAGTATGAACACGACTATTGGAGGTGGTGGGGGTACTACAATGGGTTGTGTAGGTAAGGATGATGATATTGATGGGGGTGGTGGAGTTACTACAATTGGTTGTACAGGCAAAGATGGAACAAATGGAGGTGGTATGAAAGATGATGAAACTGAAATCTTGGGAGATGTAATAGATGTGCTTGGAGGTGAAACAGAAGATGAAGTAGTGGCTAAGTATTCAAGTTGATACTGGATGAAAGCCTTTTCAGTAGTGATCTAGAGTTGGTCAGCAAGGCTTTGAAGCTTGTCAAAATTCAACCATAGTTCATGATCAGTTTTAGCAGACAAAGATTCTGAAGAAATAGAGTGAGTTTCAACCTTTAAAGGCTCTAATGTTACTTCAGAAATACAGGACTCAGACTTCAACCTAGAAAGAGATAATTCTATCTGCTCATCAAAAGGAATTTTCTCAAAGGAAAACAGATTTTTAGGAAGAGAGGTTTTTCTTTTAATTTTTTGAACTACACTTTTAGTGATGGGTAATTTAAGTTTTCTAAGTAGTCTTTCTGGATCTTCAACAATGAAGGGTGGATTTGGGTCAGGGTTTGACCTGGTATGCCTTTTAGAAGCCAGAATGTACAAACCCTAAACTGATGAAATTTATGAATTTAGCCTATCTTTGGATACTGGAAGTTATGAGCTGCAGAACTAGTTATTTGAAAGCTCTTAGATATTTCCCAGGAATTATTTAACAGTCACTCCCCGACAATGGCGCCAAAAATGTTAGTCCTTACAATTTCCTAAGCTAAAAAGGAAATCGAGAAGGGTAACCTCAAACCACTTCAGCTCAGTAGCTAGCCCTACTAAGCATGAGAGGGATCTCTCTAAGTCTCTTATCATTGATATGACTTTAAAGAAAATGAGTTTTAGGCTAGATATATATATATATATATATATATATATATATATATATATATATATATATATATATATATATATTGTGTGTTTGTGAAAATTTGGGTTTTAGGGTTTGTTGAACTAGGGTTTGGAGCCACAAATAGGTCTAGGTCGTAGGAGTGCAAGAGAAAATATGAGAAGGAGATAGATATCAAAAGCCATGGTGTATTTATAATATTTTCAGTATAGTATAGAAGAGAAAATTTAGAAGAAACTAATGAGCATGAGTAAACATGATTTCATTAGCTTAGGAAGAAATAAACATAACTATGAAAACCAGATAACAGAGCTTGAGAAACAAGAATTTTGTATATTTCACTGTAAGGCATCTATAGAAAGAAGAGATATCGTGTAGATAAATATATTTTAACCTTTAGAAAAAAAATAGAATGAAGAACAAACACCATGAACTCACTGGACTAGAGTTCCTTGAAAATAGTTGCAACTGTCTCTGTATTAGCTGAAAAGATGATTACATGCAAGCCCCCTCCACAAAAGTCCAACCCTTCTCTCTGAAAGAGAAATGATACATATAGACTCTCTTAGACCACTTACCCACCTTAAGGAGTCGAATTCCTTGGTGGAGGAACTGACTCCAAGATTCTCTGAACCAACAGGTGAGAGTGAGAAGGTGAAACTCAAACACTTCTTGGAGAGTTTGTTTAGGCGTTTTCTTCCTTTATGAGGCTTAATAAACATCAAAAATAACCTATGATGTACATTTATTCATGCCTACATCACATAGCCTTGAAACTAGTGCCATTACATAAATAGGTTTGACTTTGAATAATTCCAACTGGAAACTATAAATTTTACATAGTGAAATTTAAAAATTAAAACACAGAAAAGCGCAGAAGCGCAACTCTGACTTGGATCTGATTTTCAAGTGCCTTCCAGAGGTCTAAATGCAAGTATGAGATAATGGTCAACTAGACCTTCAAGTCTAGTTTCCATAACAGTTTTACTTTTTAAATGTGACCCAAGGGAAGGCCTTCAAAACTCCATTCTCCCAAGGTCGCTCCAAGTGCGCAACGTCTGTCAAAAAAGGGTCCAAAATTCTATTTTTTGCCACTTTTCTCCAAAACTGAACCACCTCTGTAAAATATGAACAAATGGGTTTTTAGAGGATGGAAACAGCTTTCCAAAAATATAATTTTTTCCCAAAATAGATGCCTGAGGAAAAATCACAACGCCAAGGTGCTGCGCTTTTGGAGCCGTTGATTTTCTGAATTTAGCTCCAAAATTCACAAAAAACCAAAAGTTCTCAGAATTTGATCAAAATTGGCTAGAAGCTATAAAATTATGTATTTTAAACCTTCATAGATGCTTCAGCAAGCATCTCCAATTTTTCCTCATCCTTTTGGTCCCTTTTGGCTTCTTTGAGCTTGTTTTCAAGCTACTTTACCGTGACATTGGTGATCATGTTTTGAGCCTGGTAGTGGTGCACCATATGCCTAAGAAGCTAATTATCTTTTTTTGCCTTGTCAAGGAGCTTCTCCAAGTATTCATTCACCGCTTCTCCAAGTGTTCATTCACCCTGTTGATTCAATACTCCTTGTCTTGATTGACCTCAAGAGCAATTTTGTCCTCTAGGTCTATGTCTTCATTCAACAAGATGTGTTCTTCCTCTTCTTGTAATGCCTTCTTTAGGCCCTTTGTTCTTGTCCTTTTCCTCTTACCTTTCCCTTTTGCTCCTTCAAGCTCACATTACTCTATGATTTCTTTGCCCTTGCCAACTTGTTGTAATAACTTCATTTTCTCTTTTTCCATGATCATTTTTTTTGCTTTGAGCTGACTATTCTCCTGTTCAAGGAATGAAATGATGTATCTAGCTCTCTCCATGTTGATTGTAAGCTCCTTGATCTGATAGTATTTATCTCTGATTTTCTTCTGCATGCTTGAAGTCTGATCCTCTGCCTCTAAATCAACTAGTTCAAACTCACACTCAACTGTGTCTTTATCCCATGTTTTTGATCCCTGCTTTGTTGATGTAGAAGGCTTGGCCCCTTTCTCACCATGAGAAGCAAACACAAGCCTATGTCCTCTCTTGTACATCCTGGTCACCTTAGGCTTAGGTGCTTGAGTTATCTCAACTGATTTGCTAGAGAACCCCACTTCCATTTGTTGTTTTGGTATGCTAGAGGTTTGGGCTGCAACATTGGCTTCATGCCATTTCAGGGTTGTTTCTAAAAAGGTTTCCCAAGTCATACCTTTCTCTGCAAGATGGTGAAAAAATATAGTCTTGATCAAACTATGATGAAACAGCCTTGGGTAGTGCTCCTTTTTCTTCATTTTTATATTATCTGACATTTTGGAAATGCTCCTGAATAGGTAGTTACACATGTTGAGTGGCTTTTGAGAGGTGAAGTGCATTAGGAGGCAAAAATGATAAGCATACAACCTGGAGAATCTTCCTTCACATGTAAATAAATTCATGATAATCTTCATCAAAGGGGCATATTTCTCCAATAAGTATCTGAAAGGCATAGTGTGAGCATGTTTTTCCCTGTATGGTGTTTTTAAGAAAGGTTTATAATATTCAAGATCTAGGTTCATTCCCTTGAACCAATATTCACCATTGTTCGGTAGCCTTGTAGAAAGTGAAATGGAGGCCACTGAAAAAATGAATTCAACACCAGTAATAACAACATTTTCACCCTTCAACTGAGTTGCCACCCAATCTGTCAACTGCTCATGAAAACCCACCTCACTCACCCTGTTGCAGAAATCCAAGCAATGTGCATCTTCAAAGCATTGTTTGATAAAGGGATATGAGTTGTTTTCACTACAATTTGATGGCTCATGTCTGAGTATTTTCCCTCCCTTGTGATGTCTCTTCCTCTCTGGTGAAGATTCTGCCTCCATGATGACAAAAAACCCTAGCAGTAGGAAAATGAGAAAAATTGTGAGGTATGAGTGGAAAATGAAGTGATGTGAAGGTGGAGTTTGATAAAATGGTAAAGGAGGTTTGAAAGAGGTGGAAATGAACTTTGGAGAGTTGATGAAAATGAGTGGAGAAGCAATGGAGGAGTGATTTTCTTGTGAGGAGGAAAAACAGAGTTTGTAGTGAAAGTGCCCAAAAATCCCTAGGAATGAACTAGGGTTTCACTTTTGGAGAGGTAAAATTATGCTTTGAGGTTGATTGAGTGGTTAAAATAGTTTATTAAACATGTATATAGGTGTAGGGAAACATTTTACATGTTTAGAAACCAAAAAATAAAAATGGTCATCATCAACCTATCATTCCCCATGAGAAATTTCACTACAAACCCTAATTTGAAAAATCATTGGCATGAGATGATTTTGAAAAGCAAAGAAGGAAGAATAATGGTGTACTTACTTGTTGCTTGGCTTAGAAAGCAATGAAATCAAGTTTGAAGGCTTAAAAATAAAATTTTGGATAAATTTGGGCATTTTCTGGACACTTTGCCCTGTGCGCAACGTAGTTAGGCTATGCGCAGCGCTTGTGTGTAGCGCAGTGTCTCTGTGCACAGCGCCTTGTCTCAGTGCCTCAAGGTTTTTTCCAATTTTGCCTAAGAAACCGACTTTTTCTCTCTTTTGGGTGGGAGAGCTCGATACTGAAGAGTGAATAGGAGGTAAATGGACCAAGTTTGGGGGCTTTTGAGTTTATATAGGAAAAATTATTTCTCTTTTTAAAAAGAAATGGGACCCACAAACCTTTGAAAACTGATTTTTTCACTTTTGAAAACAGAGTCACCTTTAATGTTGAAACTTGAGTTGTCTTTTCACTATCCTGAGTACTGGAACTTCTTCTTCTAGAACTTTTCAAACATGAAAACATGATTAATGTGTGATAACTCACAAATAAATACCAAAGAGTTGCTTGTCATGGTCTTTTCACCACTATATTTATTCATGAAAATGATGGACCTTGGAAACCCTAGCGACCTAATGGATGACCTAAAACCAAATTGAATGATGATGATGACTGACTTTTTTTTATTATGACACCTTCATAGAAAATGTGATAGGTGACCAGCATGAGTGAATTTTCAAAAGACTGACCTCATTTCTAGACTGACCAAACAATGACCAAATTCTACTGTGTAAACCTAGTGACATGAAAATTTTGATTTTGATAGTCGTGATAAGCATTGTAAAAGCATATTTGATCTACGTGATAGGCTAACAAGACTGACACTAACAGATATTATCTGGAGTATCTTCTCCATGGATGGCACTAGATAGTTATCTTTATCATAAGACCGATTAAGGTTGCAAAAATATACACATAATCATATCTCTCTAGACTTCTCTCTAATTGGGACCAGATTGAAAACTGACGTGGAATGTTTGATTTAAAGATGATCTGAGCATCCAGCAGCTTTCTCAATTCCTTTTGTATAAGGGGTTCTAGTGTTGGATGAACTTTCTGTAGTTTCTACTGGAACGATTTCACCCCTTCTTTTATAGGGATGACGTGTTGGATAATACGAGTGTCATAAGTCTTTAAATTTTCATATGTCCATGCGAACACATCACGGTAATTTTTTAATAAATGGATAAATGACTAATGTTCTTGTGGAGAACAACAAGTACTGAGGTTGACATACTTCGAATCTTCGAGAGTTCCCATATTGAATGTTCAGATGCTAATTTTGAACTTTAAGTATTTGTGTTGGTTGGCCCTCTAAATTGGTTATGCATGTCATATAAATTCTCTAGGGACACCACACCTTTTGGAATAGTGTTTCATTTTGTTGCATTAGACGCCTCCTATAGATCATGATCATGCTCATCCTCCTCTATGGCAGCATATTTGAATATGTCAGCATTAGCCATAAAGTGCAGTATATGTTGGTCATCATTGAAAACATGTAAGTTAGTGACATTGTCTAGCACAGATGGTTTATATATAATTTCAATAGAAAAACCATTTTTCAATGGCGACATCCTAGAAGTTGCATTTTCTAATGCATCTGCTACAACATTTCTAACTCTAGGAACATAAACAATATTGAAAGATTTGAAATGATTGATCAAACACCATACCTCCTATTGGTTTTTTTAAGAAGCGGTGAGGAGAAACACAATGTATAGTATCTAGTACCTGATGAGTGACCACCTTTGAGTCACCAATTACTTTCAAAATTTCTATCTTCAAGTCAATAGATTTCTTTAATCTAAGTACGAGCACTTCATATTTGGCAGTATTATTGACACACTCAAACTCCAAGCGACATGTTCTTATTGCATGGATCTATAAGAACACAACTAGCTCCTGAACCATCTTGCGCCTTTGAACCATCAAAATATAAAGTCCAAATATCATGAGCTACTAAGCTACTTCCTTACTACTATTACTATTATTACTACTATTATTTACATCTATATTACATGTTTCATTTGCACTAGTTGGAGAATAAGGAAGGATCTCCAGTTGTGTATCTGGTGGAATGGGTGATGGTTGTGCCTGATAACACTCGAGGTTAGTCTCAAGGAAACAATTCCCAAAAATTAGATCAGCAAAAGTGAGAGGCTCATTGTGACCCTCAAGTGGTGTCATGGTGTGTTTCATGTATGGATCATTGTTCACTCAAATTTAATTATTCCTACCCTTATATGGAAGCGACAGATGTGACCAGTTCGTTGCAAAATATCCTTGCAATTTGCTAGACCATTCTCTACTAACGAGAAAACCATACGCTTCTAGTATGTCCAAAATTACAATATTTATACATTGGTGGACTCAATCATCTTTTGTTAGTTTGATAAGAACAATCTTAACCTCACCAATAGCCTACACAAGAGACTTATCTAGTTGAATAATTTGTGCATTAGTTTTCTCCCATTTTGCATTTATTTTCTTTGTTATAGATAATGGCATTACATTTACAGATGCACCAAAGTCGACTAAACAATTATGGACAATATAATTTCAAAATTCAAATGCTAATGAAAACTGAGGGTAAGGAGTATTGGCTTCTAATTTTAAAGCATTCACTACAGATTCAAGATAACCAAAAGATTTACCTGGAACCTTTTGAGAAGATGAAGCTTTGTCACCTTTTGAAGGTTTTGCAAAGGTCTAGACAATAAGTTCACATTAGCCTGCAATCTTCATGAACTCATAGATAGAAATTTTGGTTCATGACTTATTCATATCTTCCACTATATTATAATCAATTGTTTCACCTATAACAAGTACTATTAAAGTGCCTGGAGGAGTGACTTTATTTGACACTTTTGGAGTGTTGGACTTACCCTTACTATTGGAGAAAGTGGTTTGGACTTAGCTGCATCTCCAGACTTACTCTGAGCATTCTAAGAAGGACTAGACGATGGTTAGATTCTTATTAGAAACTTCTCTTTTAATTTATGTCTTGTCAATTCATGTTCAAAGATGTGCCCTTTATTCCTTAGACTATTATTATGTTCAGTTGTCGCAATTTATTATGTTTCTTTTGTTTGTTCTATCCGCTTATCTACCAATAGAGTATCCATAATGTGTGCAACCATAGTGTTAATGTTGTGATTACACTAAGGGAATGTATTTTTTGAATGATATTCCTTATGGAAAGAACACTAACTATCCATGCCAATACTTTCTATGTTCATCACAACGTTTGATCTTTGTGCAAACTTAGCAGATTGATTGCTTTTGTTACTATTACTCCTTCGAAAAAGGAAGGACTTAGGAGGGTTGTTGCTAGTGGAAGTATCACTTGACCTCTTATTTAGCTCTGAGATTTCATTGGTGAGTATCTTCACCATCCTGGTCAAGTTTTCGATGTCTCATGAATCCTTTTCTTTATCCTTACTAGAATAAGGTTGTGACTTCCTACTAGTTTCTTTAGAGTCCTTTGATCGTCATCATCCACAATAACTCCAATCACAGAAAATTCCTTCATGACGGTGACCGCTTTTATGAAATTTAATGCCAATGTCAACTTTGCAACTTGTTATGCAGTATTTTGCAACATCTCCTGTTCACTTCCCGTGCCATATCCCAAAGTGCCAAAACATTGACTATTGTGGAAAATATCCATCATGATATACAGGCTAAAACATCCCTGAAGAATTGAAGGAAAACTGCCCTGAAATCATTTTGGAGAAAATTTCCTTAAAACCTAATTTATGGCATTGGTGCATTTTTCTCCATTGCCTGCTCGTGCTGATGGCAGGTTTCTCAATTATACACTCACGGTGGCCTCCTTCTGGCAGGTTTTCCCAAACTGAAGGAGAAGCTTCGTGATCTAGAGGCTTCCAGAATGACGAGATGGATGTTGTTCGTTGTGGATGTGTTGGGTAGCGAATCCCCCCATAGCATGTTTTTGGGGCTTGAAGCCTGAATTTTGGTCAAGTGCAATATAAAGACCCCGTGAAATGTGGGCGCAGAGTGCAAGAGTCTAGGGTTGTCCGCCCTAAGATAATGTAATTTAATGAAAAGTGTGTCAGCCTACCCATGGTCCGCGAACCATGGGATTGTATAAATAGAGCAAGGCTCTAAGTGTAAAGTCATTCTAAGTCTTGGACAAGTAATAGATAGATGTGAAGGCATGGTTAGAAGATAGAAGTGAATCTAAAGTGTATTAGGTCGTAGTAGTAGGTAGAGGCTCTACAGCTAAGTTCACAGAAGCCTACTAGAATCTGCAGCTGTGTGCATGAACCCCTGCAGTTGAGTCCGTAGCTGTGTGCACGGACCCCTGCAGCTGAGTCTGCGGCTATGTGTGTAGACCCCTGTAGTTGAGTGTGCAGGGCGGAGTTGGGATTGTACTTGGATAGAGAATAAATAAAAGATAAGTTGATTTTGAAATATTGTGTGGTTATGCTTCTGTTATATTTATGCATCTCTTTATAGTTTTATGATTGCGCGCACTTGTTATGAATGTTGAATGATTAATGAGAATAATGGGCCCACACAATTAAGTTAAGATCTATAATAATAGCACAATAAGGGTAAAGGATCTAGACAAACACCTCTTCGCACTCTTTACAAAGTTGCGCAGAAGTAGTTGCACAAGCTGCGAAGGATAGACGGCTGCGCCGAGCAGTGCAAGCACGCAGGTTCGGTTCGTTGACTTCCTAGATTTCATCAAGACATCCCTAGGGTGAAAAAACCTGGTTCTAGCACCCTTTCATACTACCTTGGGTGAGACCTCAGTCTGCGCACTGCGAAATGTTGCTGAAAGGGTCAGTAGTTTCAGGATTTGTTCAACTAAATCACTTCTGAACCTGGCTTAGGCCCCAACAAGCCAAAAAATGGTTTCGTTGCTGGGACCGGGATCTGCCTAAGGGATGTTTGATGTCATGCCACTGGAACCCAACAAAGAAGGAAATTGAAGAGTGGTTGGACAAGAATATTCACGAGTTTGTGACACAGGAAAACAAAACTTCGTAGGTATCTGAGAAAAGGTGGCTGGATCGCTACGTGTATACAGAAATCCACGAGATCTTCTTCGCATCCTTTCCTTTTGAACTGTATGAGTGGATCAACCAACCGATAGTATGGACTTTGAAATTAGTGCGCAGACTAGAGGCATCAAAAGATAATATCGCGCAAGCTGTGGACCATTGGCTTGACCAAATAATAGGGGGATTTATCACTGAGTTTGCAGTAGACACGATCGTAAGCTACAGCGAAGCAAAATGGCGTTTTCTAAAGGGACCGCGAGGTAAGTACACTAAATCTCTAAATACCTAGATTAAGATTTTGTTATGTGAAAATCGGGTTATGTGAATACATTAATGTTTGGAACGACGCAGATCAGAAATATCTACAAAGGTAGCGGGGAATTAGGAAATAGTCCCTTAATTTCACCTTCGTGGGAGAGTGAGGAAGAGCTTTCTCGAGTCCCTCTGAGAAGTGTGGTCAGTTTGATGAGACAACACATTCCACAGTTACCACCCCCACCCATGCCACCACCCGCTTCACCTCCTTCACCTCCGTCTCCACCCACTCCACCTCCACCAACCCTGCATTTTAGCATGGCGAGCGCGATCAAGCTACCCGTATTCAGAGGAGTAGGAAATGAGGATCCAGAACAGTTCTGGTTCATGGTAAGAGCAGTATGGGAAGTGCAAGGGGTCATGGACAACAACATTACAAGGCTACATTGGTGAGCACGCTGCAGGATCGCGCGTTGACATGGTATATCAAGCATTCTAATGACCACCCAAATGCAAGGATAGCAGAGATCCAAAATGCATTGCATAGAGAATTTAGCCGACCGAAATCAGAGACATAGTCAATCATTGGGTTCAAATAAATCACGATGCTTCCAGGCGAGACCCCCTGGGATCTGGATCAGCGACTGAAGAGTATGATCCATGAGGCTAATATGACACTCACAAATTCACAGCATCGTGAATTGTTTGTGGCATCTCTGACACCGCACCTGAGGACGGTGTTATCACAACAGAAAATTTCTACCCAAGCCGAAGCATTGGAAATGGTGATGAGATTGCATGAGACACTGATACAATATTTGGGGCTGGGAGTTCACAAAATACATGCGCAACTACAGAATATTTTCCTGGAGATGCAGAGCTTGAAGCAAGATAGGGCACTGCAACCAGAGGTGCGCGAGGAAGTATGGTGCATAAAATGTAAAGGCCAAGGCCATGACAAAGACCACTATCCAGTATTCGCGAACTACTTGGTAGGAGGGGCGCCAATGTCATTGAGACCAAAGGCACAGGCAGGGCCAAGTGTGACACCCATGCTATGGTGTGCGATCTGTCAGATAGGAGGGAAACACACGACGGATAATTGTCATTTGATGCAGAAGTATACACATACTCCACAACAGTTTTTTTGTAATTTATGCAGGTCGGTAGGCCACGACGAGTACACTTGTCGTAGCTACGAGCTAATGATGGACCGGACCCCAGCCTATACGATGTAGACAAAAATGCGAGCCCTCGACCCATCTACAGGGATGGCAAGCACTAGATTTCAGGGGCAAGTTTGAGGATGAGGAGGAATGGGACCAGGAAGGGGCTGTGGACAGTTGATTTGCTACAATTGTGGAGGACCAGGACACTATGCCCATGATTGTACTAACTCGACAAGAATATCTTGTTCGTACTGTGCTCAGTTTGATCATGAACCAGTGGATTGTCCTACGTTGATCACACAGATGCACGAGAAAGGAGTACTCCAACCTCCTCCAACTCAGAATATCCAAATGATGAGATCTGAACCCTGCGAAGAAGACCCCAACGTGAACATGATGCTCAAAAGTGGTGCGACCACAGGTGAAGATAAGGGGAAGTAGCCTGAGTAAGATACATGGGTTCATAAGGCTCCTACAAAGGAACCTGAGTTCAACTTGGAACGCGCAAAGGAGACATTTATGGAAGCTGGGAAGAGCTTCATGGAGGCCTCCACTTCAGGTAGTAAGGATCAACCAGAGCCAGGAATGGATCCTTCCATGCTTACTACCTTTCTGGAGACATGCATGAAATTACTACGTGACAACAAGGCAGTTAAGGGACTACAAGAGCTGATCACTAGGTGCACGGGATTGGGGGAACCGCGCGTAGTCCGGAAACTGGGAAAGCATACATTGCGCACTGGGAGGGAGATGAGATTGAAGGCTCAGATTGGTGAGTACGAAATGGATCTGGTAATCCTGGACCTAGGGTCAGACGCAAATGTATTACCTAAGAAAACTTGGGAATGCGTGGGCAGGCCCACATTGCAGTGGTCCCCTATTTAATTACGAATGGCGAACCAACAGAAGATCGTTCCCATGGGAAGGTTTCAAGGAGTAACAGTCAATATTGAAGACGTGAGCACACAAACGGACTTTGAAGTGATAGAGATTGTTGATGATAGAAATCCTTATCCCACTTTGTTAGGAATAGAATGGGTGACTGACATGAATGGAGTCATCAACCTTAAGAAGTAGAAGATGATATTCAAGAAAAAGTGACTACGCATGGTAGTCCCGTTAGACCCATCCGAAGGAGCGCGCTACACTGAACCCGTGTGCGACGATGAAAGCAACGATGAGCTGGATTGTATTTACCAGATAACTGCGTAGGACCATGATCGGGTGAACCTGACTATGGATGGAAGAATCTCGTGGGAGCGTGATAGCTCTTGCACTTCGGATTCAAACGAGGAAGTAGAGCGCTAGCAGAACCGGTTGCACGAGGTGACAATGCTAAATTGCAACATGATGATTAGATCACTCCGTCATGTGATGACAGAGGCAAGGGAACTGCCAACCCATGATGAAGTGACAACGGTGGATGACTTCTTGAATGAAGTTGAAAACGCAGTACCGGAACAACAGCGGTATGCTACACTAGAAGGGGCACTATGCACAACAACCGCACAAAGGGGGAGTACACATTAGGAGATCATGGTAAATTGGTGCAGATGGGTTGGAAGACCCCAGTGTCGAATGATAATCGAGCAACCCGGACAGAGAAGCTTACACACTCACCTGTGCCGATGGGTGAAGACTTTGGTTGTGCAGTCCACGCCAACACACCCTAGACTAAGGATCGACAATCAGAACTAGTCGCAGCAGCAGGAAAAGTGACGCGCACCACAAATGTTCCACTTAGAAGCATTCAAGAAGGTATGCGGGATCCTGAACAAGGTTCACCAGGCCAAATGGACTGATTGGGACCGGCGCGTACCAGTGGTTCGATGGGCCTCTAGGGCCTTGTACAAGAATCTGAGTGCGGAGACGATCCTAAAGATGATGGGCAGAGTCGAGGCCATAGGTTTGGGAGGAAGGAATCCTCACATAATTAGAACAACACGTAGGGACCAGGATGAAGGAATTAGGTAGCCACGTAGGGTCAAACATATACAGATCCAGGAAGCCATTCGACGGAGGACCCGTAAGTTTCGCGAACTCGAAGATCGGGTATGACTAAGGAAGAAAAGTGAACTGGATACCGAATCTACGCAAGCATGCCATGTCAATAGGCTAAGAATGACAGGACAAGATATGGGTCGAAGTACAACTGCAGTAGAAGCTTTCCGCCGAGAAGTTGTGGCTCTGCTACCATGGTTGCAACTGCACATTACTAGACAAAGTAACCAAGGGAGCGCACCACATAAGGAAGAACACACAGTGATGACTGTTGCAAGGGAAACTGAGGAGTGCCCGCAGACTAGCCTAGAAGGTGCCTTGAAGCCTCGCACAGGTAGTGCGACCACTTGACTAGCCGTAGAAAGCACAGTCTCAGTGCCCCAAGCAGTTGAAAGAGAGCACAGGACTATAAAAGAGTCTGTATGGGAGTTGCGTGACACGGAAGATGCGCGTAAAATCAGTATAACGTACGAGTCATGTCCACGCACAAGGGGCTGTGCTGCTGCGCGGGTAGGCTGGGAGGTGACCATTGGTGTCACTGTTCATGACAAGAAGTCTAATTTAAGGCAAAAAGGAGTGGGTGGCAAGCAATTAAGACATGAATTAAGAACGAGATTTGGGACAATCTACCGCCAAGAAGGCATTAATGATGCAGAAGTGGGGGGAAGGGTCGAATTCAAATTCAAACTACACTATAAAACCCCTAGGGCTAGCTCCAAGGCAAGACTTGGTTGTTTGAAAATTGAGCAAGTACAGAGCATTGAGCACTGCGTACTCCTACCATCCTTAGGTGTAGACACAATGACAGCTTCTAGATCTAGCGAACGGTAAAGCAGTGCGCTACAGATCTTCACGCAACACAGGCACAGTTGGATGGACTTCGCGCAAAGATCGCCGCACCAGTAGAGTGACTCGGGACGAGTCACAATAATTGTGTTGGGGGCCTGTAGGGCAGCAGATCCCCCCATAGCATGTTTTTGAGGCTTGAAGCCCAAATTTTGGTCAAGTGAAATGTAAAGACCCCACGAAATGCGAGCGCGGAGTGCAAGAGTCTAGGGTTGTCCACCCTAAGATAATGTAATTTAATGAAAAGTGTGTCGGCATACCCATGGTCCGCGGACCATGGGATTGTATAAATAGAGTGAAGCTCTAATTGTAAAGTCATTCTAAGACTTGGAAAAGTAAAAGATAGATGTAAAGGCATGGTTAGAAGATAGAAGTGAATCTGAAGTGTATTGGATTGTAGTAGTAGGTAGAGGCTTTGTACCTGAGTGTGCAGAGGCCTAGTAGAGCCCGCAACTGTGTGCACAGACCCCTGCAGCTGAGTCCGCACCTAAGTCTGCAGCTATGTGTGCGGACCCCTACAGCTGAGTGCATAGGGCGGAGTTGGGATTGTACTTGGACAGAGAATAAATAAAAGATAAGTTGATTTTGAAATATTGTGTGTCTATGCTTCTGTTATATTTATGCATCTCCTTACAGTTTTATGATTGCACGCACTTGTTATGAATGTTGAATGATTAATGAGAATATTGGGCCCACACAATTAAGTTAAGATCTATAATAATACCACAGTAAGGGTAAAATATTTAGACAAACACCTCTTCGCACCCTTAGATGGATAATAGCAGCGCAAGCACATAGGTCCAGTTCGCGAACTTCCTAGATTTCATCAAGACATCCCTAGGGTGTGAAAACCTGGTTCCAGCACCCTCCCATACTACCTTGGGTGAGACCTCAATCCGCGCACCGCGGACTGTTGCCGAAAGGGCTGGTAGTTTCGGGATTTGTTTGGCTAAATCACTTCTGAACCTGGGTCAGGCCCCAACAAGCCAACAGGATGTGGTCGAATTCTCCCAATATTACCCTTTGATCTTATCCCTATGATCTTCCTCCTTGAGATGTATACCTTCCTCTATCTTTGGTGAGGTCCTAACTCCCTCTCCCTTCCTATAAATTCACCCCCTTCCATTCCCAAATGGTTGGTCATTGATTGTTGCATCCCTATGCTGAGATTATGCTTACATGCTTCCCATTTCTAGCTTGGAGAAGGAGTGCTTGAAGAGTCTTTGCTTGGACTTGGACATCCACCCAAAGGAAGGCCTCAACATCAAGGCATAGGTTGTATGCTTCCCTTTTCAGTTTCTTAATATATATAATTATTGGTTCACTTTCCATAAATGTTTGTGTTGATGCTTCATTTATCTTAATGCTACTTGATTCGTTAAGTGGATTACATTTGAATTATGTTGGTTGCACTTTTATGCTTTATTGTGTTCTTGGCCTCTTGTGCAGGTATTCAAATGAAATGTGAAGCGAGGATCAAGCTTGAAGGAGCAATCGATTAAGATCTTCAACAAAGGGATACATCATAGCATCAGAATGAGGTAAGTCTCCTTCCTCTTCTTTAATTTTTATTGTAGTCTAGGAAAGTTTTGAAACAGACACACTAGTGCTGAGGTAAAAAATTTGAATTAAAATCCTCCAAGAAAAATAGTTAATCTCAAATTTTCTCTCCATGGATGCTCATAAAATGTTGGTTTATTGATGTTTTGTAGAAAAACCAATCCAAAATGGTGATCAAGTGGAAAGAGAAAGGTCATGAAGCTGAGGACCACCAGGCAATGCAGGATGATGACTGTATCGAAGCCCTTCGAGCATGTGATCTCCTCAAATTCTTCATGATTCCCTGGATCAGAGCACAACCCAAATTATTACGGTATTTGATCAGTTAGTGGGATGTAGATTTCCAACTATTTATGTTTGAGGGCCAAGAGCTTGAACTAGAGGTCATTGACATCTACTTCATTACTAGGTTTTCCAGAAAGGGATAGTGGGTACAGCTATCTAGATCATGATCTGGAGGGGAGAGCACGAACATGCTTATTGCGAGACATTGTCTCATAGCCAAAAAGGGAAATAGTGGGAATATTAACATAACAACCATCGAAAATATTCCATTTCGAACCATCCTACACACTATGGCCCGAATAGCAAGGGTACAGGCATTGCATGAGGCATCAAAGTCTCACTTCCAGTATTTGATTAAATGCTTAAATCCCATGGTATTCAACTAGTGTGAAGGTTTACTGGCATGCATGAAATGCCAATTAACTAAGTGCAAGAGGGGAATCTGAAACAATTTGGTTTCGGATCTATTCTGGTGACGTTCATCCTGGAACGTGTGCCATTATTTCATTACCAGTGGTGGGAAGTGCATCCACCGGCACCTAAAGATCCACGTTTGCTCAAATGGGGAGAGTTGATGTCGGGACATGGAGGTGGTCAACATATATCTTTCCCTCCTACATTCTTCAAATGGTTGCGTCAGCATCTAATCTTGGTTGATGATTGGGCCTATGCAGGGATAGATTTCCAAGGAGATATAGATATTCCACTTCCTCCAGGGGGATAGTGGAATGATTTAGATAAAAAAAATATATTTTTTGAAGTTTTTAAGTTTATATCATTTTTTTATGTGTACTGAGATTCGATTTGTAATGTTGTGTAGATATGGGACCAGAGAGGCCTACAAGGGTTTCTCCAATAGTTGGGCGAGTGGAACACCAAATCGAGGATGCTCCCCCATATGTAGAAGGAGCAGTTCCCATTGTCAAGGTTGAGTGGAACTTAGAAATCTTAACCAAGGGAATTCCAGAGTATGCCTTGATCGATGAGGTTTCATTCCGCTATCAGAGGCACACATTAGGAGTATATTCCAGAATGTGTCAGTTGTTGGGCTAAGTGATTAGGGTTTTCTCGTGCTATCATGAGAACCATGTGTCTCAGAACACAAATTTTGTTATTTTGATGTAGAAAAATCTTTTGCAAACTCTCTCTCTCTCTCTCTCTCTCTCTCTCTCGCTATATATATATATATATATATATATATATATATATATATATATATATATATATATATATATATATATACATATTTTCTTGTTTACCATATATGATGTGTGATGTTCTATGATTTACAAGTTTTGCAAATGTATATCTAACACATAGTTAGCCAATGCATTTGTTAATGTGTTCATGTGTCTTGGAATGTGATGATAAGTAATAAAATCAAATTCTCGTTCCAATAAATGAACACACAAATAAATTCTAAAATTTTGAGGGTTTCTAACTGAATATTGCCCATTAAGTTGTAATAAAATGAGTTGCAAATCAAGTTTTATGATTAACTCCCTAATTCCAAGAGTGATGGCTTCTGACAAAAGTTCAATGACCACACTATATTCGGAAATGTTATTAGTCATCTAACCTAAACATATACCTTGCAAATTCACTAACTCACCATTAGGGTCATAGATTTCCCATGCAACGGAAGATAGATTTTGTGTACTACGACAAGCACCATCAGCAAAACTGACGTAATGGTTGGATGACATCTGCAAACCAAGTAGAGCACAAGGTAAGCATAGGAAAAGGTTTACAAACCAAACTAACACACCAAAATCACACTACACACTAATGAAAACACACACTAATGTACATAAGTATCTACACGAATGATCACGCATAATACTTCTTCAGATAAAGCTCATTTCGAGGCTCAGCCAAAGAATTTCCTTCATAATCCACTAACTCGTAGGCACCTTTTTGTAGAACTCACTTGACAATATAAGGCCCATGCCACATTGGTTCGAATTTCCCAGCTCCCAATTTGTCATTGGCTTGATCATAAAGTAAGACCAAGTCACCTTCAACAAAAACACGAGGAGAAATTGTTTTATCGTATTGAGCCTTGACTCACTTTTTTTGGGTTTCAGCTACTAATGCTGTGAAGCAGTGGGTTTAATCAAGTCTTTCTAGGTAAATTAAACGTTCCTCTTCAGGTGAGGCATCCGAGAGTAATTCGACGGCTAGTTTCAATGAAGGAATTTCACACTCAATTGGAAGAGTTGCCTCCATACCATGCACCAATTGAGAGGGTGTGAATCTAGTGGCAATCTTAGTCATAGTTCGGCAAGCCCAAAGAGCTAAAAATAGCATAAGATGCCAATTCGATTTATGTATCCCAATGGTCTGTTGAATCATAGTAACCAGGACTTTGTTCACTGCCTCAACTTGGCCATTGGCATATGGATAATAAGGGGTTGAGTTGTCATGATGCAAACCCAACCGAGCAATAACCTATTACATCATATGGTTTCATAAATGAGATCCATGATCAGTAATTATGGCTTGAGGGACACTAAATTGGGCTATGATATGGTTAAAAATAAATTGAACGACAGTTTTACCATCAGCTTCACGTGTGGGCATCGCCTTGGCCCATTTAGTAAAATAATCAATGGCGACGTTGATATAACCATGCCCCCTGGTTGAGAAATGGGTACACATCATGAAATCAATCCCCCATTTAGAAAAGGGGTCGATGGTAATAATTGGGTAGAGGGGTGTCAGTGGGGTGTGCTCTTTATGGTTGTAAATCTAGCAAGCGTGGCAATTTTGGACTTCTAAGATGAAATCTTTAAAGATGGATGGCCAAAAATAACCAACATGAAGGATTTTTTGAGCAGTAGCATAGCCAGACATGTGACCAACACAATCCCTAGAGTGGCAGTCATTGAGAACTCTTTTGAGCTTCTTCAAGTGTCAAACATCGACGAAGGATAGAATCAACACCAACATGGTACAAAGTATTGCCAATGATTCGATAGGGTTGGGACTGATGTCGAATGCGATGGCGTTCATAATTAGACAACTCCGATCGAAAATTTGGGGTCTGGAGATAGATAATAATATACCCATACCATGGGTCAAGAGTGTTAATGAGAAAGAGATTCTCATCTGGAATGTACTCATCAAAAGCAATAGATGTGATTGTAGAGAGAAGGTCATAAATCAATTCAGTGAAAACCAACAATTTCTTCGATTTGGTTGTAGCAAACTCCAAATCAAACTCTTGAAGGATAATAATCCACTTAGAGTATTTCTCCCCCAGCAACAGACGAGTCAGAATATAGTTCATGGGGTTGCAATCAGAAATGACAATGGTTTTTTGTAAAAGAATATAGTGGCGAAAGCGTTGAACAACGTGAATAGCAGCTAAAGAAAGCTTCTCGACATGGGCATATCGAGTTTCGGTATCAATGAGATTTTGGCTTAAGTAGTAGATCACGTGTTCATTTCCATCATCATCATCTTGCACTAGTACCATGGCAATAGTACTATCAGTTGTGGCCAAGTACAAGAAGTAATCGCAGTGATAGTCGGGGGGATGCAAAAAAGGGTCACTAATCAGAGTGTTATTTAATACATCAAAAGATCGTTGAGCAATTTCATCCCATATAAATGGGATCCCCTTTTTCAGCAAACGAGTTAATCCCTTAGCAAGCTCAACGTAGTTAGGTACAAAATAACGAAGGAAATTAGCTTTCCCTTGAAAAATGTGCAACTGATGTAAAGATGATGGAGGGGGTAAGTTTACAATGGCCTCAACTTTGAGGGGATCGATTTGGATGCCTTCCTTTGACATGACAAACCCTAGGAGACGACCAGATTCAATGCAAAAGACACACTTATGCAGATTCAAACGGATATTGTAATGTCTGCAACGTAGAAAAATCGCTCGTAGGTGATCAGGATGATCTTGACACTTAGCAAAATGAGCTAGTAATTCATCAAGATATGATTGAACAATGTGTTTGATGTCCTGAAAAGCATAATACATCGCTTGTTGGAAGGTAGCACTAGCATTTTTAAAAGCAAAAGGGAGTTTCTTATAGGAAAAGTTCCCCCATGGATAGATAAAAGGTTTTATGTTGATCAATGGGAAGAATGTTGACATGGTTGTTATGTTAATCTTCCCACTATTCCTCTTTTTGGCTCCTAGACAATGTCTCACAATAAGCATGTTTGTGCTCTCCCCTCCAGATTGTGACCCAGATAGTTGTATCTATTGTCCCTTTCTGGACAACCTAGTAATGAAGTAGATGTCAATGACCTCTATTTCAAGCTCTTGGTCCCCAAACATAAACAGTTGGTGATCTACATCCCACCAACTGATCAAATGCTACAATAATTCGGGTTGTGCTCTGATCTCGAGAATCATGAAGAATTTGATCAAACCACATGCTCAAAGGGATTCGATACATTCATCATCCTACATTTCTTGGTGTTCCTCAGCTTCATGACCCCTCTCTTTCCACTCGATCACCATTTTGGACTAATTTTTCTGCAAAACACTAATAAACCAACATTTATGAGAATCCATGGAGAGAAAAATCAAGATTAACTATTTTTCTTGGAGGATTTTACTTCAAATTTTTTACCTCGACATCAGTGCATCTATTTCAGAATTTTTTCTACCTAATTGGCCTCGGCGTGAGCAGCACAACCTCGATGGGTGAAACCCGCACTGATCACCCATGATGTACATTTTCAAAAAATCTTCCTTACAGCCTATCCTCCTATGGATTAAAATGACTGCCAAAATGAAGAGGAAGGACAGATCTATTACCTATAACAAGCGGCTCAACAAATGGTGTCCCAGATTGCTCGTGCTCCTTGCCTAAAATTCGAGGTAAAATGAGGTAAAAATGCTCCCACAAGTGAAAATTGGTAAAATGGTAAAAATGATTTACTTTTTGCCTTATTTATAGTTTTTAAATAATATTTTACCAAATTAGGGCATATTTCACTCATTTTTTGATATTTTTCCTCGAAATCGGTAATGTGTGTTTCCTTGTGCAGCGACAAGTCATATCTTCTAGACGATGGTGATTTACTTTGATTGATTCAACGAGTTGTATTTTATCACTTTTTTGAACTCATAAACAGTAAGTGAAAAAGAGACCCCCTAGAGTCATCTTTAAGCTCTTTTCCAACTCTCAAAAGATGAAAAGATCGTCGAGTACTTGTATTTTCGAGCACGTTAAATTGTATGAATTGACGTCGTATTAGTGTATGTTTACCCCTTTTCAAGTTGGGATTGACTATTTACGAAAAAGGAACACCTTGATCGACTTAGTCAAGAGGTTCTCTCGAGTATTTTTTTCCTCCCTTTTTGGGTTTGAGAGAAAAATTATATGGCAAGCATATGCTATCCCCTTCAAGCTTGCGATAAAAAATATAAGGGTACTCACCAGAAATGGTGGGGGAAAAAGTGAAAGTGTCCATATCTTGTATCTTGTAAAGGCAGCATGTCACTTTTGAACATGGCACTCGTTTGTTATCCATGTCAGGTTTGGGATATCCTAACTTTGTCACTTTCCTTCCTGGGTTTGGGAAATCCATTTTGCCTCTCATCTGATCATGTTGTTCCATCATCATGACTACTATCAAAAATTGCCTTAAAACGTAATTTTTGACATCAGCGCATTTTCTCCATTTCCTGCTCGTGCTGATGGCAGTTTGCTCAGTTATACACTCACGCTTCAGGTGCATGTTTTCATAGGAAAACTTGCACTGACCTCCTTCTCGTAGGTTTTCCCAAACTGGAGGATAAGCTTTGTGATCTAGAGGCTTCCAGAACGATGAGCTAGATGTTGTTCATTGTAGATGTGGTTGAATTCTCCCAATATTACCCTTTGATATTATCCCTATGATCTTCCTCCTTAAGATGTGGACCTTCCTATATCTTTGGTGAGGTCTTAACTCCCTATCCCTTACTATAAATTCACCCCCTTTCATTCCCAAATGGTTGGTCACTAATTTTTGCATCCCTATGTTGATATTATCGTTACATGCTTCCCATTTCTAGCTTGGAGAAGGAGTGCTTGAAGTGTATTTGCTTGGACTTGGACATCCACCCAAAGGAAGGCCTCAACATTAAGGCATAGGTTGTATGATTCCCTTTTCATTTTCTTAATATATACGACTACTTGTTCACTTTCCATAAATTTTTGTGCTGATGCTTCATTTATCTTAATGCTCCTTGATATGTTAAGTAGATTACATTTGAATTATGATGGTTGCACTTTTATGCTTTGTTGTGTTCTTGGTCTCTTGTGTAGGTATTCAAACGCCATGAGCAACGAGGATCGAGCTTGAAGGAGCAAGCGATTAGTATCTTCAAAAAAGGGATACATCATACCATTAGAACGAGGTAGGTCTCCTTCCTCTTCTTTAATTTTGATTGTAGTCTAGGAAAGTGTCTTGTAGACTGTCTTGTTTGTTGATAGACCCACTCATTGGGCTAGAGGGATCGTCTCTGTCCGTTGAGAGGATTTTCCTTCATAACACATCTATTTTCACAAATTGGGAAATATTTTGGGAAAGGCAGCTATGTAATAATTAATAGTGATTAAATCATGTGGTTGTTTGCCTTGGGGAAACTTATTCAATATGCGATTGAATTTTTAACCAAAATATTTCACTCTCTTTTTCCCCCATCTTGATTCTTCCAAGCTCTTTGAGTAACATGGCAGGAGTCTTGTCATCAACAAACTTCTCAAGAAATAACTTTTTAAACTCCTTCCAAGTGTGGATTGAATTGACAAGAAAACTATAGTACCATGTTGCTATTTTGCCTTCTATTTTGTAAGGAAACTGTTTTTAGGCAACATCATCATACCTCACCTCCAACATCCGTAGATGCATGTAAAAATCATCGAGGTGATCTTCTTCCTTCATCTTCTTATCTGGATCATACTTTGAAAACATATTTTCTAGATGTCTTGGCATCTTATGTAAATTGTCTGGAAGAGCAAGAGGCCCTTGGGCCATCCAATCCAAATATTGGTCGGCCATGTTCTCATCTCTACTTTCTTCCTCCTTATTATAATCTAAGGAATATTCACCATTTAATCCATCGAAGGGGTTTTCAGAAAGAACAATTGTATCATCCTCATACCCTTCGTTGAAAGGTGGAAAAGGATCGTGATGTTTTATATTGTCTACAGATTTTGCCAACTCCTCAAGAGTGGCAAAGACCGAATCTTCCACTGTAGAAAGCAAGATACTAGTACCAATTGTTTCTTTTCTCTTCAAAAAATGTGGAAGATTATGTTCTCCATGAATTAATCCGATAGTCTTTGTGAACTGACAAGTTATAGATCGAATTGCCCAAATCTGTTGTAGGAAACATTGCAAGTTGATTCTAGGTTAGGCTAAGAACATCCTCCTGCTTTAGGAATCATAGTCGGAATGGTGCTCGGAATGTTCCTACCTTGCCCAAAAGAAGAATGATTTCGGTGTGCAGAGTTATCAGCCATAACAAATTGGCATCCCTCCTTTTATCGCTAGAAACTGCCAACATATATGGGATCTCCCCAATATAAGCTCCCAATTATACCTTACATCATTCAGTGTAGGATTCCCATCCAGAACATGGCCTAGCTTTCATTTATTTAAAGATATGCCTTGGCTTTAGATGTCGGCACGAGAGAGAAGTGAAAATGTCCTTTTGAATGAGAAAGCTAGTGCACCTTGTGAATGTTTGATTGCAAATGTATCAAGGTTCTCTTACTGCGAAGGGGAAAATGAAGTGAGCCTCTAAGAGAGAAGTAATAGTACTACCCTAATGAAGACACGTGTAAAATAGAAGGGTTTGTATAACATCAAGAGAAATAGTTCACAAGGATGTGATGATCATTATAAACATAACAACACATTTCCAACAAGAAGCACCGAAGTCACCGAAATAGTTCAATTACTCTAGTGCTAATGAAAGCAAAGATGAATCATAAACATTCAAAGAATAGTCTTAAAAACATTCACAATCCATGTGTGTAAATATGCTAGCCTGGAATGCTTCAATATTAAGAAAAATTCCCAAGATACATAAATACAATGAACACCACTAGCTCCAATAGTGGAGTGTTAGAGCCACTACTTACTCCCCAAAAGTATTAACTCTATCTTTATAATGCCTTGTGGGAGAATCCAAGGTAAAAATTCCTTTACATGAGAAATGACGATCTATTTATAACTTGAGGTGTGACCTTTCACATCCTCATGACTCTTGAAGTTATAACTTCTAGTGACCTTTGGACTTCTACAACCTTTGGAATTACATGTGACTTTTAGTATTACATGTCTTTTGGACTTCCATGACTCTTTAGTTCATACATGACTCTTGGACTTCCACTTATTTGTCTTTTATAATGAGTACAACAATGCACCATGACTTCCACATCATCGTGTGATGATACCTGACATGATACTATCCATGATGATTGGGCCTAATAGTGAATGATGACATGAAATTTCTCCAGTGGTGACACGGATTCCATGTGTATCTCCATTCTTCATGCAGCGTCAATTGTTGATGTCCTTTACCATCCAAAGGGTCTATGATCAATTGGAGTCTTTGGGGTGCTTTGATCATCACAGTTCAAGTGTGTTCTTTGTTCTTTGGAGCTTCCTTTTATTTTTTATCCTTGCCCAATCATCCCCATGTGTGCTTGCCACAATGTTTATGGAATACATGTATCTGCAAATCACTCATGACGAGAAACCATCAGCTTGAAAATATCCTATTCTACCATGTTTCATGCATATTTTTTTTTCATGCCTTTCAGGTGCACTCAAGAGGGACAAAAGGGGCTTCAGGGCACATGGGTACACTTTGAAAGGATGAAGGGTTGAAGAGGGAATACTTTGGAGCTTCGGCATGCACTAATGCACTCAAGAAAGGGAGACATTTAAGGTAGGGCACATGGTGCAAGTTTGAAGAACAAAGGGGAAGGCTTCAAGCTTCCTAAGTGCGTTGTGCGCTCAGGGGAGATATGGAGGGCATAGGGCACACTCCTAAATATTGAAGGGTGAAGGCTTCAAGCCTTTGGGGTGTGCTCATGTGCTCAAGAGGCCTAAGAGGGAATAAGGCATTGTTGATGGTTTTGTACCCGCCAACATTCAAGGGATCTCCTTGATATAAAGTCCCAACTAGGCCTCACACCGTTTGGAGTAGAAGTCCCAACAGTGGGTGGTAATGTTATGCCTTGACTGCGGAAATGTGTAGAGGAAAGTATGATAACTTTGGTTAAGAACAAGTGTGTGACCCTGCAGAGAGTCAAGTGTGATCCATGAAGGTTCCAACACATGAAGGGAAAAGGAAGTGCACCCCTTGGAAGCATGTAATAGTACGCAGATTGAGAACACATGAGCAAAATGGAATCATAAGCTAATATGTGGAATAGTCCACAAGTTAAAGTGATGAGTTAATACAACAACACACATTTAACAAGATTCATACAAATGCAAATGAAATAGTTCATAAGCATATGCATAAGTTAAATAACACATATTTTCAATATAACAAGAATAGTCCTACTATATTAAAAACATATGCATGGAAGCATGCTAGCTCTAATTTTATTATTATAAGTTAAAGTCCCATCCATAAATACACCATTTACGACCACTAGCCCCAATAGTGGAACATTATAGTCAAGAACACCTGCTCCTCCAAAGAATTATACTCACTCTACGCTATGGAAAATAAAAGGCTCTTCATAATACTCCCAAGATCTTTCTAAGCCTAAGCCTAGCCAAAATCTTGGCTCCCAAAAGAATTTTACATGAGTTAAGAGGTTCTATTTATAACAAGAGGGGGGTGACTCTTCAACTCCTCCTTTGTGACCTTTGGAATACCCTCATGGCTCTTCAAATTCCTCACAAATTAACACATTACATTACATGATGACTTTTCATATTCCAATATTGACACTTGGAATTTCACTTACAACATAATTACAAATAATATTACATTTTCCACTTGTACCCATATAAGACAAAATAGGGTAGAGACAACTTGACAACCTAACAGGACACAACGCTATGATGTTGGAGTTTGGGTGAATTCTAGCTCAGAAACCTCCACTATTTTATTCTCGGTCACATATTGGTGCCAAGCTTGTTATTGTGTGATGGTGTCCCCAAAATGCTTAACGATGTCTTGTTGGAAGTGGACTTTAGCATCCATGGAATCCGAGTACACTCTCTTGGAACCTGTATCTAACTCATTCTAAAGCATGAGCAACATTGTTTTTAATTTGACAGGACCACCAATGAAATTTTGCATCTTATGTGCATTCAGCTCCAAGTCCTCCCACGTGGCATTTTGTCTCAGCTGCTCCAAGTACTCTTTGACCTCCTGTTGGACTTGGTTCTTGGGTTTAGCTTTGGTGAGGGAACTGATTAATGGGATCTAGTGTGTTCTCACCATGACATCAAAACTAACATATAACCACACATATGAGGCTTGTATGTTGCCAATGAATGAGGTGAGTTGCTTGTTGTTTTGAATCAACATTCGAACCTTCGCTTTCTCTAGCTCTTCCTGTGGCTTCATTTCATTCACTAAGTCAAGAGGGGCCCCTTTGAACCGCATTGTCCACTCTTATACATAGGTTATGGCAACTTGTATGTTTTTGAGAGTTTTAAGAAACTCTTTGCTTTGTTGTTGTAAGCCATGAAAATAGGCAATTTCTTTATGTACAGTGACAAACCCGTCATAGAGCTTTCATATGGTTTCTCCAAGTGTTGATACTTCAACAAGTATCTCTGCTCTCATCTCCCCAAATACAGAAAGTGAATTTTGTGTTGCTGCTCAGATTTGTTTTGCCTCTTGCCTGGTAGCCTGCAATTTATGTACCATTTGTTCATTCTAAGCCATCAAATACTGAAAATTTGATCTTGTTTCTCTTGCATAGGCCAAGTTAGCTTCGAGAATGGCATTCAGATGCTTCTTGGTGTCTGACACTATCACCCTTTCTTTATTGAATGTAGGTGATGCTTGATCATCTGGAAAGTGTTTTCTTTGCGCTTGTACAATCCTCTTTTGGAACTCATCAAATGATATATTGTACACATCAATGACTAGATCATCATCAAGGAGAACCACATCTCCTTGCTTGCTCGTGGCTAGCTCTGTTGTTGGAGGTGGTGGAGACAGAGGGATGACTTCTAGTGCTCTTGGCATCAGATCAACATCTTCATGTTGTGGCTCCTATTCCAACTCCATGTCTAATACTTTGATCAATTACTCAATATGTTGAGAAAGCTCCCAATCCTGCATTTGTTCACCTTCCTTCTCAGTTATTGGTTGTTCCTATTCTTCAACCTGTATCGGCGTTGTTTTTGTTGTCATCACACCTTTCCTTTGTTCTTCTTCCTACTTTTTCTTCTCTTCTCGCTCTCTCATCCTCAACTCCTATTCTTCCTTTAGCTTCTTCTTTGTCTCCTGCAGCTTCAGTTTTTCTTCTTGCAACCTCTGCTTTTCTCTCTTCCTCTGCTCTTCTCTTTGCATCTTTTGCTTCCTCTTTGCTTTTCTTGCCAAAGTTACTTTCTTGATAAGAGGATCTGCTTTCATTTTGCAGTTGTGTTCTCCCTCTGGACTGTCAGTAATCTTCCTATTTCCTTTCTCCTACATGGGATTGCTACCTTCTGCTACTATTGCTTCCAGTCCTACCATTGTTTGTGGAGCATCTTGTGAAGTCCTTGATATACTGACCAGCTCATTGACTCCGGAGGCATTGTAGAAGTACTTCTAATGATCCTCCTCTAGCCAATGAAATGTCTCGTTGATCCACAAAAAGTAAACTCTCATACAATGGTCCTTGCAAATACCATGAGGATCATATGAATTAAATTCCGTAGTGCTGAATTCAAATCTCACTTTCTCCTTAGTCTCATCATCTACAACTTTCAAGTTCTTTATCTCATATAATCCAATCTACAAAGGAAGAGTTAGCCATGGTTCTTTCTTCTTCCTATGCCAACCTTGTAGCGAGATGGTACGATACTTCTTGCATGATGAGTTTGTCATTTGAATACCTTGGTAAGAAATGCAAAGGATTCTCTCCACCAAACACTCTAATGAAGGTGCCACCTAGCGAGGTATACCAATCTGCAATGTCTATTACTTCCTCCGTTACTTCTCATGACATGCAAGGTGGATCTTCTTCAAAGATAAGCTTGTGTACTAGGATGATAAAGTGGTAATTTAGTCGTGTCATTACTCCTCGATAACTGCATTCTGAAAGTAACTTGCAATAGATGTTCACAGCGGTCTCTCATGGTGTCCATGTCCAGTTCATGCTAGGGAACTACTGTTGAGAACATATTGCATCTAGTAAGTATGCAAACATATATAACCTTGCTCGCTCGCCCTTGGGCGGATTCCGAGCCTATGCTACATGGGCCTTCAATTGTTGAGCCAACAGATCTGACCAATTGAATGGCCTCCCATCACTTACCAACTGGTCTAATAAGACTACTCAACCTTCAGGAAAGGTTTCAGTATTCTCTTGACCATAGATTCTACAGGCAAGGATAATCAAGAGCTGGAAATCATTCCTCAAGGACTTTGTCTTGTAGACATGGGTGGGTGTCTTGTCAAAACTTTGATGTCTCTTTCACCCAGCATTTGATAATTTCTCTTGTGTTCACATAGTTTTTGGTGGCATAGAAAAGAGATTCTGTGTGCTTTATTGATCTAAATTGGAGTATATTAGTAATGATGTGATAATTCCCCATTCAGAAATAAACCCAAGATGCTTTTTATTTTCTTTTTCAAGTGCTTAAGGATTCAAAACTTTTTCGCAATTAACAGATTCCCATGAGAGTTTCTTATGTAAATGTTATAAATAGTTTAACATAAAAACATATGTTGAACAACAGCAATATAATAGCAAAGAACATCAAAATATAACACACAACAAGCACAGGGTAAAGGAGTTCACCCCTCTTTGGCTACGTCTCCTTGGTCTAGCTTCCAATGGCTTGGGCCTCTCTATTATGCTCAAATTGCATCAAAAGTGTGCTTACAATGCTTAGATGCCTTTGAAACCTATCTCAATGAGTTTAGAATACCCAAAACTGCTAGAATTGACTATTTTTGCATCAAATTTGGATAAGAACTAAAGGAGTTATGACTTCTCCTAGTTCTTCCTCTATTCGTTCCACAAAATGCTCTAAAACTGGCAGAAAACTACAAATTAGCCCCAAAATTTGCTAATCAGGCAAGAATTTCACTACACTGCGAGCCATATTATTTTGGTCATATCGCAGATCACGATCAATGGGTTTTGGCGGGTGGAATTTCTTGTTTACCCAGCGAAATGTTGTGATTGCGATATCGCGGACCCATCGGAGTATTAAACTGTGACATATAACGTAATTGTGTCTGGGGTCTTTCACATTCAGGACTTAACTTGCACGAGGGGGAGATTCCTGTTATTGTTACAATTGTGATATGCGATCACATCTCTAACCTTGTCGGGGTCAAGGCTGATACCTGTACGTCAATCCCTTTCACCGATTGCGATTGCGAGCATCACAATCCAACCTATCAGGGGTAAATTTCTAACTCCTTTTCTACCTACCATTTCAATATGTGATTTTCGAGGGCCAATGGCAGGCTACCACTTGGCACGTCCTCATTGGCTGAAGACCTGCCACATCATCCCAATCCTGCCATGTAGGCAAGTCAAACCTGAACTTTGACTTGCTCTAACTTCTGCATACGAACTCAGTTTTGAGTGTCATTCACACCGCTGGATTTAGAATGATGAGCTCTTTAATATGAAGCTAAGTTTGAGAATATTCTGACACTTTGATTTTTGGGCATAGTTATGAGCACCTGATTACTCCTCCCCACTGGAAGCCTTATGGACCCCAAAAGGATCACTTTTAGTTATTGAACAGATTAGGGTATTGTTCCCTCACCTTCCCCACTTCAATCCATTTGGCCTTTGATGGATGTGTACCTTTGAGACCCACCCGAAGATAATCAATATTTCCTCTTTTAGTTTTCCTTGTCCTTTTGTCATGTATAGTGTCTTGTTGAAGCACATCAAGGTATTCTGGAGAAAATTCTTCAATAAATGGAATTTGAAAATTCTCTCCTTGATCTTCAATCAAAGGAGGTTCATACAATCTCAAATTTTCAACATTAACAACGGAATAGATTTGCATATATGAAGGAAAATTAAGCTTGAAAGAATTATTACCAATCTTTTCTGGAATTTTAAATGGACTATAATGAAGTGGTTTCATCTTTTTACCTTCACCTTGAAGCCTTTCCTTGCTAATGTATAGCCAAACTTCATCACCTACTTGAAATTGATGATCCACAAGGTGATTATCATGCCTTACTTTTTACTTGCCTTGAATTTTTTCTAGTTGTTCTTGAACTGTCTGGTGAATCAACTGAATTTTCTCAATGAATTTCTTTGCTTTGTCTATGTCACTATGTCCATCTATAGCTACATCTTTCTCAAAGATTAAATCCAAAGGCAATTTAGGCAAATAACCAAGGCATGCCTCAAAAGGCGAAGTTAGAGTAGAAGAGTGTTTTGCTCGGTTGTAAGCATGTTTAATATAATGCAATTGTTCATCCCATAACTTAAGATGTTTGCTACGATATCCTCTTAGCAAATGAATGATTGTCATGTTAACCACTTCAGTTTGACCATCTTTTTGTGGATTAAAAGTTGTACTTTTCTTCAATTTGGTGTCCATCAAGTTCCATAAAACTTGACCAAAAATTCCCAAGAAATAAAGAATCAGGATCACTTACAATAGAAGTAGGCAATCCAAAATGAACCTATATATTTTGAAAGAAAATTTGAGTTGTTTGTTCAACTATAATTTTGTTTTTACAAGGCATTAACATGCACATCTTGCTGAACCTATCCACAAATACATACAAATAATCATGATCTTTCCTTGACAAAGGAAGACCTCCTACAAAATCCATAGAAACACTTTCCCATGGTCTTGAAGGAAATGGAAGTGGTGTGTAAAATCCTAGTTTCCTATTACTAGGCTTACTGACTGCACACAATGAACAACCTCTTATAAAATGTGACACACTTTCAAGCATACAAGGCCAATAAAAATACCTCTGAAGATTTTCCATTGTTTTACTTACACCGAAATGTCCAGCAATAAGAGAAGTGTGTACTTCCCTTGTGACATTTACTCTCTCTCCCTATGGAACACAAAGTTTTCCCCAATGATACAATAGATTATCATGTACATGGTAGTCTAATTCCTCAACTTGGTGGCCTTGACTCAAGTTTAAACACATCTCCTGAAATTCAGCATCTTGTGCGTATTGTTCAACATAATTTTCAGGAAAAACAAAATTATTCTTGAGTAAAATGGCTACATTTACAACTGGTCTAGAAATCATATCAACAACTCTATTATAAATGTCTTTCTTGTACCTAATTAACAAGTGGAATTGTTGTAAAAATTCCATCCAACGAAAGTGCCCTGACTGCTACAATTTGGTTTGTGATTGTAGATATTGCAGAGGTTGATGATGTGTGAATAATGGTTTCTTTTCCCATCAAATAATGCTTCCATTTATTCACACTTTGCACCAATGCATAAAGATATTTATCATACGTAGGATAATTAATAACACCACCATTAAAAATTTCATAACGAAATGAAATGGTCTTACCATGATGTAAAAGAATTGCACCCATGGCACAGTCACTTGCATCTGTTTGTATTTGAAAGGGTTGTTTCAAATCTGGCAATGCTAAAACTCGGGTTGAAATGATCTTTTGTTTCAAAACATCAAATGCTTTTTGTTGTTTGCCTCCCCATTCGAAGACAACCTTCACGATGGTCAACACATGTAGTGGAGCTGCTATGCAGAAGAAAATGGCAATAAACTTCCTCCATTACTGCACTGCTCCTAAAAAAATCCTTACTTCTATAACTGATTTGGGTGTTGGCCAATTCACAATGACCAAAACTTTAGAGGGGTCAATCTTCATCTCACCTCCTCCAATTATGTGGCCCAAATAAACTAAAGAAGTTTTCCCGAAATCACATTTAGACATCTTCAGAAATAATTGTTCTCTTCTCAAGACATCCAACACTTTACTAACATGCTTGACATGCTCTTCTCGTGATTTTTTGAATATCAAAATATCATCTAAATAGACAATTACAAATTCATCAAGAAAGGATCTTAAAACATCATTCATAACTCTCATGAATGTAGCTGGAGCATTGCAAAGACTGAAAGGAATTACCAGCCACTCAAACAATCCTTGTTTGGTTTTAAAAGCAGTCTTCCATATGTCCTCCTCAACTATTCTAACTTGATGATATCCACTTCTCAAGTCTAATTTAGTGAAATACTTTGAATTTTTCAACTGATCTAGCAAATCATCTATTCTGGGAAGTGGGTATCGATTCTTTATTGTGATCTTATTTAAAGCTCACTAATCTACACACATGCGCCAGGTTCCATCTTGCTTGGGCACCAATACAATTGGTGAACCACATGGCAAAGTAGAGGGATGAATTACACATTTATCCAACAATTGGTGGACTTGCTTTATAATTTCTAAACTCTCCACAATTGACATTCGATACATACCGATGTTTGGGAGTGGACAGTCTTGTTGTAGTTATATTTTGTGTTAATCTCCTATTTTTGGTGGAAATTCCATTGGTTCTTGAAACATGTCTCCATATAGATTGACCACATCAACCAATTCAGCTTTCAGCTTCACATCACAACCTACAAAGGATTCTTACTCCATGTCATTCTTATGCTTGATCATGAGGAGCACGAGACTCTTGCTGGAATTAACCAGTCGCTTCATTTCACCTACACTTTCTGTTAGTGCCAGTCTTTTAAGCCTTCCACCAGTGATCAAACATGCTCTTACAAAGTGGTCTTAGGGTGTCAAAGTCAAATTTTGTCATTTCAGTGAGTCTTCAAGTAAAATTTGATCACCAAGTCTCAGGTCTAGGATTTTTTTTTCCAAAGTTTTCCAAGTGTTGATCCATGTCACCATTCGGCTAAGTGTACCATCATTCAAAAAAAAATTCATCATCATTTCAAGTTCCAATGGGTCATTTTACACCTTGTTCGTGCTTCAATTGTACTTGGGTAAGACCCATTTCCCTCTCCTAGGGATTTGAAGGTAATTTTTCTTGGATGGAAAAATGATCAAAAAACCTTGTGTCTTGATGTTCATACACCTTCCCCTATCCCTAATATACCTTCTTAAACAATTCCCATCACTGATATCTCTCAAATTCGTCATTTTCCCACAAACCCTATCTTATTGCTACAATTTGACAATTTTCCAGGTTAGGCTTGTGTTTTTCCCTTTTGGATCCCTTCCCCTCTCTCAATGTTTGAAATTCCACTTTCCCCTGCTTCCTAACATCCCTCCCTACTTCCCAAAATTTTCTCAATAATTTAGAAGCCCCTCGTCCCCTTCATTTCCCTTCATTTCTACAAATCCCCTGTTCCACATATCGGGATAGGTTTTCTTCAAACTATGTTTCTAAGCAAGAAAATATGAATTTGAAAAAATTAAGAGAGTTTTGTGTCCATCCTTGACCCAATAAGAAAAACCTCTTTCAGTTTTTACACAAGTTTCATGGTTTGGGAGAAATGTCGAAAACATCATTGCCCTCGAGAGGATTGATGCACTTATGGAGTGACCTTGGGAAAATCAAGATTTAACCTATCTGGGATGACCAAATGACTTGCTTTATGAGTCAACTGATAACTTGAAAAATATATCTTTCCAAAGAGCTATCATGAGATTAATTTGTAGTTGAGGAAGACCTTCAAAAGTTGATTGCAACGACACTCTGCATTCAGGCAACCTCATTCTGCACATTTTGACCAGTCTTGGGAGATTTAACTTTTGACAAGGAAAATGATCTCCAAATTGAAAAATTAAAGATTTTCTAGAAATTAGATTCAACAAGATTTCCAACAAGCTATCACACGCCCAATTTGGACATCGGGAAGACCTCCAAAAGTGGTCTGCAAAAGGCGTTGCACATCAAGCAGGCGCTACGCATTGGGCCCAGTGCACTGCGCATTGGCTAGGGAGGCTTCAAACTCACACAAATTCATCTTAAATCCTCCAAAATTCTGAATTAACCTCCTACAAGTAATTTTTCATATATCCTAAGCTGAAATAATTCTTTTTCATGTTTTTTTCATGAGTTTTTCTTCCTAAAATCAAAACCCTCGCTTGCCTCCATACTCTTTTTCACCTCATTGCAAAAATTTCACATCATTGAAAAACCAACATCTTTTGTCCCTTTTTCCAAACTTAATTGTATTAAAATTACCCCTTGATTTTATTTTCCCTTTCCCTATTTCCCTAAGAAACTAATCCCCTTTATCAAACCCTAAGTCCCTCATACATCAAAACCCTAGTTCCCCAAATCCTTCCCTTCATTCCCCTACCCCACCTCATTACTATTGTTCCATTTACAAAATCTCTTCATACTCATTTTCTTTGTCCCCACCTATTATCCATTGTTCACCATATCATCACCACATTATATCATAGAGACAAGCATGGAAAGAAGCAATGAATCAGATTTTGAAGAGGACACACTTAGTGATAGCTCAAGAGAAAGAAATGTGCAGTCCAGGAGGCCTCACAAAGGTGGAAAAATCATTAGGGAGGAACCTATCAGCATGAGTGAACTCCTTGCTTGCCCACTAGCCACCACATGTTTTAGATATCAGTCATGTTTTGAGTTTTGTGAAATGGTTGAGAGGGTCAAATTCCACCATGAGTTAGCAAGGAAATTTGTGATAAACATGGATAACAATATGGTACATCTTGCTAGGTTCAACTTCACTCTTTCACCAACTATCACTGCAGAGGCCACAAGAATTCCAGATGTAGGGGAAAAGTGGAACAAAAGGAAAAATATTAGTAATCAGCATTATGAGCCTTATATCAAGGCCAAGTACCATGGCAAAATCAACAGGGTGTTTCCTTTTAAATTCTTGGAGGACTGGTATGTTCCACTCATGAAACTTATCATCAAATACTTTACATGTCAGGGTAGGTTCTCCAGGCTTTATGCCTACCACATCAAATTTCTCATGCACTTCACCAGGGTCAGAATGATGAGCATCCCTTATTTCATATGCAAAAACATAGAGAGGATGATAGTGATTGCAAAAGGAAAACCATATCCATAGTAACTCAATAGCATTTATCATTTTTTTGTCATCAAAATTGTTGTTTTGCATCAGCTCACTCAGTTTGGAGTGCCATGGGAAACTTTCATTGCCCATGGGTGCTTCGAGGGGCCTCAAATATTTTCAGATTCCCAAGAGGAAGGTGAACCTTCCGGGCAACAAAAGGAGCCTGAAAATAAAACAGAGGAGGTTCATGTTCCTGTGTTTGTCACCTATGAAAGAGGCACTAGAATGCTCTTTACAGCTGCCAACCAAGTACTATCTCCACAAGGTGTGGAAGGGGTCTTGTTTTCTTCACCAGACCACAGGAAAATGTTATCTCCACCAGGGGTGGAAGGGGCTTTGCCTTCTTCTCCAGCTAAACAGGTACAGGTTGGGTAGAAACAGAAGGGCAAAGGTAAAGGATAGCAAAAAATGCATGAGAAGAACCTTCCTGAAGGGCAAGATAGAGAGTTTATTTTGATTGAGGAGGATGTCACTGATTTGGGCTCTCAAAGCTCAAGACTCAAGGGCATGATTATCAAAGAGGAGGCTGAAATTAAAGCCTTATCACTTAACCTTGAGAGGGCCAAATGGATCATCAACTTTCTTGAGCAGGAAAACAAACAGTTGATAGATAAGCAAACTATTATGGAGCTGCAAATGATTAGGGAAAATAGGCAAGAGGCAAAGAAAGCAAAGATCGAGATGACACTGAGAGTCATGGTTGGAAAGGGCGGCCATTCACCTTGAGAAGTTGCTTGAGAAAGCCAACAAAGAGAAGAAAATGTTGTGCCATATGGCCTATCATTACTTAACTCGGAACAAGATTTGCAAAACAAGGGTAAAGAGGCTAAAAGCTAAGTTAAGGAGAGCCTTAAGGGCCAAGAAAGAACATGATAAACCAAAAATTTTGACTGAGGCTTCATTAACTCATCAAATCACTTAATGAGGTTGCCTCTTGCCAAATTTGAAGAAATTTTGGAAAGTTTTTGTCTTTTTGCATTTTTTTAAATGGAAATACAGGAAATTTCATCTTGGCTCACTCTTTTGCCAAATGGCTTGTAGTTTTGGATTCAGCATGAAAAAACAACCAAGCCTAGAAAGTTTCATCAATTTTGGAGAAGATCTGGGTCACTTAAAGGGCAAAAAACAACTAAAAAATGCCCTCTCTACCACTTTTTGGACCCACAGGAAATAGTCTTGGGAGAAATGATTTTTGAAGGGGTAAATCAACTCCAAATCAAAAAATTCAAAGTGTTCCAGAAACTAGACAGGCAGAGCTTTCCAACAACCTATCTTGGGCTTGAATTGGTGAAGTGCAAGGCCTCCAAAAGCAGTATTGAAGTGGCACTACGCATCAGGCTCGGGGTGTTACGCATCAGGCAAATTTTAATCAATTTTGCCTAAAACTCAAAATTTCGCCCAGTTTCTTCAATGGTTGAATTTTCTTCTTTTCTTGGTAAATGTATGCATGGTAAATGATGTATTTAATGTAATTATTGATGAAAATCACCTCATAGGGTAGATACATCAAGTTCCAAGTGGTTTTGAACTGTAATGAATTGGTTTCCTAAGTTTTAGAGGCAAGCTATTCCATTGCCTAATTTTGTGTTCCTAGTTTAGATATGGTTGAAACCACCCCTTTTCTCATGGATTCAACCCTAATAGCTAGCATGAGTGGTTTCCTTTCCTATATTATGTAATTTCTTAGTCATTTGTAAAGGTTCGACTTTGGCAGAAGTGTTGGACTCATTGAACATTTGTATCAGCAGTTTGGCAAGGAATAAAACCAGGTTTCACAGCTATTTTTGTGGGAATCTTGTGACAGTGAGTTTATGTATTGTTTCTTCTTTGTAATGAGTTTTTTCTGGTGTTTAATATGTATCCACATCTCTCTCTTTCTTATAAACTAAATGAATCAAGGTGAATAGACAAAATACACTAATTTACAGTGCTTTGTCTTTGGAATGCATTTGTTTTTCAATGTTTTTCACTATTTGAAGAGGATTCATAGTGTCTTTATGCCCTCCTCAACCCCTCAGCAGTCTTAATCTACCATCTCAATCCATTTCTAGTACATAAACCCTTGTCTACCTTGCCCACAGGACATGACTGTATCCCTAAGTTGATTTCCGGGACCCAATCTGCCTTCTCCAATTAATCCAGCAACCAAAACCTAAAATAAAGCAAAATTCTCTGATCTACCATACCTAGCCTAAAATCAGCATTCATTTCAATCATCTCAAGCCGTAGTTGCCAATATCCTAATTGAGATTGACAAGGAGAGAGCCCTCTCCCGACCTGGTAGGGTAGCTACGAGGTTAAGCGTGGTTTGATGTTACCCTAGACCTGCCTTCCTTCAGCCTAAGGTATATTTGGGCACTAACACTTTCCAAAGACAGATTAAGTTTCCTGCGATGGGCTCTCACAATTTACTCCACTTTGTCTTTGAACAAATGGTATTTGTTCTCAAATTTGTGGAAAATGGCCTTCCTGTCATACAAATACGGGCTTCCCAATACAATCCCTGAGATATCTAATGGCATAACGTCTAATTCGACTTCATCAATGAAATTAGCAGTGATTTCAAACTTGAAAACACATTTCCGAGTGACCTACAAATTGGCATCCTTTGTTATCCTACCCAATCGATACTGTTTATGATGGGGCATAGTTTCCAGATTCATTTTCTTAACCAAATCCACGGAAATTAAGTTGGCCTGAGATCCACTGTCAAACAATCTTTGTATGTTTGGAAATAACTCAGATATGGAATATCTCTATTCGGTTTTCCTCATTTTAAATGTTGTGGGAATTATTTGTTACATTGCTACTGGCTACGACTTCCTCTTTGCTGACCTCTTTGCTTTATTTTTCCACGGCTTTTCCTGTGGTGACTGTGGTTGCGATTTTTGTTTCATCTCCTGAGTTTGAACCCAAGACTTGTTGTGCAGTAGCATTGGTCTTTTGTTTCCCTTTATTGGTAGTTTGATGAAGCTTCCAATAATGTGCTTCATCATGTCCTTCCTTGGAACCATTCTTGCACATGGGTTTCTCCCCTTATTTCTTAACAAAAGCAGTTTTCTTCTGCTTTCCTTTAAACTTCTTCCCTTTTTCACCACTCTAAAATGGCTTCTTCTTACCTTCTTCCAATACATTTTTCCCTCTTTCTTCGAGGTGTGTAGCTTGAACACAAACCTCATCAAGATTCGTGGGACTGAACATAAGAATGGTATGTCGAAGATAGCTATGCAACCCTCCTATGTATTTCAGCAAGGTATCTTATGATTGTAAGTCTACTCCTAGCATAAGAGCTCTTTTGACCTTTCAACTGTCTAAAATTTGTCAATTCATAATTGCTTTCTGCATATGAGCTAAAGGGTAGAACTATCTTTTTATAATAGCAATGAAATCAGACCAAGAAACAGAGATCTTACCATGTTTTTTATCTTGTCTTGAGTCCTTGCTTCCCACCATACAAGTTTTGCACTCTCCATTCTCAATGAAGCCAACTGAATTTTGATATCATCCTCTTGAAGGTTATGAATTCTACAATACACCTCCAACTGACAAATCCAGTTATCCAGCTTCTCTGCATTCACTTCACCATTGTACATAGGAAACTTGAATTTAACATCAAGCTTCAAAAAAGGTGATTTACCAACCCCTTTCGAAGAATGATGATGAGTATGAGTAATGATGGTATTTGTGGAAGAGTGTGAATATGCTTTCGAAGAAGAAGATGAAGAATATGGTGGAGTTTTTCCTCCATTCCCATTACGTCCTTTTCCATCACCTCCTCCTGAAGAGCCTTCTCCTTTGGGTGGCTTGGAGCTTTCTCCTTGCAATCTGTTGTTCCTCTCTTCATAGAGGACCTTAACCATCTCTGTCATATGAAAGAAATTCTTTCTGAAGGTCTTCTCATCTTCTGTCATGATAGGTTCTCCTTCATGAGACATAATCTCTAGAGACTCAACTACAACTTGAGGTTGTACTGGTGTTCAAATATCAACTGCAACTTCTGCAACTTGAGGTTGAACTAGTGTAGAATACTTTGGCAACCTTGTTCGTCTTCCACTTGACCCAACGTCAGGGATTTCAACCAGCTTTCCTTCACCTCTTTTGAGCTTTAACCTTGTAAGCTTGACATAAAATTGCAAACAACTAAATCCTTCTTTTACAAGAAAATATAGTAATCAAAACTAGAGCTATGATACCAACTTGATCTGAATTGGAGTAGATTAGCAATGTTGTACTAGTTCCCCATTTAGAAATAAACCCAAGATGCTTATTATTTTCTTTTTCAAGTGCTTAAGGATTCAAAAGTTTTGCATAATTAACAGATTCCCATGAGAGTTTCTTATGTAAATGTTATAAACAGTTTAGCATAAAAACATATATTGAACAACAACAATATAACAACAAATTACATCAAAATATAACACACAGCAAGCACATGATAAAGGATTTCACCCCTCCTGGGCTACCTCTCCTTGATCTAGCTTCCAATGGCTTGGGCCTCCCTATTATGCTTAAATTAAATCAAAAGTGTGTTTACAATGCTCGGTTGCCTATGAAAACTGTCTCAATGAGTTCAAAATACCCAAAACTACAAGAATTCACTATTTTTGCATCAAATTTGGATAAGAACTAAAGGAGTTATGACCTCTCCTAGTTATTCCTCTATTCGTTCCAAAAAATGCTCTAAAACCGGCAGAAAACTAAAAATTAGCCCCAAAATCCACTAGCCGGGCAAGAATTTTGCCACGTAGCAGGCCATATTTTGTCAGTCGTATTGCAGATCACAATCGACAAATTTCGGCGGGCAGAATGTCTTGTTTACCGAGCGAAATTTTTCTATTGCGATATCACAGACCCTCCGAAGTATTAAACTGTGACATATAATGTTATTGCGCCTAGGGTCTTTCGCATTCGGGACTTAACTTGCATCGAGGATGATTCTTGTTACTACTATGATTTCGATATGTGATCGCGTCATGTCGCATCACATCGCTAACCTTTTTGGGGCCGGGGTCGATACCTGTACGTCGATCCCTTTCACCGATTGTTGGAAATAATACTGAGAGGGGGGGTGAATCAGTATTATCAAATCAAACACTTTTTCATTTTCATACTCAGATTCATATACACTACTTCAGTGAAGGGAACCTAGGTGTACACACAACTGTGTCTAATAAAACTAGCATATATCCAGTAAACTTATGATTCAGTTAATACATTAAATGTTGATCTTTAGTTAGTGCATTAGAACTTATATTAACCATATGAATAGTAAACAGGTGCAGTAAAACAGAACATATCATCACACACAAGAAGCACACATGAACACCATGATGTAAGGTGGAAACCCAATGTGGGTGAAAACCACCTGCTACAAGTCATCTCTATCTTCCTTTAATAAGAAACTTCTTTTTACAACATTTCTATACTAGTGCAGTCTTATACCAGTACACAGGCTTCTACCTGCAGAAGGCTACAACCTTCTCTCGTTTTCCAGCTTCTCCTGGAAGGGAGCTACAACCCCCTAGCTCTTGTACTAGCCGATCCTTTTACTAGTACGTAGGTGCCAACCTACTAAATGCTCCAACCTTCACTCGTTTTCCGGCCGCTACTGGAAGGGAGATACCACCCCCTTAGCTCTTGTACTAGCTGATGTACTAGTACATAGGTACCGACCTACAGAAGGCTATAACCTTCTCTTTCTTCCTCCAGGTACCACGTTTCATAAATTTTCAAATTGGATACACCTATAACACAACACCACAATCTGAAGGGCCACGTTTCATCCAATTTTCATACTAGACCCATCAATATCATTGAAGCACACAATCAATCAACACTAGCATCATCAATCTCTGAATCACCCAATACTGAATCACTGAAACCCTGTCAACAAACTGCAATCACCAGAACACAGAGCAGAACACAGAACTCTACAACAATCTTTAGATCTAATTGTATCATCAAAAATCATGCAACAAAGTGCATACACTACTTGGAAGAGACGAACCAGCGTGTATATGCAACTTCACCAAAGCGAACCAGCGTATATGTCATTAATTCCTTACTTATGTCTTCATTGCACTTCCTGACTTCAGACATAACCAAATCATTACATATACAAGGATAATACGCATGTTAGAACTTAGCAACCAAATCTAGTCCATCAGATCACATAAAGATAAGTCATTATGATCCTGATCCGTTATAGATCTCATACATCAACACTGAAGCTAAACATAATCAACCAATCTGAATATGCAGAATACTAACACCAGTAAACAGTGACCAAAACTCAGACTTTGCATCAACTATCACAACCACCCATAACTTCAAATATCATAGTGTATATTGTATATGCTACTTAGATGTATATAACCTGCGTATGTACGTGCTTTTATCAAAGCCAACCAACGTATAAATCTGTAAATATTCATTCATGAGTTGCAACTATTTCAAACTTAAGTTATACCCAGATCAGAACATCACATGCGTCAGTATATAGATCTAGAATAAGCATAATCAAATGATATAGAGATGATTCATTCCAAACCATTTGATCCTGATCTATCCTTAGATCTTGTTCTCCATCAACCGGTGAGATTCCTCCTTAGCTCAGATCAAGCATCATGAACCCATAACCTGCATACTAGATCTCATACTTCATTAGATATTCAAGACTTTCTCCATACCCTTGCCTAATGATCTTCTCCTCCTTTCATAGCCTTAGGCCTTACTCAATACCAAGGTCCAAAACCATAGAGAATCAATACCATGGACCCAATACCTATGTTCAACACATCGGACGAGATACCATGGTCGAAAACCATAGGTCCAAATACCAAGGACTAAATACCATGGACCAAAACCCAATGTACGTGCCTTCCCTTGCATGAAAGTGTGTGTATATGTATATGCACTTTTCGGTCGGCTAACCCACATGTATACGCGGCTTTATCAAAGGAAACCTACATATATCTCTTTTTCTTCATTCTGTGAACCTGAACTGTGATCTGTTATCTTAGTAAGTTTCCATCAAGGACAACACCTATATCATAATGCCAACAATCTCCCCCTTTGGACTTGATGGCAAAGTTAACTTGCCATACTGAGAACTGTCATCTTAATGAGTTGTCATTGTACGTTACATCTGAATTGCTTCCTTTGAGCTATCATGTATTATGTCACATCTGATCTCTCTTTTGTAGATTCATCTAGTTATATATAAGTGAGATGTTCTGCTACAAGTGGGTTGCCATCAAGTACAACACATGCATCATAATGCCAACAATCTCCCCCTTTGGACTTGATGGCATCAATCATACCAAGTCACTCTCCCCCTTTGACATCAAGGGCAAAGGGCGGACCAAGATATTCTCTTCCTTGATATACATTCCGTTGTCCATACTCCCCTTGAGTACCTGTTGAAATATCTGATTGAGCTCCCCCTTTGTATATGCCAAGGTGTAACAATCTGTCCATGCTCCCTCTGAGTACATGCTAAAATTTCTTCTCTGCCGAAGTGTGTTGTTCATGCTCCCCCTGACTATAAGCAAGGTCTGCAAAAAGATGTTCTACAAGAAGAACATGACTCTATACATCATAAATGACCTTCCTATCACCAAAGACTCTCCCAACCAAGTGGGCATATGCCAATATTGACTCATCCACCCAACCAAGTGGGGATACACCAAATTGATTATACATGACTGAAATATTACATCATCCTTCACATGGATAGTGGGGGTACAAATTACATCATATGACCAAAAGGGATTCATCAAATGACTACAATAGATAGAGACAAACTATTACATCATGAGTCTTGATATGACCTTTACATGACATTTATAACAGAGACCAAACATCTAAAAAAGACCATGATAGTCATCAGCAACTATACACAATGTATGATCTACTCCATAATCATTTGTCAACAGCATCTAGATCGGAAGCCTGTATATGTCCATTAGTGTATAAGTCATTAACCTATAACAAGGTATGTCTGCATACAGATATCAACTCATCCTTTTGAATAGAATTCTACATATGACATACAGAATCATTCACATTATATCATATGTGAGAAACACCATAGCCATCTCATCATCATCAAGATCTGCATGATCTTATATACCATCCATGTATCCAGCATACTGTATATAGCGCTATGTATCTTGAGTTCAAGATCTTTCGCCAAGACTTCTTGATATCATCAACAACAATCCTCATCTATGTGAGCGCCAAGAACTATAGGAGTCTTGCATCATAATTGTATTATATGTCGACAACAGCATATGAGTGACTCATCATCAAGTAATGAAGTTTTGTATTCAAGCTTTGTACTTCTCTTTATCCTTATGAAGATCACCATGTAAGCACCATATATGCATCATTAGAGAATCAACCACAAATCGGATCTGAACACCAACTATGTAACCCTAAGAATCATATGAGATTTTTTCATGGACAACTCATAACCATATCATGGCAAGATGTATTATTTAGCCATATAAGCATCATCACCAAGGACTACTAACCATAATGCCAACAATGCACTATTAAAAGCATATGCTCCCCCTAAACCTGTGTTGTCTGTTCACTATCAGATCTGATCATGTATATATCAACAAGAAGTATCAAGGCATCATCATCATCAAGTTAGGATCAAAAACACTTCTAATCATCTTACAAGTATTAAGACATTTCCACACATCATCAACAGATTGTAACCATTATCAAACAAAGCAAATAATGGATTGAATCATATCAGACTCTTTTTCCTGAGCCGGTCCCACTGCTTTTCCTCAAACTAACATATACGTGACTATGCAGAGACTAACTCATGTATATACACGACTTCTATTCATGAAACTTGCGTATGAGATTTAGAACACTGAAGTTTCACACTTTCAGCTTCCTCTGAGTCTGTTATGTCTGTACATTGAGTTGTGCCACATTTTTCTAACTGTACTTCCTTCTTCTTCCATATCTTCAGGTGTGATGATGTTTTCTCCTTTTGATATGGTGCCCGTACTTTGTTCCTGCATTCCTTTGCTATATGTCCAAGCTTGTTACATGCATAACATCTTACATGTTTCATATTCCTTCTGTAGCAATCAACAACTTTGTGACCAAACATATTGCAAGCAAAACAATATCCCTTAAAGTACCTGGAACGTGATGATATTTCTGTGTGATGGTCTTGAACCATTCTTCTTCTGCATCTGGCTGCAACATGTCCAAGGTTATGACATACATAACATTCAACATTATTCATCGGAGGAGTAAAATATTTTCTTTGAAGAATTTCTTTCCTTGGCTGTTGATGGGGTTGTCCTCTCATCTCCTTGTTGATTATTTTAGATTTCTCATTAGAGTTCCTTGCCTCTCCTTGTGAGCTAGATTCATCTTCAACAGATTCATAAAAACCAAGGCTAGTTTTGATAGCAAGATACCTTTGACTACTAAGAATATCATCCAAGATCTTAGTACTATCTTGAAATCATAAGAGATTATCTTTTTCTTTTAAGTTACCTTTTAGAATATTTACCTCAACTTGATGATGATACTGCTTCTTCATGTTTTCTTCAGCTTTTCTTCCTTCTTCCAGCTGATGTCTTAATTCAAGAACTTCGTTTTCTTGTTTTTCAAGAGCTTGGAGTAGTTCTTTATTCTACTTATTTTATTCTTCAAGATCTTCTTTTAGCGAGAGGATCGTAGCTTCAAGACTTTCATAGTAACTGGATCTATCTCTGAGTTTCTTGATTGTTGTGCTCCTTTCCTTTACTTCATTCTTAATGATGTCACTTCATCCTAGAACTTTTTACATTGATCTTCCTTTTCCTTGAATAACTTCCTTACCTTGTTTCCTTCCTCTAGTTGAGCTTTTAGTTTGGTAGCTTCTTCTTTGAAGGCACATTCCCTTTTGTTCAATAGATCTTGTTGATCTCTAATTTTGTCTGTAAGCCTTTTAAATTCTGCCTCTATTTGATATCTTTCTTGCTCACCCATAAGAGCAAATTCAGTTGTTTTGCTATCACTTTCATCATATTCAAATGGATAGATAAATGTATCACCAGAGGATAAAAAATTCATACCTGATAGTTCTTTTGCTTGTTCATCTTCATTCTGAAGTGATTATGAATCTGAAGTGCTTCTTCCACATATTCCCCAATCAATTCTCCCACTGTCATAGCTCTTCTGAGATGTCTTCTTCTTCTTAGACGCTCACTTCTTAAGCTTCTTTCCCATTGTTCTATGGATCTCCTTCAAGCGATCAAGCTTCTACCAAAGGACCTATTCTGATACCAATTGTTGGAAATAATACTGAGAGGGGGGGGGGGGGTGAATCAGTATTATCAAATCAAACACTTTTTCATTTTCATACTCAAATTCATATACGCTACTTTAGTGAAGGGAACCTGCGTGTACACGCAATTTTGTCTAATGCAACTAGCATATATCCAGTAAACTTATGATTCAGTTAATCCATTAAATGTTGATCTTTAGTTAGTGCATTAGAACTTCTATTAACCATATGAATAGTAAACAGGTGCAGTAAAATAGAACAAATCATCACACACAAGAAGCACACATGAACACCATGATTTAAGGTGGAAACCCAATGTGGGTGAAAACCACCTACTGCAAGTCGTCTCTATATTCCTTTAATAAGAAACTTCTTTTTACAATATTTATGTATTGGTGCAGTATTATACCAGTACATAGGCTTCTACTTGTAGAAGGCTACAACCTTCTCTCATTTTACAGCTTCTCTCCTGGAAGGGAGCTGCAACCCCCTTAGCTTTTGTACTAGCCGATCCTTTTACTAGTACGTAGGTGCTAGCCTACTGAATGCTCCAACCTTCACTCATTTTCTAGCTGCTACTGGAAGGGAGCTACCACCCCCTTAGTTCTTGTACTAGCTGATGTACTAGTACGTAGGTACCAACCTACAGAAGGCTACAACCTTCTCTTTCTTCCTCCAGGTACCATGTTTCATAAATTTTCAAACTAGATACAACTGGAACACAACACCACAATCTGAAAGGCCACGTTTCATCCAATCTTCATACTGGACCCATCAATATCATTGAAGCACATAATCAATCAACACTAGCATCATCAATCTCTGAATCACCCAATACTGAATCACTGAAACCCTGTCAACAAACTGTAATCACCAGAACACAGCGCAGAACACAGAACTCTGCAACAATGTTCAGATCTAATTGCATCATGAAAAATCATGCAACAGAGTGCATACGCTACTTGGAAGAGCCAAACCAGCGTGTATATGCAACTTCACCAAAGCAAACCAGCGTATATGTCATTAATTCCTTACTTATGTCTTCGTTGCACTCCCTGACTTCAGACATAACGAGATCATTACATATACAAGGATAATACGCATGTTAGTAACCAAATCTAGTCCATCAGATCACATAAAGATAAGTAATTATGATCCTGATCCATTATAGATCTCATCCATCAACACTAAAGCTAAACATAATCAACCAATCTGAATATGTATAATACTGACACTAGTAAATAGTCACCAGAACTCAGACTTTGCATCAACTACCAGAACCACCCATAACTTCAAATATCATAGTGTATATTGTATACGCTACTTAGATGTATATAACTTGCGTATGTACGCGCTTTAATGAAATTCAACTAGTGTATACATCTATAAATATTCATTCATGAGTTGCAGCTATTTCAAACTTAAGTTATACCCAGATTAGAACATTACATGCATCAGTATACAGATCTAGAATAAGCATAATCAAACCATATAGAGATGATTCATTACAAACCATTTGATCCCGATCTATCCTTAGATATTGTTCTCCATCAACCCGTGAGATTCTTCCTTAGCTCAGATCAAGCATCATGAACCCATAACCTACATATTGGATCTCATACTTCATCAGATATTCAAGACTTTCTCCATACCCTTTCCTAATGATCTTCTCCTCCTTTTATAGCCTTAGGCCTTACTCAATACCAAGGTCCAAAACCATAGAGAATCAATACCATGGACCCAATACCTGGGTTCAACACATCGGACGAGACACCATGCTCCAAAATCATAGGTCCAAATACCAAGGACTAAATACCATGGACCAAAACCCAATGTACGCGCCTTTCCTTGCATGAAAGTGCGTGTATACGTATACGCACTTTTCGGTCGGCTAACCCGCGTGTAGACACGGCTTTATCAAGGGGAACCTGTGTATATCTCTTTTTCTTCATTCTGTGAACCTGAACTGTGATTTGTTATCTTAGTAAGTTTTCATCAAGGACAACACCTGTATCATAATGCCAACATTGATTGTGATTGCAATTTGATCACATCGCAACCCAACCTATTGGTGGCCGATTTCTAACACCTTTTCCACCTACCACTATGATATGAAATTTTCGAGGGCCAATGGCAGGCTGCCACTTGGTGCCTCCTCATTGGCTGAAGACCTGCCACATCATCCCAATCCTGCCATGTAGGCAAGTCAAACTTGAAATTTGACTTGCTCTAACTTTTGCATACGAACTCGGATTTGAGTGTCGTTCACACCGTTGGATTCAAAATGATGAGATCTTCAATCTGAATATGAGTTTGAGAAGATTCTGACACTTTGATTTTTTGGATATTTCTGAGTACCTGATCATTAACTGGCTCGGACAAGCTTCTGGCCTCAAGGTGGCAAGCTTCTGGATGCTGGCACTACTCAGTGTCATGGTTTGTTCATCCATGTGTGAGACAATCCAGCTGATGATGTTCGCACATGGGAAGGTGGGATACTTGCATGCAACCTTGTATAACCCTAACTTTTGGATGCTAAGATAAACATGTCGGTCCTCTAAGTCTACCTCAAATTTCTTTGCAAAAGTTCCTTTAATATGTTTCCATGTCAATGATTATCCCTTATCTATAAACAACTGAGTATCTACATACACTGGAAAATCAATTGATGTTTGCTAAATTGCTTCCCCAGTACTACTCTCGACAGTTTCCTTTGATGCAGCTCTCTTCGATGCCATGGTAATAGTGACTTCTGGAGAGCTACTCAACAATTGTTGTACCTGTGGAACAGAAAGGACACTCATTGCAAGAAAATTCCAATTTTAAGCAAAACAACTTATAAGGCAAGTTTAGATAGTAAACCAAGCACTATATGGGTAGTATTGTGCAATTTTTCTTGATAAGGGGGACTGGGTACCTGTGGGAACTACGCACTGCACAGTCCCAATAGACAAGGTGGAAGCTTGTTGGTTGAAACTATGCAATGCGCAGTTTAGCCTGGGAGAGACTGCGCATTGTGTAGTCTCAATGGCCAAGTTGAGAGGCTAGCTCCTGGAACTTCCCAATTGGAGCCAGCTTGAACTACACACTACGTAATTCTAGAGGCCAAGCTTATGGCTTGAGCCTCCAGATTGCGCAGTGCCAGTTGTGCAAAGTGAAATTTGGCCAAGGGAAACCCATATATGCCCAAGGGAAGTGTGAAAACAAGAAAATATGAGATATAGTGTGACTCTAAGCACGTATTTTACTAAGTGTAGAGAAATGCGTGTGAATCAATTGTAGGAATTGATCAAACGAAAGGAAAATGAAGTGAGGAGAGTCGCCACAACAATAACTATTGGTGCAAAAACAGGAAAACTAATGCGACACTTGGGAAAGTCAATCTAAAACTTGAAACAAAACTTCTATAATTTAATACAAGTCAAAATTCCAATAACAATGAAGAGAAACAAGTGAAACAACACTCACACAATCCAACCAACAAAAGAACCAGAAAAATCGGCAAAATACGACAAAAGTAAAAATCACTCGGAAACATGACAAAGATCACACCAAAAGTTCCTTAATCTCCTTGGGAATGATATAGCTCCAATATAGAGTGTGAAAATGATCTCTAGAAGTGTTGATTAAATAGATTTGGACAAATTAGGGTTTATGACATGCATGCCTAAAATCAAGGAAAAAGTGACACTTGGAAAAAGTTTCTAAAAATAGTGCAAGTGCCTCCTTCGAGATACTAAAAATAGATCCCTATGTTTTAGGGATGCTTTTTTCTTTTTCTGAGAAACTTTCCATCCACACAGCCAGGAAAGACTACGCATTTCTGGGGAACTGAGCAACCTTCTGACTTAGTGCACTGTGCAGTTTCTAAGCTCAGTGAGGGTTGCAAAATTTCTAGGCTCGGTGTTGGGCTTCCTCCCATGACTACGTGGTTTCTGAGATCAAGGCTCACTGGCAGTTAGGACTATGAAATTCCCATGATCAATACTGCATGCCCTCAAGGATTGTGTAGTTTCTGGAGGCAAGCCCAAAACTATTGTGAGACCAAGTTGGGAGATCAGCTTGTGACTTAGAAGAATCATCTAAGTTAACAAACACAAGAGGAAATGAAAATATAAGTCTCATTCGAAGCATGAATACCTAGATCAATACGAGATGAGTTGTTGAGGTTAATAAGGGAGGCTCCAAAATCAAAGCCTATGCAAAATTTTGGAGGGTGGTAGTAGCTGCTACAACAGGCGCACTCCTGAAGGTTGAAGGTTGATGCTTCATGCCTTTGGATTGTGCTCATGCACTCAAAGGGTTCAATAGGGTGCATGGTGCACTAGGAAAGGATAAAGGGTGAATCTCAAGGCCTTCAGGGTGCACCTATGCACTCCAGGAGGGCACACTTCTTCGAGTCGGAGGAGTGCACTCAAGGAAGGCTTAGTCTCTAGGAGGGGGTAGTTCAGAGTAAGGAAGGGAGAAGAGGGTTAAGGAGTGAGTCTTATGCCCTTGGAGGGTGCATAACACACTTAAAATCAATGAAGGATTCCCCATCAAGGCTTTGAAGTGTGCTTGTGTGCTCTTAGCCTTAATGAGTTCGCTCTGAAACCAAATATTTTTCTAAGTCTGGAATATGAGGTGAGGGGCGAATAGGATGAGTTTAGACATTAAACCATGTGTGACACATACCAACTCATCATGAAAACTTATAAAAACATGCACAATTATGGATATATGCCAAAATGCTACTTTATACACATTCCCCAAGTGCAACAAGTGTAGTGTGTGTGGTTGCGACCCAATAGTGTCATTTATGACAACAAAGATGTTATGAACATGAAGTGCACCAAAAAATGTTCTGATCAATATGACAACACTTGAGACCATTCAAAGATACTTGAAACACATAAAATAACATGAAATGACATTTTGTGATCAAAACGACTCTAGATTCGACAGTGATAGTAGGCTTCAAAATTCAAATGTATTGAAAATTTGGAGGGTGTTGTAGCAGCGACAACAAAATATTACAGGGGATTCCCTAAGGGTAGAAAAAATTGTTCACAATATCAAGTAGATCCATGTCCATGTACAAGACACACTGCAAAATTAATAAGAAAAAAATAATGTGAAGCATTATCAACATAGAAGAAGTCATTCAAGGTGGGAGACAAAGTATGGTTACATTTGAATCAGTGGCTACATGGTCCTGGTAAGAAAATCAAGGCTCTAAGATATGGTCCCTTTGAGATACTAGAAAAGGTGGGAGATAATTCCAATAGACTCAATCTACCCCCAGTACATGTGCATGTACATAGTGTTGAAAATAAATAATTTGAAACTCTAAGAGCATTCCATGCTAGATCATGAAGAGGAATAGGTTCTCCCTTATATAGAGGATTTGCCACCAGATTCTTAGGCAGAGTTCAAAAAGGATATAATTTTTCATAAGAGGACCAAAACTACAAGACAAGGGCAATAGGACTTTTGGCAGATTGGGTTGAAAGGATACTTCTAGGCAAAGCTAAATGGTACACCAAAGAGAAGGTGGAGGAAACATTTCCTCACCTCATTTAGTAGAATATTTTGGGGACTAGAAACCTCCCAAAATGGGTAGGTGTGATCTAGCTTGGATCATTATATTTTTTTCATTCATCTCAATTCTTTTAGAGTGGAAAAAGTGTAGGAATCAATTCGTGATACCATTTTTACCAACAAGACCCAATTTGGAAAATTGGGTTATGAAAACTTTCGGGAGAAGTTTGAGGCATCATATGGAATTTTTCAAGGTAAAACTCTTCCACTTAAGTGCATCACTTTTTTTTCTATTATAAACATAGAGACCTTTCCAAGGGTGCAATAATGTCCTCAATTAGAGTCCATATGCAAAATTTATGCCACTTGGCAGTTGACCTTCCTGTTTTTACCTTCATAATTTGAGAGGATGCCATGTCAGTCCCCATTATTCATGGAAAATGTGCTAGCGACATTATCATGATGAAGAATACTTTAGAATATTCCATATTGTAACTCTAGCTAAGATTTGAAGGAGTCAAACCTAACCACTAGTAGGCTATTGGGTTGTGTTATAACCGGGTCACTAAGAGGAAAAGGGATTCCATTCTATTCAAGTGAATTTTGTTCCATAGATGAGAAAAGTAGCCAAGAGTGGATAGGGAGAGAGAAAATAAAAATAAAATTGTGCACTATAGTATCCCATGGTCCACAAGCCTCACTTCTTTGTACTTGCATCCATTTTCTATTTAGAGAGGGAGAGGAGAGCAACCTTACCATCCAGCTAGTTTTTCTCCTGAAAGGGTTTCCCAAGATATATATTGTGTCAATTGTGGTTGTGATTATTTATTTCATTTTTCTCTATTTTTTGCATAACTATAATTTGCATGCATATGTAATAAACAATAATTTACAGATCTAGAAATCTAAGGATAAATACACCCTCAAAGTGTGGATTTCAAATTTTAAGAATAATTTTATCAAATATTGGGACAAAATATGTAGTGGAATATCCATGATAGTTTATGGATCATGATACATATCATATTGACTCATGATCATTTGTAGACACTCTCTAGTTCTGTTCCCCTGGTGCTTTCCTTGTACTTCCTCTTGATACTAGATTCATAATGTGTTTCAATCATCAAATCCTATTCTAAGCTGATACATAGGGGGAATTTAATATAGCCTTAAAAACCACCCCTATGACTCTTGGATTATCCTCTCATATCAAAGAATGAGACACTGTATCATTTTCCCTTGTCATCATATTTTTTATCATTATCATGCCCTTCTTTTACAGCAAAATTACGTTTGATCATAGGATACACCACTTGCAGATCCCGAAGGTCACAAGTTTCTCTACTACCAAACTATGACCACCCTCTTAGCATTCATAATTGATAATCCTATGGAGAATCGGTGTGGGATTTGAATCATGCCTCATACTCATTGCTAGTAGATTGGCTTATCAACCCCAACATCACCCAGTTCACTAAAGCCTTCAAGCACATCCATTAATCCCAAAACTAACTCTCTTGCATCTATATAATGAAGATCATACCAATGTAAAAGGAATGAAGAATTATAGTAAGCTCATGTTGTTGAAATTCAAATAGCATCTCAAGGAAGACCATGGAATGGAGTTAGAGAATACCTCTTCTTCGTTAAGATAATTTTATGTATGAATTGTATTGTTTGTCTCATTAATATAATAGATCTATATGGTTTTCCACTCCTTTAATTATTGTTCATTTCGTGTATGGTATATTATGATTGTGATTTTAGTTATTTACATGTGCACTTATGTCCATTTGATTATATTAAGTAAGTTGGGATTTCTTGTTGCTAACAATCTATCATTTACAACTATTTGGAAAGTTTTTGTTGTCTTCTTCTGTGAAGGTAAGGAGTCGTAGGAGATAGAGCTTAGCTCTCTATAGTTACATCAACTAAGGATATGATAGGACAACTAGAAATAAAAATGTGCACTCATATTCAGTTTCTCTTTCAATACATGTTTTTCTGGATTGTTCGCTAGTGCAATAGATATAAGCACAATATTTTTGAATATTCATAATTAATTCTAATGATGGTGACCTTATTTTAATTTTTCCAGTATATTATTAAGTAACTATACTTCATAAATTCAACCATACAAATAATAGTAGAATAGTAGAGATCACAATGCACAAAGAGACCATAATATTTTCCCTAGCACAAACCCACTAAGGGGAAAATTCCAACAACCTTTTCAATAGTGAAATTCTTACGTTCAACAAGAGACACACCTAGACCTTCTATTCATCAACTAGGCCAAACTCACCTTCAACAAATCTATGGTCAAACTTGGTAAAACCCTCCAATTCAATTCTTCTAATCTGATCCAGCAACATTGTCTTCTAATATTCCATAGGATGAATTTCAACCTCCTTGTTCTACCAAAAAACCCAAAATTTTGGCCCTTGTAGTTACCCAAAAAAAATAACCCCCCTACAACAAAACTGCCAAGAAAATCTACAAATTGTGAGAGAGAGAGTCTTTCCACGCGTGTGAGCTTGAGAGAGAGAGAGAGAGAGAGAGATGTATTTTATCCTTCTTTTCTTCCTCCTTGTTCTTCTTATCCTTCTCTTGCTTGCCCAGAATATAGATGAGAGAGATGTGAATTATTGCAATGAGGAGGAGGTCGAGCTACCTTTATATAGTGATTTGGCTGGGTTGAATGGGTGTGACACTGCCTAGGCCAACTTGACTTGGAGGGAGGCCAAATTGACAAACTTGGAGCCAAAATTTTCAAATTCAAATATTCAAATTTTATTCTTTAAAAAGTTTGAAAGGACATGACTCAAAAATATATTCTTCTTTTGAATGTAGCATGAAGAACATTATACAATAATCAATATAAATACATCAAGGGCCAAAATATACACTATGAAAATTTCAACACTCCCTATTAACTAGGGAGGTATTCATAATGATTGTGATATGTGTTCTCAAGTTGACAAATTTCTCTATGAAAAGGTTATAAAACAATTATCAACATGTAGTCAACATCTCTAACATAATCTACATCTTGTCAGCATCTCTCACATCATCATCTCTTCAACATCTCTGACATCATCATCATCTGGTCAACATCTTTGACATAGGCACCATCATTAATATCAACAGCAATAAGTTACCATAATTTGGTCACCAACCATGGCACATGGTACATCTTTAGAATCATCTAGTCACCATGATTTTGGGTGACGCCTCTGACCCATGGTATACTAATTAGTCCTGGTTCACCATCATCCTATTCAACAACTGTGACTTGTGGTGAAATGCTAGGGACACACTCAATCCATTTGAGTAATATGGTCCTAATTCCAAAGGCCACACTCTACATGAGTAATTATGGACCATGATGCTAAATGGTCTCACTCTACCTATCTAGAGAATAATCCGAGCCTGATGTTGAAAGGAACCCACTCAACTAAGTGATCCTAGGCCTCTAGGATCATTCTTCCTAATTTGGTCAACATAATTGACACAGGAAGAATGATTGTCCTCTGTTGAACCATTCTCCTTAATCTAGTCATATCTAACACAGGGAGAATGTTTGTCACTAATTCTCTCAAATCAACACACCCTCTCAACAAGAGGGGTAATCTCTACAAGCCTTGACCTATCCCTAAAGTAAACAAACTTCTCTCTAGACAATAGCTTCATCAAAATATCAATTCTCTACTCATCAACAGAGATGTACTCAAGCCTTACTTCTCTCCTCTACACCATTTCACGGATGTAGTGGTACTTGATTTCAATATGCTTTGACCTGTTTTGGAACACGGAATTCTTTGAAAGCATGATACAACTTTGATTGTCATTGTTGAGGCAAATTAATTACCTATCATCTAATTGTCAACCTGGGGGTTTCGTAAAACTTGCGAAGCATGCGTGCATTATATATGCTAGAAATTAACTTTCAATTTAGATCAATCTAACTATGAAACCAAATAATGAAAAACCAAATTCACCTATTCTAATTCAACAATCAACTCAAAAGAAATTATAGTACAATTATAGTACAACGTGCGGAATTGAAATCTTAATCTTTCAATCTTGCAGGAATTGAAAAGCACACCACTCTTTCAGAAATAAAAGAAAAAACAATCATTCTTAACCTCTCACACAGGAAAAGATATGAAAGCAAATAAAAACAAATGCTCTTAACTTCTAGGTAGAAAGCAAATAAAAACAATCACTCTTAACCTCTCACACAGGAAAAGATATGAAAGCAAATAAAAACAAATTCTCTTAACTTATAGGTAGAAATCAAATAAAAACGATCACTCTTCACCTCTCACATATAAAAAGATATGAAAGAAATAAATCGTAATCTATGAAAGCAATAAATATTAATCTATGAAAAACAATAAATCTCACACATTGTAGGTGACCCAATCAAAAGCATGAGAGATGGAAAGTTGGGAGGCTCCCAGTGCAAGCATTACTAATCAAGATGAACATCACTCATGAGCATGGTGCTGAATCTATATTCCATTCATAAGTAATCTTAACTTTCCACCTTAGTATCTCCAACTTTACACATGCATTTGAAAGGAGAGACTCTCCTATTTATACAAAAACATAAGAAGTTGCCTCATTAATGGAGGTCCATTATTCTCTCCTTAGATCCCTATAAAATCTCATAGAGTTACAACTCAAATAGGTATTGATGAGACACATATCCTCTTTGACCTTTATCCAAAACTTCTTCCATATCTTGAAGATAATTCGAATTTTAGCATTGGAGGCCACATAAGGGTGCCTTGGAAGCTTCCAAATGACCTACACATGTCATGAAACTCAAGCCACTTTTAAGTAGTAGCAAGTATATGTCATTTTTCTATGTTTTAACCATTTAATTCACTTATAATACTAGAAATCATTAACTTTTGGAAAACGCAAAGGTAACCCATATAATTATGAAAATGGAGGCTGATAAAATGTTCTATGGTCATGAAGTTGTGACATGTGAGTGAAATGGTGGTGATAAAGGTGAAAGTGGATGATATTTTGAATACATTTTGGAGACTCTACATTCCCCCCAACTGACGTTATTGCATGTCCTCATGCAATCTACTGCTTTGCTTAATCATGATTTGATTTTGAATGAGCTTGGTATCATATGTCCTTAAACTTTGCATTTGATAGTATTTGACAATTTTATTTCATTTTGCAAAGTATTCCTTGTCATACATTGAATTTCAACATGTTTGGTTGGTTCTTGTGTGACAACCAAATTTTAATTGGTATTTGTTCTTGTGTTTCAATACCTTGTTTCTTTTTGTTGTAGCAAGATTCATTGAACATGTTTAAGAATGCATAAATCAACCATATGATATGCTCATCATTTAGGCATTTATTTGCAAATCACATAACTTTTGAACCATGATGAAATGATAATGATTAGGACAAGTATGTTAGGATTAAATGAAGTGAAATGGAATGAAGTGATATGGATGTGTTAATAAATGGATGTCCCTTCCCCCCAACTAAAGGTGTTTACGATTTTTTTCAAATGAGAAAGGAAATATTGTGAAGTATTTTCCAAAAATTATAACTTCAGTATTCAAGGAATTATATGATTAAAAGCTAGAAAATAACATACCTTTACTTACCTAGGAAGTGGACAAACTGTGGATATGTAGAGAAGTTGTAGCTACTACTGGATCATGGAATAGAATGTAGAATTTCATCTTCTTCTTGGTTGCATAAATTGTGGATGAGGTGGTGAAAGCAGATTCTTTATTGTTGTTTCTAAATCTGTTGTATCTGCTGCAAAATGTTGAATGGTATAGTCTTCACCTGCTACAAAACCTGATGGTACAATTCTAGTCATGCGAATGAATGTGTTATTGTCGAGCATGAAAAGAAGTCATTGGATTACCGACCATTGATGAATGTCGTTAACCAATGCGAGGCAAACTCGTCATTTTCAACCAGTGCCAAGGTACCTAAGTACATCTTGCAAAGTGCGAATATATGAGCTGATGTCGAGCCACTTGCAAGATCCAACAATCAAGGTACATTGATGTATTCCCATGATTGTCAGTGAGAGAACTTGTCATTGATGCATACAAGCCTCAAGGTACTAATAAGGACTCTAGCCCTAAACCTAGATAATGTGCTAATGTCAATAGGCCAGGACTTGTTAGAAGGGAGGCCTTAAGGAATCCTCCATCATCTAACATGAGTATGAAATGATGATTTTGGAAGGACTATGAATGAAAATTTTGCAGTGGATCAAGGTTTATTTAATGGAAAGGAAAATGACAAGAGGGTAAACAAACAAACATAAAGAAAAATGACAAATTAGCATTTAAGCGAGCTGAATGTCTTTATTAATGGGTTAATGAATGGAATTTATGGAAAATGTGAATGGGAAATGTAAATGGAAAATGTAAAAGAAACATGCGACACTTGTAAGGAAAATGGTGATGATGATGCTTAGTGAAAAATGCTTGGACAACTTGTGAGTTTGGAGAGGAAAAATGATGGCATTTATGGATGATAGAAATGGACTTAATTGGTTCATGTCTGTTGGAATTGGTCGTAGAAAACCAATTGTGCACAAATTGGCCTCCTTCAATTCTTTGATTGTCCTGGAACCTGAAAATAAACATGGTACTAACATTGCAATAAAATGTAAGTGTGTTCAAAGAGAAGTGATCAATTTCTTTTTGATACATATGAAAAAAATGCATACTTAACAGGTTCATGACGTGTCTTCGTTTCAAATGGTTAGCCCAATTTCACAATCATGATAATAAATCCAATTTCTAAAATAAAACAATTTCCTTAATAAAAAGAATTCATCAATCAATCTTTTGGATAAAGCACCTTCATAGTTCTTCTTCTTTCCTGCATCATGCTTGAAAACATAATCATTACACAAAACCAATAAACTTTGATCATGATTTTCTGATTAGAATGCATTGTTGACAAGTAGATTATTGAGTTAAATACATAGCTGCAGAATTGTGGTTCAGCTACGGAATTGTGGTTCAGCTGCAAAATTGTGGTCTAGCTGCAGAATTGTGCAGTTTCTGTAGCTAAAATATTGAACATACAGTTAAGTACACACAGCTATGCATTTTTATTATGAACAAATAACCAGTCCAATCTTCAAATTGATCAATACCTCTTCCAGAAAAATTAGCAAATATATATATATATATATATATATATATATATTATTTTTCTTATATTTCTTGCTTCGACAGGTGTGTTTGAGTGGACCATCACAACAATCTTTTTCTCAATCTGCTTCAATCACATAATGAGTTTCACATTAAAAAAATCAATTTTTTTCGACAATTTTCAATGGAAATTTTCTTAAAAACAATAAAACTAATAAAAATTTTACAAAATTAAAAAGTGAAATATACAAACAAAACATTAAACACACTAATAAGAAAACATAACATATCATAAACATAACATCAAAATTAAACCATATAAAAAAACATAACATTAAAATATATACTAAAAAAAGGACATAACATTATACATAAAACATTAAAACAGATAAAAAAAAAATGTAACATATAACATAAATATATACATTAAAAACAAAACAAAACATATAAACGACAAAGAGGAAATTTATAAACAAATAAAACAAATAATATTAAAAATCAAACACTCCATTATAAAACATAGCGTAAAAAAAACAAAACATAACATATATTATAAAAACATTAAAAGGAACAACATTCAAACAAATTGACATCAAAATATGAATAGATAAAGAAAACAACGTAACATCAAAACAATACATACACAACGCAATATAAAAAATGAATTTTTCCATGTTTAAAATGAAAAGTCAAAACGTGTGAAAGAAACAAAATGTGTGAAATGTTGAAATGTTGAAGCATGTGAAAAAGTGTGGTTTGTGCAGCATTGAAGAATGATGGAGGAAGCGTGGCTGAAGTTCAATTCCTTTTGCGGTATAGCTTGGAGGTATTAAGGTGTTTGTGCATCGATGGAAAGAATTCACAGTTGGGCTCCTGGATGAAGTCTAGAAGTGTTCAACCATCAAACCTGTCAGCCTTTAAATCCTTTATTCTTTCAACATTGGGATTCATCAACACACAGCCTTAGCATTCAAATTTTTTCTTTCTATCAACTTAAGTTTTTTTGAAATTCATTGAAAATAGAGAGCATTGAAATATGTACAAGACAAGAACTCGAAAATCTGACTCTTTCTTCTTAATTTTTCGTCCAACACACACAGAAACCAAAAATAAAAATAAAAATCGCAGAAGAGAATTTACCATGCAAAAATTCGTTGCGCTAGACAAGAAAGGACCATGGATCGATGGATGGCTTCTTGTTTAAAGATCGCAGTGAAACATACATTTATCCAACCACTACAAAGGATCTTTTCTGGCCTCTGTCAATGCTGAAGTATACTTTTGAGTAGTGGATCCCTCTTCATCATCCAGAGATCTTGAAAATTCACAGTCCTCCTAACAAATACCCATCAATGAAGAGGATCTATCTCCTGTAGATCAGGGAGATTAGATCACGGCCGCAACTGCCTCTGTGTACTAATAAAAAAAAACCGTTTTTTCTTACGTAATCTGGAAAATAGGGCTCCAGAGAATCTCAAATTTCTCCCAATCAATTATGAATTTGCTAAAATTATTCCTGGGTTTTATAACTGGCCTCATTTTGAGAAAAACCCACATTTATTGTTTTGAAATTCATTTTGATTTGACCAAAAATCACGTTTCAAAAATGATGTTTTTAAGTTGTTACGAAATCTCGCAAATGCTCAGTTAACAAAATTAATTGTTCTAGATTGATTAGAGATTTGGGCTTATTACATAGCCCATGCTAATGCATATGCAGATTTTTCAGCCTTCGATGTTGGGAGGTTTGGATGTGGAAGATTTGTGCACTCTGGAAGCTGAACACCGGGATGAGCCAAGCACATGCACCTGGAGTTATTAACAGGGCGTAGTGAGTTTGGAAAGAAAGGATCCTTTGAAACGAACCCACTAAAATGCGCCTCCCAGGCTCAGTGAACGAACCACCAATGCTCAACCTGTAAATCCTCAGTTGATTGCCAAATCTGGAGATTTGGAGTGTATTTCTTAAGGAGCATGTAATCCACATAAACAGAATTTCACTTCTCAACAAATTCCATAACCTGCTGCTCAGCTTCTCGCTCCCACTGTTTTCTTGGTATTTTTCAAAGAACTCAGCCGTGCAGTGGATGCTTTTCAAAGAACTCAACGTTGCAGTGGATGACGAGAACATTTTGAATATAGCAGAAAATCTTTGTGTGGATTATCCCATGGCAACAAAGTTGACATTGGATTGTGATGGATGCGCTAGAATTAAATCAGGTTTGGCCATAGAAACAAGTCGTTTCTGCAACTCCTCAAAATGGAATAGATATACAGCGATTTAAAGCAAGATCTATTTTTTTTTAATGATGAATTTTGGATTTTGTTTTTTTAAGCTAATGCAATTGAATTTATTTTTATTTTTTGCAGGTCGCATGAGAGCTTAAATTGTCAATTTGTCAATTCTCTTAAGAAAAAGAATTGATAATTTTTATTAAAAATTTACATTTCCCTTATTCAAAAACATGAAGAATTTTTTTATGTTTTTTTTATTATTATTGAGATCTAACTTGATTTTATTTTATTATTTAAAATCAAAATATGATTTTTTTTTATTGAAAATATTTATGTAAGATTAGTGAAAATAAATAAAAATCTAAAGATTTTAAAGTCTAAAAACTATAAAATAAAAATTAAAAAAAAAAACAATCAAGAACTTATTTTTTTTAAATGCAATCAAGCTTGAATTTTTTTTTCCTAATTTATCCTACTTGAAAGAATTTTTATTTATTTTATTTTTTAAGTATATGAATGTTTCCAATGGATCCATTTACAGATTATACTTTGTAGAACATTCATATCCAAATTCGTAAAATGTACCTAATTGTGTATGACAACATGAGAAATCATTTTAACCTTTAGATTTTCCACAAAGATATCTTAAAGAACGGATGAATTTCATGGTGTAATTGCATTTCAACACCATTCCTCAATGTAGTCCTTGTGCTCCAAAGAATGTTTGATCTGCATTCTAGATCCTTTGCCCATAAATTGTTAATATCAAATTTTTATATTTTTTTATAAAAATGACATGCAACTAAATGATTTATGCATCTACATGCTTTAATCATGCATCTAAAAAAAACTAAAAAAAATGAACTCTAGACTGAAAGCTAGTTCCTATGCACACTTCCCCGGCAACGACGCCAAAATGTTGAGGCAAATTAATTACCTATCATTTAATTGTCAACCCGGGGGTTTCGTAAAACTTGCGAAGCATGCGTGCACTGTATATGCTAGAAATTAACTTTCAATTTAGATCAATCTAACTATGAAACCAAATTCACCTATTCTAATTCAACAATCAACTCAAAACAAATTATAGTACAATTCTAATACAACACGCGGAATTGAAATCTTAATCTTTCAATCTTGCAGGAATTGAAAAGCACACCACTCTTTCAGAAATAAAAGAAAAAACAATCATTCTTAACCTCTCACACAGGAAAAGATATGAAAGAAAATAAAAACAAATGCTCTTAACTTCTAGGTAGAAAGCAAATAAAAACAATCACTCTTAACCTCTCACACAGGAAAAGATATGAAAGAAAATAAAAACAAATGCTCTTAACTTCTAGGTAGAAAGAAAATAAAGACAATCACTTTTACCCTCTCACACAGGAAAAGATATGAAATAAATAAATCTTAATCTATGAAAGCAATAAATCTTAATCTATGAAAAACAATAAATCTCACACATTGTAGGTGGCCAATCCAAAAGCATGAGAGATGGCAAGTTGAGAGACTCCCAGTGCAAGCATTACCGATAAAGTGAACATCACTCATGAGCATGGTGCTAAGTCTAAATTCCATTCATAAGTAATCTTAACTTTCCACCTAACTATCTCCAACTTTACACATGCCTTTGAAAGAAGAGGCTCTCCTATTTATACAAAAACATAAAAAGCTACCTCATTAATGGAGGTCCATTATTCTCTCCCTAGATCCCTAGAAAATCTCATAGAGTTACAACTCAAATAGGTATTGATGAGACACGTATCCTCTTTGACCTTTATCCAAATCTTCTTCCATATCTTGAAGATAATTCGAATTTTAGCATTGGAGGCCACATAAGGGTGTCTTGGAAGCTTCCAAATGACCTACACATGTCATGAAACTCAAGACACTTTTAAGTATTAGCAAGTATATGTCATTTTTCTAAGTTTTAACCATTTAATTCACTTATAATACTAGAAATCATTAACTTTTGAAAAACACAAAGGTAACACATATAATTATGAAAATGGAGGCTAATGAAAGGTTATATGATCATGGAATTGTGATATGTGAGTGAAATGGTGGTGATAAAGGTGAAAGTGGATGATATTTTGAATACATTTTGGAGACTCTACTATCATAATATATCACTATCAGTTCCATCTCATGGTCAAACAGTCCTGCAAACATCTTCCAAAGCCACACTGCTTCAGTACATGTTTCATTGGCTATGATATACTATTCTTCTACAATGATGAGCGTGCCAAATCTTTGCTTCCTGCTCATCCAATAAATCATAGAAGAGCCCAAAATGAATCATACTCTTGAAGTAATCTTCCTTTCATTTGAACTCCTTACCCAGTCAAAATCTATATATCCATGCAATTGTACATCATTTTTTGATACATATCTCAAGCCATAGTTCATAGTACCACGAAGATATCTCAAAATGTGTTGAAAATAGCAAGTAATGATAAAAATAGAGTCCAGAAATTCCAATTTTAATTTGTCCTTGAATTAAAATTGTGAATTAAAATTGAATTTAATCTCACCAGCTACTTGGAAATAATTCATTAATTCATTATGGATTCATCAGTTGGAGAAATTCAAGTTAGAAGTCTCTCTGAAGTCATGCAATAGTTATCCCTTAAATTAAGGAGAGAAGATTGAGTTATATTTGAGTTGTAATTAGTTAGCTCAGTTTATTGAGTTAAGTCTAGTTAAGTTAGTTCCAAACTATTTGAGGAGCGAATTGTGAGTTATCAATCAGTTGATGCATGCATGCACTCAACTAGTGTACTCCAGATAACTGAATATTCCCTCATCAGAAACTCATGCATGTCTATTCTGAGAAAGACTCGGTTGAGCTAAATGTCAAGGACAGGTTACTATCAATTGCATGTGTTTTACTATAAAGGAAACCAATCCATGCAGTCAAGGGAAGGTTCCTTGAGGATTACGCAGTTATGATAGTGTTTTAGAGCAGTGTTACACTGGGTGAAGGAGATCATCCCAGAGGTAACTGCGCAAGGAAATAGGAACTTGGAGGGTAAAGGGGAAGGCTTGTGAGAAGCTTTGATTACCTCTGAGCATCCAAGAGGATTGTAATGAGAGTCGGCTAGCTGGGAGAGCTAAGGCTTTGTATAATTCTGATGTATTTCCACCTTGTATGATAATACAGATAGTGGGGTTTTTAGCTGAGGCTTTCCCCTAAGTATTTTTTGTGTTTCATGTGTATTGATTCTTCTTCTTATGGTTATATGTGTTCAGCTCTGATTCAACGCAATCTTTAAGATTTCGCGGGTTTGATAGTAGAAGTAGATTATAGTATTTTTCTTTAGTATATTGCATTATCGAGTTAATCTACAGTCAGATTTTCTACATAGATCTCAGAGGTAGATTTGTAGAGAATTTACAGAATTTTTACATGGTATCAGAGCTAACTGATCTATAGAGAAATTTCAACATGGTATCGGAGCTAGTTGATCCATATAGAAATTTCTACATTGTATCAGAGCCAAGTTTATCAGAGCAGAGTTTATCGAAGCTGTGAACAGTATACGGAGAATAGAATTCGAAGTTTGAAGTTCGGGGTTGCTGGTGCAAATCGAATTCTTATCATACTTCAAGGTTGGTCAATGGCGTTCTATAGCTTGAGACTCGAGTATGCCTTGGAAGGCAACTCGAGTTACATAGCATGGAAAGATTGCATGGAGGTTGTATTAGAAGACAACAGATTGAAGGATTTCATTGATCAAGAAATCCCAAAGCCAGGTTCAACTAATACACAAGAGTTGGCTAAGTGGATGAAGTGTGTGGTGAGGACAAGACAAATCATCCTTGAGGGAGTTCGAGACCATATTGTCTCAAGTCTCCATGGGAAGGATACTCCATATTCAATGTGGAAGACATTGAAGGACCTCTACCAGAACAATAGTGACTAGAGGAAACTGGCGCTCAAGGATAAGCTTCGAACAATCAAGATGGAGAACGACGATACTATTTCCACATATCTGAACAAGCTCACCACTTGCAGAGATGAGCTTAGAAGTGTGGGAATAACTATTGTCGATGATGATATGGTGAGCCTTGCTCTCCTTGGCCTTCCAAAGAGCTGGAATAGCTACCAGGACTCTGTGAATGGAAAGGAGAAACTACCAGATTGGGAATGACTGTGGTTGGATCTCATGCAGGAGGAGATCAAGAGGAGCACATGAGATGGTTCTTCATCCAAGGATGATAATGAAGAAAATTTGGCCTTAGCGAGTAAGGCAAGGAAAGGGAAGGGGAAGGATTCCATTCCAAATCGAATTCTTCTCATGGAGGGAAGAAGGGTGACAAGTCTAAAGTGAGATGCTTTAATTTTCATGAGATGGGACATTATGCAACTAATTTCCCATCGAAGAAGTCCAAGAAGGGATCCTCGAAAGGAACGGAAGGTGAGGCATTAGCCTCTCAGTTTGAAATGGACTTTACTCTCATCGCATGCATGGTGTCATTGATGATGGGTTGTGGTTGGTATCTTGACAGTGGAGCCTCATTCCACATGACCAGCTATAAAAGTTTATTCAGTACCTTGGAGGAGAAAGACCTCAAGATGCGCATAGATATGGGTGATGACGAAAGGTTTAGTGTTTCAGGAGTGGGCACGGTTGCTTTTCAGAGGGAACATGGACTTCCTATCACCTTGAAAAATGTGAAGTATGTGTCTGGACTGAAGAAGAACTTGGTATCGGTCGCGATGTTGGAGGACAAAGGCTACGATGTTGTCTTTAGTAAGGGAAATGTTTTCCTTAGACCCATCACCATGAGACAGGTGAAATAGATCGGTTCACGAATCAAGAACCAGTATGCTCTTGAGGTTCAAGATGCATGCAAAGCCTTGAGGAGCAAGGAAAATGTTAGAGACTTGGTGGTTGAGAGGGAGAGTAAATTACCTCTCAACATGCAGTCCCAGAAGAAATCTCATACAATTGTGGAGGATCCAAAATTGCAGAAGTGGGTAGAGAGATCACATGCAGCCATACCTCCAGGTGTGAGGTGGGGTGATGTGAAGTGATAGTCCCAAGAAGGCTGAAATTAGGTAGTGTCCATTGAGAGGTTTTATCTCATGGATCGTACCGTGCTACAGGAGCCCAAAGTACATAGTAGCGGGAGGAATCAGTGGGATTGATGCAGTCAAAGGTGAAAGTGATAGAGGCTAAAGTAGTCAGATACTGAAGAGCATAGAGAAGGATTGACAACAGTGTAGAAAGGCAGAGGCAGCCGAAGCGCAAAGTTTTCAGTTGACAGAGGCAATAGTAGTCAGAGACTTTGATGACAAATGCATCATACTGATTCAGGTTGGATGTTTTTTTTTGTTTCTAGACTTGCCGAAGCAAAAACACTAGAGAGAAGTGTTGCATGCAAAAAATTCCAAAGGTTCAAGATCGATATCGAGTTGAATTCCTTTCTTGTTGAGAGGGAGTGTTGAAAATAGCAACAAGAAATGATAAAAATAGAATCCAAAAATTCGAATTTTAATTTTTCCTTGAATTAAAATTGTAAATTAAAATCAAATTTAGTCTCATCAGCTGCTTGGAAATAATTAATTAATTCATTATGGATTAATTAGTTGGAGAAATTCAAGTTAGAAGTCTTTCTGAAGTCATGCAACAGTTATCCCTTAAATTAAGGAGATTATCCCTTAATTAAGGAGAGAAGATTGAGTTATGTTTGAGTTTTAATTAGTTAGCTCAGTTTACTGAGTTAATTCCAGTTAAATTAGTTCCAAACTGTTTGACGAACTAATTGTGAGTTATCAGTCTGTTGATGCATGCATGCACTCAACCAGTGTACTCCAGATAACTGAATATTCCCTCATCAGAAACTCATGCATGTCTATTCTTAGAAAGACCCAGTTGAGCTAAATGTCAAGGACAAGTTACTATCGATTGCATGTGTTTTCCTATAAAGGAAACCAATGCATGAAGTCAAGGGAAGGTTCCTTGAGGATTGCGTAGTTCTGACAGTGTGTTAGAGCAGTGTGTGAGAGCAGCATTACACTGGGTGAAGGAGATCATCCCAGAGGTCACTGCACAAGGAAATAGGAGCTCGAAGGGAAAAGGAGAAGGCTTGTGAGAAGCTTTGATTGCCTGTGAGCATCCAGGAGGATTGTACTGAGAGTTGGCTAGCTAAGAGAGCTAAGGCTTTGTATAATTCTGATGTATTTCCACCTTGTATGATAATACAAACAATGGGGTTTTTAGTTTAGGCTTTCCCCTGAGTATTTTCTGTGTTTCATGTCTATTGATTCTTCTTGTTATGGTTATATGTGTTCATCTCTGATTTAGCTCGATCTTTAAGCCTCTGCAAGTTTGATAGTAGAAGTAGATTATAGTATTTTGCTTTGGTATATTGCATTATCGAGTTAATCTATAGTTAGATTTTCTACATAGATCTCAGAGGTAGATTTGTAGAGAATTTGCAGAACTTCTACAAAATGTGCTTTGTTCCAATCAAATGATCATGTCTCCATTCCACATGGAACTGGCGCAACATATTCATGATAAATAAAATTGATGGCCTACTATTAACCAAATAAATAAATGAGCTAATCAACCATTGGTGTATTGATGGATCTACCAATCTAGACTCACAACCTCTCAACTTCTTCAAGTTAATTACCATGGGAGTTTTACATTCCACCATGCCAAACCTTTGAAGGATCTCAATAACATACTTTCCTTGACCAAGGAAGACTTTGTTAGGCTTCTACCATACTTCTAGTCCCAAATAATAATGCATTTAGCCAAAATCCTTCATATCAAACTTAGAATCCAACTACTTCTTAATGATGAGAGACTCAACACTTGTCATAAACAAATCATCAACATATAGCAATAAAATCATAGGTGCATTCTTCAAAAACTTGAATTATAGGTTTGGATTAGCATCACTCTTGGTAAATCCAAGTCTTTTCAAGAAGTTACCAATTCAATCATACCAATCCCTTGGAACTTGCTTGAGGCCTTCTTTAATATATAAACATGAGACTCCTTCCCATGCACCTCAAAACCTTAAGGCTTCTCTATGTACACCTCTTCCTAAATTACTCCATTGCGGAAATTAGTGTTTAGATCCATCTGATGTAAATTCCAAACAACGAAGCAACAAGAAAAATAATGGATCTAATGGAGGTGTACCTAGAAACTAGAGAAAAGGCTAGTTTCTTATTCATAAGTGGAAGGTTTTGCATCAATAAGGTTATTCATAAGAGATACATAGCTAGAAAAACTTTTAGGTTTCTTACAGTCTCTAGATGTGCCATATGGATTTACATGTCCTTCATCTTCTTCCAAGGTAGATCTAAGGCATGCTAGTCTCTTTATGATTTATGGAACAACAAATGGTTCTACCCACTCACAAGGCCCTTCTAGCTCTTTTGGACATTCTGTAAAACTTGAACATTATTCCTTAGAAGCCTCATGCTTTACCTCATCATAAGAGTCCATGGAAACTTCCTTAGACTTCCAATATGCAACCTTATCATCAAAAGTGACACCTTGGTTGACCTCAATCCTTTGCTACTATGGAACATAGCTTTTATATGGCTTTGGTGATTCATTATAACCAACAAATATTATTTTATTTCCATAAGGTTCTAGCCTCTTCCTTTTATCCTTGGGAACATGTAAATAAACAGGGAAACCAAATATTCTCATATGCCCAACCTCTGGCTTTTGTCTAGTGAATGCTTCTTCAAGAGTCATGTCTTCTAGAATTCAATGAGGACTTCTATTTTGAATGTACACAGTTGTTAAGGATGCTTCTCCCCACAAGAACATGGGAAATTCTCAATCATCCATCATAGCCTTAATAGATTCTTCAATGGACTTGTTCTTTCTATATACCACACCATTTTGTTGAGGATTATAAGGAATGATCAAATCCCTCTTAATCTCAACTTTCTTACAGAAAACAACAAGTTATTTCGAGGTGAGTTCTCCTCCATTGTTAGATCTCAAAAACTTGATCTTCTTATCTGTCAATTTTTCCACTTCAACTTTGAATTCTTGAAACTTAGTGAAGACTTCATCCTTGTTATTCATGAGATAGATACATGTCTTATGAGGAAGTCATCAATAAATGTCACATAGTATAACGAACCTCCGAGTGATCTCATAGGCATAGGACCACATACATCAGAATGAATCAAATCCAAAACTTCTTTAGATTTATTGTCACTACTTGGAAATGGATACTTGATATTATTTCCAAGTGCACAACCCTTACATACACCTTTACAAATGATTGAGAAGCTTCTTCTTTTCTATCTCTTGATATAAGCCTCGGTTCTTCTTGAGCACAAGAGGTCCATAATTCTTCAAACGAAGGAACTTCCTTCCTTCTACTTATACCCGCTACAAATGCATCCCATAACATAGGTAGCCCATTGAGTGTTGTAGTAACAAGTTCCTTCTCAAAGACATTCTCATCAATTGCATGAATTTGGTCTTAGACAAATTCTTACAAAATGTGAAGCCACGTGTCATCACTTTTCATCCTTATATCATGAAGCTCATTCTTCAAGCTCATAGCTTGACTAATGTTTTTTTGATAGTAAATAGATTAAATAGGACATCTTACATATTCTTGGAAGTATCAAGCTTTTTAATATATGGGACCAGATGATCTCTAATGGAATCCATAGGCCATCCTCCTTGAACTTCTCTTTTCCTGCAATATCTACTAGTTCTAAGACCTTCCCTGTCACAATATCCAAAACATTGTTCCTTGCAAGAATAAGATCAATCCTAGTTTTCCAAGCTCTGAAATTTGAGATTCCTTCTAACTTGTTCTCTGATTTCATAGAAGAACCATGGATGTAAATCAACAAGAAGGAATCAACCAAATAGTGATATCAAAGTAGGGTTTCATCAAGAGTGATCTCAGTGTTCATTTCTTCACCAAAGCTTGATACCATGTTGATTTTTCTAGGGCAATAGATACACACATAATATTTCTGAAAATTGATAATTACTTCTAATGATGTTGATCTTATTTTAATATTTCCAGTATATCATTGAGAAATTATACTTCATAAATTCAACCATACAAGAACAATAGAATAGTAGAGATCACAATGCACAAAGAGAGCACAAGATTTACCTTGGGAAAACCCAACAACCATTTCAATGGAGAAATTATTTTGTTCAACAAGAGAGATGCCTAGACCTTCTATTCATCAACTAGGTCAAACTTACCTTCAACACATCTATGGTCAAACTTGGTTCTACCCATAAACCCACAATTTCAGCCTCTGCAGTTTCCCAAAAAAATTTGGCCATTGCAACAGAAACTACCCAGAAAAGTTGTGAATTGTGAGAGAGAGAATCTCGCCACATGTGAAAGCTTGAGAGAGAGAGAAATTGATATATCATGTCCTTATTTTCTGCCCATAAACCCAAAATTTTGGCCCCTACAACAGAAACTGCCCAGAAAATATGTGAACTGAGAGAGAGAGAGTTTTGCCACACATGCAAGCTAGAGAGAGAGAGAGTATTGCCACGTGTTCAAGCTTTAGAGAGAAAGAAAGAGATATGTCTTTTCCTTCTTTTCATCCTCCTTATCCTTCACTTGCTTACCTAGAAGATACTTGGTGAGAGAGATGTGAATTGTTGCCTTAAGGAGGAAGTCAAGTTGCCTTTATATAGTGAACTAGTTGGGTTGAATGGGTGACATTGCTTCGGCTAACTTGACATGGAGGGAGGCCAACTTAACAAACTTGGAGCCAAAAATTTCAAATTCAAAAGTTCAAATTTTATTCTTTTAAAAGTTCGAAAGGACATGACTCAAAAATATAATTTTATTTTGATTCTAGCATGAACAACATGCTTCACAATAATCAATATAAATACATCAAGGGTCAAAATATACATTATGAAGACCAACCATAGTTACAAAAATTCAACAAGGTTACCTATCTGCATGCGACTTTTTCCCATAGCAATAAGGTTATTACTCCCCCCCCGAAGCACCTACCCACCTCTTAGTGTTATAACACTTTCATTGTCTCAATTGATCATTTAAATTGAACATATCGACAAGCTTCACAGCGAAATAATTATGGTAAAGGTTGTGCTTCACACTTGTGTATCCAGTCAATCCATATCCTATGAAGAACATCATTTTTTATCTAAGTGTCACATCCATGCACATAAGAAAAATAGCATCGACTTAATTAAGGCTTATTATAACTACACATTTTTGAAATTTCATTTAAAACTTAAATATAATATCAATGTTTTTTTTGTTTTCTATGTTATGTGAGTCATGAGATGACTTGCATGACTAACTTATGGCTTGGGTAACCATGACTCAGGGGCATCTAAGCTGTCAAAATCACCCAAGGATCACACCTAGCCTCGAACACACCAGCCTTTAGCATGACTGGATTTTTAAACACAAAGTTTTGAACTGGTGACAATTACACCATGGAGCACCTTAACAAAACACCCTATCACCGCCTGTTCTACGTTGCATGAGCTAATATAATATCAATATTATTATATGCCCCACTTCTTCATTATTCTAGTTTCATGTTTGTATAGGATCTGATAGACCAATTTTAGTCTAATATAATATCAATATTATTATATCTGCCACTTCTTCATTATTTTATTTCATGTTTGTAGAGGATTTAATAGACCAATTATGGTCTTAGTGGACGTCGCCATCCTCGTAGTCATCATCATCTAGTCTCAATGGATATTCATCATCATTGTTGCCAACGCATCATCATCATCATTCTCGTTCTCAACCTCCTCATTATCATCCTTTTTTGCTTGCTTTTCTTCATCATCATCTTCATAATTATATGTCCCACTTCTTCATTATTTTAATTTCATGTTTATAGAGGATCCGATTGGCCATTTTTGTCGTAGTGGTCATTGTCATCATCATTGTCGTCATCCTCTACTCTCAATGAATATCCGTCGTCATTGTCATCATCATCCTCATCCTCCTCATCATCATCATCATCGACCTTAGCCTCATCATCATCATCATCAGCCTTAACCTCATCATCGTCATCATCATCCTCATTGTCCACCTTATCCTCGTCATTGTCCTCATCATCTTCATCCTCTTCCTTGCCATAATCATCGTCATAGTCAATCGTCATTATCGTTATCATCATTCTAATCATTTAACATCATTCTCATTCTCATTATCATTTTCGTCACCATAATCATCATAATCATTTAACAAAAACGCATATTCGTCACCATAATCATCATAATCATTTAACAAAAACGCATATAAACCACGACCTATTACTTAAACACTTATTAGGATTATCTTATACCATACATGTTTACTAAGGGAGAATCAGAATTAATGTTGTCAAATCCTCTCCGTGGCCCACACCCCACGTTGTAGTCACTCTTTAGGAACTCTTACCAAATCAGTTTTTGATGAAAAGTTTAAATTCGAAAAATTAAAATAAAGGACCTCATCATCCTTACACTCGTCATAATAATTAAACTCAACAATGAAATCACATGCCCATACACAATAATAAACAAGGAACTCGCACGAATCATGAACACACTTTATCATTAATTAAAAAAAATGAGAGGAAATTGCAAGATAATATATCAAAGTAGTTTTTATAGAGTTTTATAGGCTGATTATTAAAATATTATAAATTTAATAAAATAATACAATAATAAACAAGGCAACGCTCACGAATCATGAACACACTTTAATCGATCATGAACACACTTTATCATCGATTAAAAAAAAAAAAATGGAGAGGAAATGGCAAGATAATATATCAAAATAGTTTTTAGAGTTTTATAAGGTGATTATTTAGATATAATAAATTTAATAAAGTTATTATTTAAGTAAAGTTTTTTAGTAAAAATTATATAAGAGAATTTTTTGATCAACGCTTTTGGAATCAACAAGTGTGGTTCATCATGAGGACCACAAATTTGAATACAAAAATTATTATTATTATTATTATTATTATTATTATTTATTTAATAAAAGAAAAATAAATACATCATTACCATTTTTATTTAATAAGGAAATAGAAATTATCTAAGTTATATGTTTAAGATGTGGAAAGCAAAGATACAAGTATTCAATATGATTAGAAATTAAGTCATCTGGTTTGTATTTGTGTTCAAATTTAATGATACACAAATTTCATGATTAGAATTTTGAAAATAAAATTTAGTTTTAAATTTAACATATTGAAAATTACATATATATAAAATTGTTCTAATTTTTTTTTTGTATAATGCTGAAAATTGTTATAACACATATGTATGTCTTATAATAAAATTTAAAGATTAAACTGTTTTTAATATGCATATATGTCTCTTTAATATACTTCTATTATAACGATTTATAAATATATAAATTTATATAATTTAAATTGTATAGTGTAGATAAAAAAATTAACATATATATTTATTTAAATGAAAACAAAATTTAGGGATTAAATCTTTTTTAAATTTATATATGTTTTTTTTATATATTTATTTTTTATATGTTATTGAAATATTGCATTTCTATTATAATTGTTTATAAATATATGAATAATTCTTCTATGTATAATGTTAAGCATTATTATAACAGGTATATATATGTGTTTTATAGTAAATTTAAAGATTAAATTGTTTTTAATATACATATATGTTTCTCTAATACACTTCTATTATAACCATTTATAGATATATAGATTTATATAATTTAAATGTGTAAAGTGTAGATAAAAAATTAACATATATATTCATTTAAATGAAAACAAAATTTAAGGATTAAATCTAATCTTATCTATCTATCTATCTATATATATATATATATATATATATATATACAATTTTTATATGTTATTGAAATATTTCATTTCTATTATAATTGTTTATAAATATATGAATAATTTTTCTGTGTGTAATGCTAGGAATTGTTATATATATAAAATTTAAAGATTAAATTGTTTTTAATATACATATATGTTTCTTTAATATACTTCTATTATAAGTTTATAAATTTATAAATATATATAATTTAAATGTGTATATTGTAGATAAAAAAATTAACATATATATTTATTTAAATGAAAACAAAATTTAAGGATTAAATCTATTTTAAATTTATAATTTTTTTTATATATTTAATTTTTATATGTTATTGAAATATTGCATTTCTATTATAATTGTTTATAAATATATGAATATTTTTTCTGTGTATAATGCTAAAAATTGTTATAACACATATATATGTCTTATAATAAAATTTAAAATTTAATTAATATGCGTATATGTTTCTTTAATATACTTCTATGGTTTATAAATATATAAATTTATATAATTTAAATGTGTATAGTGTAGATAAGAAAATTAACATATATACTCATTTAAATGAAAACAAAATTTAAGGATTAGATCTTTTTTAAATTTATATATGTTTTTTTATATATATATTTAATTTTTATATGTTATTGAAATATTGCATTTCTATTATAATTGTTTATAAATATATGAACTTATTTTTGCATGTAAATTTTCACAATTAAAAACATAATGATGTAAACTTCTCGAACAATATTGTTGAGGTGTCTGTCATTGACATTTCAGGTGAACACTTAACCCATCATCTGCGATACAAAACTCAAATGATGCATTGAAGACCAAGTATAAATGACCATAAGAAATCAGAAAATGAAAATGACCATTAGATGGAAGAAAAGGAAAGGTAACAGAGATGAATTATCATTATTAATTAATAATGATAATAGTAAATTAAGTTAAGAAAAGAAAATGAATATTGATGAATTATTATTATTATTAATGATTAAAAATAGTATTAAGTTAAAAAGGATTCAGAGAATAATTAAAAAACAGTCAAATTAAAAAAAAAAAAATGATAGGTGAAGTAATATAAAATATAGGTCAAATTTTAGTTCAAATTAAATTAAAATTAAAATATTAAAATATTATTATAAATATATAAATTTATTTTTGCATGTAGATTTTCACGCTTAAACTATGATGATGTAAAGTTCTAAAACACTATATAATATAGTTGAGGTGTCTGACATTTTATGTTAACACTTCATCCATAGTCAAGGATAGAAAACTCAAATGATGTATAAAAAAGTGTGAGGCCAAAAATAAAATGTCCATTACAGATAAAGGAAAGTGAATGTAAATGAATTATTATTATTAATTAATAATAATATTATTAAATTAAGTTAAGAAAAGAAAGTGAACATTGATGAATTATTATTAATTAATAATATTATTATTAAGTTAAGAAGGGATTTAGAGAATAATTAAATAAAATCAAATTAAAATAAAATATATAAGTAAAGTAATAGAAAATATATGTCATTTAAATTAAATTTAAATTTAAATATCAAAATATAAATATTAATTTATTAAAATATAATTGAAGTAGAATTAAATTAAAACATAATTAAATTAACAAATGGTTAGATTTTTAATTTAAAATAGGATTATAATAGAATTAAATTGGAATTAAAATTTTAGATAATCCAAAATAGAGAATATTGGTGATATTGGATTAGGGTTAGAAAAATATATTTATTAAATTAGTATTAAAATAGAATTAAATTATTAAGTGGTTAAAATATTATTAAATTAGAATTAAAATAGGATTGTTAAGTTAGGAAAGGAAAATGAATATTGATGAATTATTAATATTATTAATTAATAATAATAGTATTAAATTAAAAAGGATGTAGAAAAGAATTAAAGAAAATCAAAATAAAATAAAATTCATATCCGGAGTAATAGAAAATATAGGTAAAATTAGAGTTCAAATTAAATTAGAATTAAATATTAAAATATTAATTTATTAAAATACGATGGAAGTAGAATTAAATTAAAATAAAATTGAGTTCAAAAATGGTTAGATTTTTAATTTAGATTAAGATTATAGTAGAATTAAATTGGAATTAAGAAAAAAATTATATTATTTAAAATAGAGATTATTGGTTTGGATTACAGTTAGGAAAATATGTTTATTAAATTAGTATTAAAATAGAATTAAATTATTAGATTATTAAATTAGGATTAAGATAGGATTAAAATTAAATTAAAAAATAGAATTAGAAAAAGAGTTAAAACGAATAATTAACCAATGTTACATAGTAGCTAGCACTTGTCGTTTAGTTTAAATATAACTAATTGGAGTGTGAATTGCTGACAAGATGTGAGATGATCAATTAAAGCCTTTATAAAAAAAATAAAAATGAAAGTGAAAATGTTGTGCTAAAATGTTGCTTTTTGGTGAGAGCCCTACCTCATTGGTTGTATTGAAGCTTTATAAATTTATTTATTTTGGCAGTGTTTGGTTCAAATTGATATGGATAAACTTAGTTGCAACTCAATGAGATGTCAATTCCAAGAAACTTGTTTTGCCCTTACAAAATTCATGGGAATTTAACATGATCTATATGGGGTTGAATGCAAACATGGAAATTGAACATGATTGATATAGTGTTGAATGCAATTTTGTTTGTGGCACTGAAGGCTTTAGAATATGAAACAAAGCCTTTAATTATTATGACGCAAATGACATCTCTTTCTTTTGTAGAGAAAAATTGAGTTGAGATGATCTATAATTTGTGATGTAGTATTAAATTAATTTTTAAATTAAATTGTAAATACATGTTAATTAATATTTATGAATAAATCTTAATAATAATTGTTTTATTATCAATTTAACAACTAAATTATAACTAGCACAATTATATAAATTATATCACTAGTAATTATAGATGGATATCGAAACACTTAGTTTCTAATCAAAATACTTAATTCCTAAAACATTTGTTATCTAAAAAAACAAACAAACAAAACAAAAACAAACAAACAAACAACAAACAAAAACAAAAACAATAAAAAAACAAAAACAAAACAAAACAAAAACCGAAAACAAAAAACAAAACAAAACAAACAAAAACAACATTTAAATATTTTAAATATTAAAATAAATAAAACATATCATTAGCCATTTTCATTTTTTTTAAATATTATACATTTGTTTATGATTTGTGATTTAGTACTAAATCAAATGAATTTGACATTGACTTTGAATAAAACCAGGAATAAAGTTGCACTAGATTAAACCTCTTTAACAAAATTCACACATTAACTTTTTGCATGGTAACTGAGACCAATCTTATGTGTTTGATTCGATGAAAGAAGATAAAAACAACTTTAGAAACCCAATTAAAAGAACAATCCCCAACGACTTGAAACAAAATATGGAACTTCAAACTTCTTGAATTCAAGAAGATTAGTTTCTTGAATTCTTGAATTCATTTTCTTGTTATAAGATCAATTTCTTGAATTCTTGAATTCAATTTCTTGTTATAAGATCAATTTCTTGAATTTTTTATATACTTGGAGGCAGAAATTATAAAAATGATGCTTAGGTAAAAAAATGCTCACTAGATCCTAAAAATTAGTAACTATACATCAATAAAATATATATATATATATATATATATATATATATATATAGGAAAGAAATGCTCACAATATTATAAAAACTAATAATTATTTATCATAATAGTTATTAATTATAAAATCTATGTATAAACAATAAAAAAAATTATTGATTAATGTAATTGGAATATATATATAAATTGAAAATATGGAGAAAAAATTATAATTCAATGAAAATGGAAATAATAGAAAAATCAAAAAGTTAAATAGAAAGGAAATAAAACTAAAAACAAAAAATTAGTAACTAATAGAAATGGAAGTTACCAAACAACCCATAATAAGACCTCAACCAACCACCTTACAAATTAATAGATAAATTTAAATAATAATAATAATATAACAAAAAAAGAATTCCCATGGATAAGTGGCATAATTTTTTGGTCAAAGACAAACTAATAGACAATCAAAGGAAAAATTGAATGAGTAATAACATGCCTCCGGTGGGTGGGTATAATAATGAAAAATCTCCAAGAGTCATCTCAATTAACGATGGTTGTGAAAATGAAAGTGTTATGTGCAAAGAGGTTCGAGGTTAAAATCTCTTGGATTCACATGTGCTTGCAGAAGGGGAATATGTAGGCACCTAGAGGTTATAGTGGTAATGGTTGGAATCAACCCCGTGTCAGGGGAATATGGGATCAACCCAGTTGTTGATTCCTCTAGATTAAAAATAATAGTAATGATAAGAAGAATAAGAAGAAAGGGAAGGTGGGGAAAAATTGATGACCTATCTTATAAGTGGAAACAACCTGAAGGCTAGGGTTTTCAGAGCGGCATGAAAATGGGGTTCAAGGTAACCAAGGCCGAGAAGGAGGTAGTTTACGATAAGAAAATACGTGATTTGCTGGAGCAATACTCACAGGCGTTGGTCTGCATTGCAAACAATGTGGGATCCAAGCAGATGCAGAGCATTCATGCCAGATTGAGGCCCAATACGGTCGTTCGTCTATATGCAGAGAAGTCAGGGAACACCGCCTACCAAAACCTGATTACTTTTCTGGTGCTGAAGGGGAAGTCGAGGGCCACTATGTTCAACCTCATCCCGGAGGACTGGGGTGCTTGCACTCGCCCTTGGCTACAGGAGATCTTCTCATCCTGCCTCTACCTCAAATCCCTCCACTTGCGGTGAATGATCATCAAGGACAATGACCTCGCCACTCTTGTCGGAAGCCACGGCCACATGCTGCAAGCCCTCGAGCTTGAGAAATGCTCCGGGTCCTCCACTCTTGGATTTTTGAAAATCGCTCACTCTTGCAGCTTCCTATCAGGGACTATTCACCGAGGCAATCACTAGAGGGATTAGATCTATGGCGACGAGAAACCCAACAAGGAAAGATCCAATCCGCTGCCTTCCACAGCAAACCCATTTCGAACCTGGGCAAAAGCGATATGATGGACAAGGGTTTCAAGCAGGAACAAGGAAAGAATAGGGGAATACGAGACTGCAGAGGAAGGAACCGAGGCTAGCAAGGATGATCACTCCAAGGGAAACAACAATCACAATGTAGGGAATGCAAAGCACTGTCTTCGGCGAGGAGAATTTATAGATCCATGGACAAACCAATATTAGCCAGCAACAAGATCTAGATCCCCGGTAAGTACCCAAAGCTTCCAAGTTTTTGTCAAATCCCCTGTCGGAAAAACACAATTACTTTGGGTAAAAGAGACCAACTCTGTAAAGCAACTACAGAACCTCATACTGCAAAAATTTTGATATCCCACCAAATCATAAAACCTAATGCATGGGGGCAGAGTAATCTAGGACACAAAGTATCTCAAGGAATACAAAATCACACCTATGTCAACAATAATTCTCAATCTGAGAATAAGAGGGAGCACGACAAAAAATAGCAGAAATCCTTATAGGGTTGAGGGAAGTGGGACTGGTACAAAAATTATAGCAACACATCAGGGGAAAAAAACAAGAAGTATATCCTTCAAAAACATTCTTCAAGGGAAAAACACAGCAGAAGCCACACCAAATCAAACAGGTATGGAAGCAAGGCCATACATTGTGGAACAACTGAATCATACCCCAGAATATAGCATAGATATACCAGAAACAAATGAGCACTGCACTATATATGAAAGACAAGCAATAATATGTAGATTTAACTATTTTGGCCCAAACCGGTTGATCTCTTTCATTGAATCTTCACAAACTGGACTATACAATGTGAAATACATCTTTTTTCCAAGGGGTTATTCATAGTAAACTTTCCTACAGCAGAGGCTAGAGACTTTGTAATATAGGAAGGACCTTGGTTCTGGGGATCCACAGGCCTATTCATCACACCATGATTCCCAGATTTTGATGCAAATACAATGGTTGTCTCTAAGAAGCCAGTTTGGGTGAGATTGCACAATCTCCCATTACACCTCTAGAGTCAGCAAGTACTCATAGGAATTGGTAATACTATCGGGTGTTACATCAAAATGGAAACCCAAAGACTGGAAGAAAGAATCTACACTTATGCTCAAATATGTGTGGAAGTAGACCTCAACAAAGGCCTGCCAAACCAAATTCAATTGAAGCATAGACAGAGGTGTTGGTCACAGTCTTCAGATTACGAAAATACAACATTCAGATGTAGAACCTTCCGACAAACAGGACACCTACAAATCACTTGTCCAACAACCAAAAAAGACACCTGGAGGAAGAAGAAAACGGAGAAACAAGCCAAGGGATGGAAATTTCCTCCACCACTCTCAGATGACGAGGAGGAAGAAGAGGTGGAACATGAAACCCCCAATGAGAACAATCAGATGAATAAAGATCCAAAAGTAGAAGACATAAATCCACAGGAATCTATAGACGTACAGTCGGCAAGGCTACCAGAAACAATGGATATGAGCATATCCAAACATCAAAACATATCAAACAGATCAAACTCTGATAAAGACAATCCCCAACCTATGGCTGATACAGCACTAGAACTTATAACTCCAACAGAATCTCAAGAGGGGTGGAGAAAGGTTGAGAAGAAAAAGGACGAAAAGCTTGACTTTTCCCCCATCTATACATTATTTACTTGTTTCTTGTCTTTTCTGAAAACTGAACTCCCTGTGTGGTGATGGATGATAAATGCATCTTTTTTTGACAAAAACTAAGCACCATTTTTTATTATGGCTCATAGAGATGGCTAGAGATGGCTATGGGCCATCGCAGCATAGGCTGAAAAGCATCTACAACATGTAATTTTTCAACTATAATGAAAGATTACGATTTTTCCAGGGGAAAAAAAGAAGAAAGGGAAGGTGTTAAGGGGATCGCAAATGATTACGTAGGAAGGTGAAATAATAGAAAATATAGTCAAATTAGATTGGGGTTAGAATTGAATTAAAATTAAAATATTAAATCCTTGATCATGATGGAGGTTGAAGGTGGGCAGAATGTTGGGGGGCGATCTCGTCACCCCACTGCCTCATGCAACATTTATGAGGGGGGTGGCACGTGATGTCATGTCGCATAGTTACGTATATGGGGATCCCTAAACCCGACTCCATTTGTGTTTGAAGATTTAATCTACTACGACATCTATTTTGTTATCTTGTGTATCCCTCGCTACTAGTGGGAATTTTTGGGCCTTATCAAAATGGGGAGACTACACATGGAATTATTTCTAATTTCTTGGAAACTTTCTTGTTAACCATTATGGCTCATTTCATGTCTATCCTTGTTATTGGATTTGAGAAATTATGGCTTCGCCCTGGATTTGTCCTGGTACATGGTGCCTAAGAGCGAAGAAAATTAAAGATAGAGCAATGAAGTTACTTTGTTGAGTTGGGTTATTATTCTACTAGCAGAATTCAAATGAGACAATGTCACCCTCGAGACCTAGTTTTCAATATGTAATAAGTCACCTCTTCATCTACACTTTGACAGCATTTGCAAATACTAGTGGCTTGGGATTCGCCCTCTATGGTAAATTTTGGGAATGTTGGTTTATATTCCATGTTGTTTAATGTCAATTTTATGGTCTTCTATTCTTGTTGGTTGTTATCTCTCATTTGGGCTTAGATATGTGTCCTGCGGAGTCAGACCCAAAGCCTAAATCTCCATCTAGTTTGTTGGCCTCTTTTTGCTCCTCTGGTTTTTGGTAATGTTTTTCTTTTATAGGTAATTATTTTGAGGATTCACTCTTATTCTTAGACTTGGTGTCCTATTTTAATCTTGGATTATCCCTCTGTGCCAAGTGTTTTCTTTAACCTAGATCTTGTTTTCGTACCCTCTTGTTCATTATTCCTTAGCAACGCATGTGCAACCACCAATGAGGGGGTGGTCAAAGCCCACAAGGTAGATCTCATGTCCAGGCCTAGATAGAGGAGGACCATATAAAAATTGGTTACACCCTCAAAAATTCATTTAGAAATTCACCATCTTTAGTCTTTATTTGCTACATATCATCAAGCCTTCTCAGATTATAATATCATTAACACAGTTTCACAAGGGATTCTTGACCCTAGTCACACCAAGGGAAGAGTCCTGGAAGTCCAGGGACAAGTCCTGAAAGAAAAATAGGAGGAGCAGTATAATGTCTCTCTAGCCCTGGAGGATATCAAGTGTGCTCAAAGGTATCAGTGCTTTTGCTTGGAATGTTTGGATGCCAGCATAGCTCACTTGTCGAGTCACCTTTAAATGGGAGGAGAAACATCCATCTCCTCTATGTTCTGGTGCCAAAGACCCTACTCCAATGACATCCTCATATTGATGTTTTTTGTTATGTATTCTTGTAATGTTTTCTTTGCAAATCAATCTTAGATAGGATTACTCATTTTCAAAAGTTGATATGCTTTTCTTAGACATTACCATTGGTAGGCGATCAATATATCTAGTTTCCCATGTGGCAGATTGATATCACCTATGAATGGCTCAGCTAAACCATGCTTATCTAACAGTTTTATTGATCTCTTGATATTTTTTGAAATACAAAATTATTTCACCAAAAAAAAAAATATTAAAAAGAGGAAAAGATTAGATTAGTTTAATAGAAGAAATAAAAGGATGAATAAGACTAGAGAAGGGGGAGGTAAGGGGGACAATTAAGGGAGAGAAAAGAAGTTTTTTTTTTTTTTTTTGGGGGGGGGGGTTGGGGGGCGCGGGAGGGGGAGGTGCAGGGGGGGATGACTAAAGATGGTTAGGACTGACATTAGTGTTAAAGGGAATAGGTTTAGAGGAGAAAAAATGGATAGTGGTTTTCCAAGAATGGCTCGACTTATACCCATCTTCCTAATTAAAGTTTTTAGGATGCTTTTCAATTTCTAGAGGTTCAATGGTGACACAGTTTGAGTGGAAGGGGGAAGAGGAAAATATTTTGGTTTTATCAAAACAAATTAAATGTTTGGTATTGTGGGAGTGTTCAGTGATGGAAAATTTAGCAATTCAATTATGGTAGTTTTCAATCATATGTTCTTTAAGGAGGGATTTGAAGGATCTCCTAGCTTGTCCTATGTAATACATTACACTGGAGCAAGGGATGTCATAAATTTTGAGGCCAAGCATAGGGTAATTCTTATGAATAAGTTTTTGATTTTATTTTTAGAAAGGATTCTGGAAATATGATCAGTAGCCCAATGAATGTATGGAAGGGAGACTTTGACTAAAGGTGGATTGTTGGAAAGGTTTTTAGGATTGGTGTAAGGGGTGCAATGGAATGAATTTTTGATCTAGTATGAGTAACCATTGGCTTTAAGGGAAGTGATGAGATGGGATTTTTCTTTGGAAAAATATTGAGAGGATGAAATTCGATGAGGAAATTAAGAACAACATACTTTTAAGGAGAATGATGGTGAGAGTTTGCATGGAGGTACCTATCAGTATGAGTCTACTTTCAATAGACTTAGTGGTTAAGAGAACCACTAGGAAGGTGAGATACAAGGACATCATGGAAGGGAAAGGATTGGTTAGCTTCAAGTTCCATAGTGAACTAGATGTGCAGAGAAATTTGATTACTATGGGTAAGGAAGGCTTGGAGTTCACAAATACCATGTGATCAAATATCAACAGCGTCATCAAAAAATCACTTCCAGAACTTGGACTTTAATTGGAAGCTTTCAAGGGAAAATGTTTTGAAGTGCCCCATGAAAACATTGGTAACAACAAGGTAAATGGAGGAACACGTGGTCATGCCCTCGGTTTTCTCATAGCAGACTCCATTAAAAGTGAATACGGTGGTGGTCAGGAAAATTTTGATAAGCTTAAGGGTTCAAGAGTCAGCGAGTTTGGAAATGAGATTAATGGCTTCTAGAATAGGGATTTTAGTACATAAGGAGACAAAATCAAAGCTGACTATGATGTTGTTTTCTGTTGAAAATGCAACAATAAAATCCTAATTTAGTTTTGTCCTTGAATTAAATTGGGAATAAAATTGTATTTCCAAATCTCAAGACAACTTGTATTAGTTAACTAAGTTAATTTGACATAGTTGGCTCAATTAATTCAAGTTGAGGGCCTAACTTGAGTCATGTAAAGTTTATTTTGAGTTATAATTAATTTATTCAATATAATGAGTTAAAGTCAGTTAAACTAGTGCCAACTATTGGAGGAACTAGTGGGAGGTCTAGTAGTGTGGTGTTGCTTGCAGTGGAGTGTGGTGCTTCCTATAGTGACTAACTGATAAACTGACAATTCACTCAAAAATAACTCATGAATGTAAGATCTGATAAATACCCAGTTGAGATTGGAGTTGTATGATCATCTGAATTGTACAGGTGGTGCATGCAGTCAGAGGAAGGCCTACGAGGATTATTAAATTCCCATTAAGGAATTTCCCTAATTAATAGTGGGTTAATTCATTGAGGAATGACATAAGGAAATAAGGACTTGGGCAAGAAAAAAATAGGTTAAGTATTGACCTGGGTTTGTCTAGGAAGTAGTGAGACAGATAGAGATAGTGCAGAGGTTGCTCGGGCTTGAGCAAAGCATTGTAATCTTCTCGTATTTTCTGACTAATGCAATATACAGATAGTAAGGGTTTTTAGTTGTTGCTTTCTCTAGGAAATCATTGAGTAATGTGTTAATTGACTTCTTCCTCTTGTATGCTTCGTGATTTTTCTATCATTTAATTGTTTCCACTAATGAGTAAAGTAGATTCAAGTCTATTACTTTATCCTATTACAATTAGCAATTTGAATCTACAAGGAATTTCTACATCATATCAGAGCTAAAATGGCTATAGAAGAGGAGAATATGAGTTTGTCTTTTGTAGGTGAAATCAAATTTGCAGTATCATACTTCAGAGCTAGCAGGGTATCATTCTACGGATTGAGACTCGAATATGCCCTTGAGGGTAGTTCGAACTATATTTCTTGGAAGGACAGAATAGAGGCAGTGTTGGAAGACAACGGGCTTAAGAAATTCATATACAAAGATATTCCTAAGCCTCTAGTAGTTGATGCTCAAAATATGACAGGGTGGAGAAAATGTATTGCAAGGCGAGAAGGATTATCCTACAAGGAGTTCTAGATCATATTGTCTTAAACCTCCTGTTAACTAGGCAATCCCTTCTATGGATAGAAGTGATCCCTCTAGTCCAATGAGTGGATCTAGTAACAACCAAAACAAATACATGAAAAATTATCCTAGTTTAAATCAGAATGACATGGGAGAGGAAAGATGGCCTACCTCACTCCTATGCAGTCGCTTTTCGATGTCAATCTTGATCTCCTCACTTCCAAGCTCGATCCTCACTATTCTATTGCAAACGAATACTTGCAAGAGAGATCAAACAAATACAACAAAGGAAAACATAGCATATTGCATTCTAATGTGAACCATATGACAGATCAAGGAGAATCATACTAAGAAAGTATTCATTTACACACTTATGGAAAGTAAACATGCATTATATTAATAATAAACATAAGAGGGAAGCATACAACCACTTCCTTAATGTTGGAAGCCTCCTTCGGGATGGGTTTCCAAGTCCAAGCCAAGACTTCTCAAGCTCTCCTTTCTTGTTCACAAGTTAGCAACAATTAGGCACAATTGAGCAGCAGCATGACCAATCTAGTCTGACCAACCATTTGAAGGTGTAAGGGAATTCATTTATAGGGAAGGAGAGGGAGTTAGGGATCCACAAAAGGGGGAAGAAGATCCACATCTTAAGGGGAAGATCCATAAAGGTAGGATCAAGGACTCAAAATGGGAGAAATTGACCATATCCTTATTCAACAATAATCAGCTCGTCGTTCTTAAGGTGTTAGGGTCCAACCCTAACCCCCTTATTTATGTAATAGGGTTGAGTCATAGTTATAGTTAGTTAAAGAGTCAATAAAGCCCATATTAATAATTTTAGGTGGTTGACCCGCATTTAAATAAAGGGACCATAATTAGTTGCAAATGGGCCATGGTATTAGATAGATGGTATTAATAGAACCATGGTACTGACCAATGATATTGCATGTATGAATCCTATATAAAGGATAAAGACTCCTCATTGAGGAGCGTCGTGTCTTATTCTGTAATCCAGCCCTGCTCTATTGGAGGTTGCCCCCTCGAAGAGGCAAGTGAACATTGCTTTCATCTCTAAATAATAAAATACATGCTGTTATTTCTCATTTTGTTCTGTGTTTTGGGTTGTATTTATTCACATATTTGGTATTCTAGCATCTTTTAGTAGGTCAAGAGAATAACAAGTGGTATTATAGCACTTTCAAGGGTTGGTGGTATCTCCATTTGTAGCAGAATTTTTTTTTTTGGCTAGAGATGTGTTCTGACGTCTTTAAACCACGGGATCTATTGTTGACCGCATAAACCTATGAATTTGGGGAGGCATGCACTCAGGAAATACAAGAGGTGGTCATGCTTGTTGGACTCCCTTGTAACCCCTGTGGGTACCCCTTCGAGTAGTAGCGCATTAGACAGAACCGTGCAAGGATTGTCTTCCACGTACCCTCTGGGTATATCGAAAGCCCCCTAGGTTCACCTGAAACCTCACCATAGATAAATTGTCGGTCATCTTGCTTCTCTAGTACATCGAGAACAACACTTGGGGAGATTACTCGCTTGTACAATAGGGTAGTCAGGTAGTACGGCTAAGGGTACGGTTGATCCTCCTTAGTTAGTGCCTTGAAAGATTTGGCCGAGTACTACTGTTGGACCCTCATGTATATTGCGATCTGTAGCACCTGACACTCCTTGAGACCATAGTTCCCTTGTCTCTCTGAAGATCGCCCATCATCTTCTTTACCAAATTAGATCTAGCAGGTTGGGTTTTCTGCCGCAACAATCAGATCCACCAGAATACCATTCAGATCTAACAGTGGGGTTTTGTTCGTTGCCGCATTCCTACTCACACTCTATAGCTGAGGGTTTTGCAGACATATCTGACCATTTGTGTAGGGATTCTTGTGGCTCCTATACCTTGGGGTGATTCTTGTAGGACATTGGGCAGGATTAACTTTTCTTGGAATCGACTACTACAGTATTGATAAGCGGGGATTAAAACTCCTTTCGGAGTAAAAAAAAAAAATGAGGCCCTCCCGGGACGCTTATAAGAGACTTATCCCATAAGAATTAGGACAACAGGCTGAGTGAGGTGGTACCATTCACTTGTCAGCTTCAATTTTCAGGTGGTCCCAAATTTTTTCACAGTGACGACAAGTGAACCAAATCTGTGTATGGTAGAAACCAGAGCTCAAGCTATGGCCAATGAGAAGATGGAGTCCCTTGAAAAAAGGTTGGAGGACTTATCAAAGTAGATCCAGACATTACAAGACACATTCACAAAGGGAAAGTCGACGTTACAATTGGAGGCATATGCTTTTAATGAAGAACATGAAGGAGAATCTAGCCATTCTCTTCACTTCCATGGAAACCACCAACATTCCCACCCTCGACCACCAAAGCTGGACATGTACAAATTTGATGGCTCTAATCGGAAATATGTCTATCAAAAATGGACCAATATTTCATGTTGAATCACATCAGAGATGATGAGACTAAGCTACATGTGGGAGGCCTTTACTTGGACCAAGAAAGATGGCAACGGTGGCAGTGGCATCAAAAATGCTATGCAAGGCCAATTACTTGGCAGGTGTTCTCAAAATCCCTTTATGACCGCTTTGAACGTGAATCTAATTTTTTTGGTCGTCTTACTAAGCTCAGACAAACAAGCACAGTAAACGACTATATTACAGCCTTTGAGGCATTAGCCTTCCGCATAGGAGGTCTGGCAGATGACTTCTACTTGGAATGTTTTATCAGTGGTCTCAAAGACGCCATCCAAGCTCACGTCTAGATGCACCACCCACCCACATGGCTAGAAGCTTGCACAATGGCTCGTGAAGTGGAACGCGCTTTAGCAGCCCAGTCACTTCGTCCAAATTTCATAGCCAAGGGATACCCCACCAAAGCTCCGGGCACTACCCAAACACTTAAGGTTCAAAAGGTGTCACCAACAGAAATGCCAAAAAGAAGAAAGCAAGGATTGTGTTACTACTGTGATGAAAAATACTCCCCGGGGCATAAATGCAAGGAACCCAAATTCTTTCAAATTGATACTACTGATCACAGTTCATCTGAGGAAGCTCCATCCTTTGAGGGACCAGAGGAGGAAGATGAGGATAACCAGTAGGACAATGAGCTCCCAGCTACATCAGAAGAACTAGTTATCTCACTCCATGCTTTGGCAGGCATTTCTTCTCCCCAAACTCTCAAAATCAAAGGTTTTATTAAACATCGCCCTATAGTAGTCTTGATTGATAGTGGCAACACACATAACTTTATCCATCAGAGAGTCACAAAAGCTGTGCATTGTTTTGTCAGAGTAGTCTCTAATTTCCAGGTACAGATTGTTGATGGGGGGACAATGAAATGTGACGGCCGCTGTGAAAATATCAAACTCTAGATGGGATATTACCACCTAAATACCCACATGTTTTCCATCAACATGGGTGGGTGTGACATTGTATTGGGTGTTGAATGGCTCTGCACACTTGACCCAATCACAGTGGATTTCCAGGAGTTATATATGAGCTTTAAGCAAAATGACCACACACATACCCTTCGTGGACTCCAAGCAGGTACTCCTTCTATCATCAGCTCGCATCGGATGGAAAAGTTGTTAAAAAAGGGCCACCATGGAGTTATCCAATTTAATTCCATCCATGCCTTCAAGCCCACTACTCTTCATATTCATCCTGATATGCAACAAGTCTTAAATAGCCATCTGCAGGTCTTTGACAAACCCATGAGCTTCCACCATTGAGAGGGGAACATAATCATAGCTTTACTTTGGTCCCAGGGGCACAACCACCAAATGTGTGCCCATATAGATACCCTTTCACACAAAAGAATGAAATTGAAAAAATCATCAAGGAACTCATGGAAGTCGGTGTCATTCATCCTAGTGTTAGTCCTTATTCATCGCCTATGGTCATGGTGCTCAAGAAATATGGGGAATGGCGTATGTGTCCAGACTTCAGGTCCCTCAACAAGCTAACGGTCAAAGATAAATTCCCCATCCCAGTTGTTGATGATTTGTTGGATGAACTAAATGGGGCTCAATTCTTTACTAAGCTAGACCTTCGCTCGGGCTATCACCAAATTCACATGAAAGAAGTAGACATTCTGAAGACTGCTTCCCAAACCGTGAAGGCCATTATGAATTCTTGGTCATGCCATTTGATCTCTATAATGCCCCATCCACTTTTCAGAGCCTCATGAATCACCTGCTCAAACCATATCTCAGAAAATTTGTCCTTGTTTTCTTTAATGACATTCTCATCTACAATCTCACCTGGGAAAATCATCTTCAGCATGTAGATCTACTCTTGCAACTGCTTGGGAAGAATAAATTATTTGTTAAATTGTCCAAGTGCTCTTTTGGCATGAAAGAATTCAAGTATTTGTGCCACATTATGGGGAGTGAAGGTGTCAGGGTGGATCCTAAAAAGATCCAGGCAATGCAGGATTAGCCCCAACCAAAGACCTTGAAGAGTTTGAGAGGATTCTTGGGTCTCATCGGCTACTATTGCAAATTTGTCCGCAATTATGGTCGCATTTCTAGACCCCTCACTCACCTTCTCAAGAAAAATTCATTCCTCTGAAATGATGAAGCACAACAGACATTTATAGCTCTCAAACATGCCATGTGTTCCACTCCCGTATTGGTCACCAAACCTTTTGTGATTGAATGTGATGCTTCAGGTATGGGTATTGGGGTTGTCTTAATGCAAGAAGGTTGACCCTTGGCCTTCACTAGCAAACAACTAAGTGGGAAACATCTAAACAATCCACCTATGAGAAGGAGATGATGGCCATCTTACATGTAGTGGATACCTGACGACCATACTTATTGGGGCGACGTTTCCAAATCCACACAGACCATCAAAGCCTTAAATATTTTTTGGAGCAACGCCTATCCTTGCCACAGCAAAATAAATGGCTAGCCAAAATCTTGGGATATGAATATGAGATAATTTACAAGAAAGTGTGTGAAAATGTCATAGCGGATGCTTTATCATGCCAATTTGAGGAGGATAGAACCATGCTAGCAATCTCTTTTCCCATTCCAGAGTGGATTGAAGAAGATTGCAAGGAATGGCTTTCACATCCTTCACTTTCCCAACACATTAATAACTTGCAAGAAGATCCAAATTCCATAATGGGCTACTCTTCGAAGGATTAGATTCTTCGCTACAAGGAAAAAGTAGTGATATCACTGACATCCACCCTCAAAAGGCGCATTTTGGCAGAGTTGCACTCATCTCCCACTGCAGGCCATTCAGGCTTTCAAAAGACTTATGCTCGCACTTGTTGTTCCTTCTTTTGGACAGGCATGAAAAAGGACATTCTTACTTTTGTAGCTAAATGTGATGTGTGTCAGCACCACAAAGGAGAAACAGTCAAGTCCCCAGAAACTTTACAACCATTGCCCATATTTGCCTCAATTTGGACGGATGTTTCTATGGATTTCATCACTGGTCTTTTGAAGTCAGGCAACAAGTTAGTCATCATGGTGTTCGTGGACAGAATTTCTAAGTATGCTCATTTTTACGCCCTACCACACCCTTTTACACCCACTTTGGTGGCTCATTATTTCATGGACCAGACCTTAAAATTGCATGGCATGCCCACTTCCATTGTGTCTAATCGTGGCCCAATATTCACCAGTAACTTTTGGCAGGAACTTTTCGAGCTACAAGGCACCCAACTCCAACTCATTACTTCCTATCATCCCCAAACTGATGGACAAACTGAAGCAGTCAACAAATGTTTGGAGACCTACCTCAGGTGTTTCACTTCATAAAAGCAACATCTATGGGTACAGTGGTTACCTCTAGCCGAATGGTGGTATAATACTAATTGTCATGCCTCCACCAAGATGACTCCATATGAAGTAGTTTATGGTCAATTCCCCCCTTCACCTACTTCTTATATCCCTAGATGCTCTAAGGTACAAGTAGTGGATCAACTCCTACAGAACCGTGCAACCATGCTCGCCCACCTCAAAGATAATCTCCATCAAGCTCAGAATCGCATGAAGCAATAGGCAGACCAACATCATTTAGAGCACACATTTCAAGAAGGGGATCAAGTATTCTTGAGGCTGAAACCATATAAGCAAACATCACTCAAAGACAAGGGTCGTCAGAAATTATCTCCAAAATTCTACGGACCGTATCAAATACTCCATCGCATTGGAGAAGTAGCCTACAAGCTAGCCTTGCCACCCACTGCAAAAATCCATCTCGTCTTCCATGTCTCATGGCTCAAGAAAGTGCTAGCGAACAACTACAGAATTCAAACCAGTCTATTGGAATTGGATGAAGAAGGTTCAATCTGGCTCCAAATTGAACAGGTTCTTGACACACGAGAACGGCACCTGCGCAGCCGCACGATGAAGGAATTCCTCATCAAGTGGAAAGACACCTCTCCAGAAGATGCAACTTGGGAACCAGCCACTATTCTTTAGCAGTTTCCAAAGCTTCAGCCTTGAGGACAAGGTTGTTTTTATGGGGGAGGGAATGTTAGGGTCCAACCCTAAACTCCTTATTTATGTAATAGGGTCGAGTCATAGTTATAGTTAGTTAAAGAGCCAATAAAGCCCATATTAATAATTGTAAGTGGTTGACCCGAATTTAAAGAAAGGGACCACAGTTAGTTTCAAATGGGCCATGGTATTAGATAGATGGTATTAATAGAACCATGGTACTAACCCATGGTATTGCATGTATGAATCCTATATAAAGGATAAAGACTCCCCATTGAGGAGCGTCGTGTCTTATTCTGTAATCGAGCCTTGCTCTATTGGAGGTCTCCCCCTCGAAGAGGCAAGTGAGCATTGCTTTCATCTCAGAATAATAAAATTCATGTTGTTATTTCTCATTTTGTTTTATGTTCTAGGTTGTATTTCTTCACATATTCGGTATTCTGGCATCATCTCGTAGGTCAAGAGCATAACACGAGGCTTCTAGTAAAAGAAGCTTCTGCTCTATTTTTGGAGAAACTACCTGAAGAAGATCAATTTCCTATCCAAATCCAGATTGCCAATGCTAGCCACTAGTTAGACCAAAGGGTATCAGCATGGGTTTGCCTGCTAAAAGTAGCGTTGGGCTTGTTAATAGGGTTTTTTGACAAGCTCTTCTAGAATTACTTCAAGGCATCTCTTCTTCTTTTCTTCAGGGATGCTCTGATAAATGTTTCTCATGGTGAATTCACTGACATCTTTTGTCGCTTTGTGACATCTTGGGAAAAGTTCAACAGCTCAAGGTATGATACAGGGAGTGTGACAAATTAATGAATAACACCTCCATGGTAAGGAGACTCCATATGCAATTTGGAAGGCCTTGAAAAACATGTTTCAAAACAGCAGTGACCACAGGAAGTTGGCATTGAAGGACAACCTCAGAAAAATCAATATGGAGAAGGGCAACACAATACCAAAGTACTTGACCAAGTTTACCCAAGGTCGAGATGAGCTTGGAAGTGTCGGTGTTATATTTTCTAAAGACGATCTAGTCAAACTAGCACTTCTAGGCCTTCCCAAGAGATGGCACAGCTACCAAGACTCAGTAAATGGGAGGGAGAAGCTAATAGAGTGGGAGAATTTATGGTCTAACTTGGTGCAAGAAGAGATTCGGCAGAACACTAGAGTGTATCCTCATCCAAGCATGATGAGGAGGAGAATTGTGCTTTAGATAGAAATGGGGGCAAAAAAAGGGAAAGGGAAGCCATCCCAATCCAAATCATATTCCAGTCGGGGCAGAAAGAAGAAGGACATGTCAAAGATTAAACGTTTTCATTGTCACGAGATGGGACATTATTCCATGAATAATTTGCACAAGAATTTCAGTAAGAAGCCCTCAGGAGGAGCGGTAGGTGAAGCTCTTACTTCACAATTCGAGTTGGAATTAACCCTCATCACTTGCATGGTGACATCAGTGATGGGTAGTGTGTGCTATCTGGATAGGGGAGCCTAATTCCATATGACCAACAACAAAGAGTTCTTAAGTGACTTGGAGGAGAAGGGCCTCCAGATGTACATCAAAATGGGAAATGATAGGAGGTATAGCACAACCGGCATCGGTATTGTTACCTTTCAAAGGGATAGTTCTCCTTTCACATTTAAAGATGTCATGTATGTTCTGGGTTTGAAGAATAATTTGGTTTAAGTTTCCATGTTGGAGGACCATGGCTACGATGTGTAATTTATCAAAGGAAAGGCTTCCCATTGTCAAATAGCTTAAGGAAAAGTGAAGTGAATCGGGGTTCGGGTGAAGAACCTCTGCAAATTGGATGTGGAATATTGTGCTTCTTTGAGCACAAAAGTAGAAAAGGTGCATATTCGATACATTGGTGAGTTGTGTCACAGAATATTGGGTCACTTGCACCATGGAGCTTTGAAGATCATGCATCAAATTTCTACAGGACTTCCAAAGGGTACACTATAGCAGAGAGACACATGAAAAGGGTGTACATAGGAGAAATACACCAAAGTTTCCTTTCATGACAAGGATAGTCGAGCACAAGAGATCCTTGAAAGAGTTCACTCAGATGTGTGTGGAACGTTCTCAACAGCCTCCACGGCCAAGCACAAGTATTATGTAATATTTGTAGATGATTTTTCTCGTAAGTGTTGGATTTTCTTTATGCATAAGAAATATCATACATTCACTAAATTTTGTGAATTTAAAGCACTTGTGGAGAAAGGCACTGACAGAAAATTTAAAGCTCTCAAGAGAAATAACGGTGGAGAATATGTGTCGAATAAATTCAAGAACTTGTGTGCATCAGAAGTCATTCGACAGGAGTTAATATCACCCCATAACCCACAACATAATGGAGTGGATGAAAGGAAGAACAAAAGTAATGTGGGATCTGCACAAGGAATGTTACATGATCAGGGCCTACCATTTCACTTATGGGTTGAAGCATGCGATACAACTGTATATGTGCAGAACAGAAGTCATCGGAATCTCGGGATTAGTACACCAGAAGAATCGTTTTCAGGTAAGAAACCAGATGTGTCACACTTTAGGATCTTTGGTTCATCATTTTACTATCATGTTACCAAGGATGTAAGGAAAAATCTAGAACCAACAGCTAAGTTGGGAATATTTGTGGGGTACATTGATACACCTCACAACTATCAGGTGTACCTATCATTTCATAAGATGGCAATGACTCGTAGATATGTGAAGTTCAATGAAGAGAAGGCCATGAAATGTTCCATTGAGAGGTAGCTTTAATTGCATAGAGAAGAGGAGATTTTAGCTCCAAAGGAAGAACCTCATGATGATGTGGAGCAGCCACATGAAGAGGAGCAGAGAGTGGATGCACCCACTCATGCAGAGACTTCCAGAGATGGAAGGAAGCACACTAGAGAGGTTGGCAGATTTATGCATGATGCTAGAGAGAATGTGGGAGTGCCCACATCATAGCATAGGTAGAGGAGGTCACCAGATCGGTACATTGGCTACATGGATTTGATGAGTGAGAGTGTAGAGATTGAGCCATCCTCGTTCGAGGAAGAAGTGAAGAAACTTGTATGGGTTGATGCCATGGTTGAGGACTATGACTCTATTATCAGAAACAATATTTGAGAAGTGGTACTAAGACTAGAAAACAAGTCAGTGGTGAGTTCCAAATGGATTTAAAAGGTAAAGCAAGCAGCATATGGGAGTGTGGAGAAACACAAGGCCAGATTTGTGGCTAGAGGGTTCTCCCAAGTGGAGGGAATTGATTATGAGGAGAACTTTACTCCAGTAGGAAGGTACTCTTCAATCAAATCTATTCTAGCACTTTCAGCGCAGATGGGATGGAAGATACATCATATGGATGTGCAGACAACATTCCTCAAAAGTGTGATTGAGGAAGAAGTGTACATTGAGCATCCGGGAGGATTTAAGACCTTCAACAGAGAGTCACATGTGTCCATACTCAAGCGAGTTTTCTATGGGATGAAACAAGCACCCTATGCTCAGTACATCATGATTGACAACTATTTCACCAGGTTAGGCTTCATCAAAAGTGAAGCATATGCAAACCTTTACCATATTGTGGTTGAAGGTAAATTGTTGATTATAATATTATAAGTCAATGACTTAATTCTAACATGTGATGAGAAGCTGGTAAAATCTTGCAAAGAGGATCTTGCAAGAGAATTAGAGATGAAGGACGTGGGGCTCATGCATTATTCCCTTGGTATGGAAGTATGGCAAGGAGATGAGGAATTTTTTGTCTCTCAGGGCAAGTATGCCAACAAGATACTGAATAAGTTCATGGAGACTCCTCTAGCAGGGAATTGGAGGAAGGAAGATGCTACTTCAGGTGAAGTAGTGGAGGCTATTATTTAAAGGCAGATTGTGGGTTCACTTATGTATTTGGTGAACGCATGACTATACATATGTTTTGAAGTTAACCAACTTAGTTAAGCAATGGTTAAGCCAACCATACTCTATTGGAAGGCATCAAAACATGTGTTGAGATACCTCGGAGGCACCACTCAGTTTGGTCTTTGGTACATATGGACAGAGGGAGTGAAGCTTCAAGGCTTCATAGATGGAGATTGGGTAGGGATTCCATTTGACAGGAAGAGCACTTCAGGGGGAATATTCAGTATTGGGTCAGCAATAGTTTCTCAGTACAACAGGAAGCAGAGATCAAATGCACTCAGTTTAGCTGAAGCATAGCACATGGTTGCTAGTGAAGCAGCTTGTGAAGTTATCTAGATGAGGAAGATCCTTGTTGGGTTATTTGGTCAACAGATGGATCCTATTGTGATTTACTATGACAATCAAAGTTGTATCAAACTCTATGAGAATCCATTTTTTCATGATCAGGCCAAGCATATTGACATATGGTATCTCCATCTACGAGATTGTGTACAAAGGAGAATCATGTTACTGGAGTACATTCCTACAAAGGAAAAGGATGCAGATATTTTGACAAAGGCATTGTCAAGATGAAAATTCGAGTTTCACAGAGGTAGGATCGGGGTAGGAGATAATCCTTTTCTTGTTGAGAGGGATTGTTGAAAATGCAACAAGAAAATCCTAATTTAATTTTGTCCTTGAATTAAATTGGGAATAAAATTATAATTCCACATCTCAAGAAAACATGTATAACTATGTCAATTTGACTTATTTGGAGGAACTAGTGGGAGGTCTAGTAGTGTGGTGCTGCCTGTAGTGGAGTGTGGTGCTACATGCAGTGATCGACCAATAAACTAATGATTCACTCAAAAATAACTCATACATGTTAGACTTGAGAAAGACCCAATTGAGATTTGAGCTCAGGGACAGTGTATTATCATGTGTATGATCATCTGAGCTGTATAGGTGGTGCATGCAGTCAGAGGAAGGCCTATGAGGATTGCGCAATTACAAATGAGGAATGTCCCTAATTAATAGGGGGTTAATTCCTTGAGGAACAATACAAGTAAATGGGGACTTGGGCAAGAATAAAATTGGTTAAGTATTGGCATAGACTTGTCTATGGAGCTGTGAGACAGATAGATATAGTGCAGAGGTTGCTCGGGATTGAGCAAAGCATTGTAATCTTCTCCTATTTTCTAACTAATGCAATATACATATAGCATGGGTTTTTAACTGTGGTTTTGCCCAGGAAATCATTGTGTAATGTGTTGATTGAATTATTTCTCTTGTATTCTTCGTTATTTTGCAATTATTTAATTGTTTCCACTAATGAGTAGAGTATTTTAAAGTCTATTGTTTTAGCATATTACAATTAGTAGTTTGAATCTACAAGGAATTTCTACATTTTCATCAAGCTTTAGGTGTTTGGATTTTTCTATGAAATCAACGAAGTCTTTAAAGAAGGATGAGGAGTGGCTAGAAAAGGGATGAAGTCTCTTGGAAAGGAATTCAGAAATGATATGGGTGGGGCCACTGCTGATGCCTATAATGGGTCTAAGGGGAATATACTTCTTGTGGATTTTAGGTTGACCCTAGATCATAGAGGTGATGGGGTTTAGGGGAATGAGAAGCTTTTGGAAAGATTGGCCCAAGGATGAGGATTTAATGGCTTTAGTGACCTTTTTTTTCATTGATTTGATGGGTTTATTGGTTAAATGTTTGTATGAGGAGGAGGAAAGGAGCTCAAGCATTTTACAATGGTAATCTGGGGAATTCGTAACAATGGATGCATTCCCTTTATCATATTTTAAAATGAGAATGTCTGTGAGCCCGATTGGATCATTATATTGCTTTTCATCCATCTCGATGCTTTTAGAACGGAAAATGTGGAGGAATTATCTCACATGACTATTTTTACCAGTGGGACATAGTTTGGCAAAACAGGGTCTGAAAACCTTCCAAGATCATTTTGAGGCATCAAATGATGTATTTTGGGGAATAAAAATTTGATGCTTTATCATTGTACCTTTTCTTCCTATTATATACATAGATACCTTTCCAACAATGCAAGAATCATGTCAATCATATTCCGTATGGGAAATTTATGCCACTCAGAAGTTGACCTTCCTATTTTCACCACCATAATTCATGAGGATGACATCTTAGCCCCCATTATTCATGAAAAATGGGCTAGCCACGTGATTACGATGAATAAGAATCTAAAAGTGTCTATATTGTACCTCTAGTTAGGAGTTGCCATTGTCAAACCTAAACACTAGTAGGCTATCGGGTTGTGTTATAACCGGGCCACTAGGAGGGAAAGGGGTTCCATTCTTTCAAGTGCATTTGTTCCATAGCTGAAAAAAAATAACCAAGAGTGTAGGAGATAGAGCACACATTTTTGTATTGTAGTAGCCCACAGGCCACAAGCCATACTTCTTTTCACTCACAACCATATGTTCATTCAAAGAAAGAGAGCATAGTGACCTCACCTTCCAACTAGGTTTTTCTTCCAAAAGGGTTTCCCAGGTCATATAGTGTGTCAAATGTGTTTGTGAGATTTTATTTTTCCATTCTCTATTTTCTACATAATTCTAATTCACATGCATATGCTATTAATAGCAATCTACATATTTACAAATCTAAAGAGATATAAAACTATAATAGTTTAGATTTTGGATTTTTAAGTATAACTTTATCAAATATGTTGTGGCAAGATGTCCAATGGAATATCCATGACATTTTATGGATCAGTAGGGATTGGAATTAAGTTGATGTAGGGCCATAAATTTCTCTTTTGAAAGGTTAGGTTTTGGGATCCTAGATCCTCGGAGAGGGAAAATAATTATTAATAGAAATAGAATTGGAAGTAGAAATAGAATTAAGGGGACTAGGAAAAAGGTTTCACATATTGGTAATAGTATTAGAAGGAGGAGGGAAGGAATTAAGGAGGGGGCGGATATGAAACGAATTAAAAATAAGAATGGATATGGAATTAATATTAAAATGAGGGTTAGAATTAAAAGAAAGGATCTTAAAAGAAGTTAGGGAATCAAAAGAAGAATTAGAAGGTGGGTTGGGGATAGGACAAGACTAAGAGAAATGTAAATATGAGGGGAAAGGGTTAAGTTTGTACGTTGAATTATCTGTGGGGGGTGTGGGAATACCAGAGGGAAGATAGGGGGAATGTCTAGCCCTGAATTTAGGTACAGAAACCTTAGTGCCTAATTTTTCAACTAAGGGGGAGGTGGTAGGAGAAATTGATGCAAGTGGATGGAACCCACCTTTAAGTGGCTAAGTATCAACACACCACAAAGGAGAGGAGACATCACAGGTGGGAAAATACTTGTGTCGATCATTGGGCAAGGGACATGAGATCTTTGGAAGATCTAAGAAGGAAATAGAGTTGGATCAGGTGTAAGAACTATTATATTAGTTGTGCAAAGGGGGAAATGAATAGAAGTATATCTAGGGTTACTAGATTCATGAGGGATATATTTCAAGGAGGGTCATGCTAAGTCGATAAATCAGTGTTTTGTGAGAGAGAAATACCAAAGGGATGCACATGAAGATGGCTAAGAAGAGTTCGTCAAGGGACCAGGGAGAGGTTTGAGGGAGGGAGAAGCATTAATAAAAGGTTGAGGAGAGAGTGTGGAATAAGAATCACAAGCACAGGGAGAGGGAACATGATGGTTAGAGGAAGAAACAATAGGGTGATTACTAGAATAATAAATGTTAGGGAAATAACATGAAATAGATTTGAATTTTTGTTCGGGAAAATTCTGAGAAACCAGAGAAGAAATACTAAAGGAAGAGAACCATGGAAGTTGGTTACGTGAAAGAGATTGAAATTTAGTAATTTGTTTATTATTACCAGATTCAAAATATTTGTAGGTAGAAATAGTTGATCGATGATCTAAAATAAAATAGAGACCATGATTAATAATAGACACAAGTTTCAAATGCAACTTATATAATTTAGAAGAAAAAAAGGACAGATCATACATGATGTGATGATCTCAGATAAGATTCGATTGACATCAGGCCTACACATTCAAGGTGGAAATCAAGTAAATATCAATAAGATCAAGGCATCTTGACACTTCTTCAGGGAATTTAGGTCAACAACTCTTCTGGCCAATTTTGTGTGAACTTTCCACGATTACGGAGACTAAGTACTATTCTCCTAACTTATGCAGTTTATTTATATTTTGTAAATTAATTTACGACAATTAATTAACAATCCACTATTGTAATATATACAAATAAAATACGTTGCGAAAATAAAATACTGGAAATAAGAAATAATGCATAGACACATAATAATTTTAACACTATTATTTTTGGATAATTGTCCCTAGAAAAAACTTGAAGGGAAAACTAGTGAAACATATGAGGGTTTTATTATTATTCAATACTTTGAGACATTACAATTGGGTGTCATAGAATGGAAAACCTCTAGCAAATAATAAAATCCACTATCAAAACTAATTGGATACTCTAAGTCTCCCTCTGCAACTGGATCTGACCTCTCCCAACCAATTCACACTTCCTCTGGCTATTTGCACTACCTGGTTGGAATGCACAATACTGGTCCTAAGAAATTCATACAGACTTTGGTAAATCATCCCTACAAGTAAAATTGCCTCCAACTGTTTTTAGACCCACTCATCCTGCCTCCGAGAAATACTTCCAGCAACTAGAAATTGAAACGTGGTCTCTTTTGGAAACTTGCACTGCATAAATTGGCTAACTTACACTGTTAAATCGACCTCCTTCTCTATAAACTAAATTGATCTCCTTCCTACCTCTAGAAAATGGAAATCACTATGGAAAATTGCTCTGGAAAATTTTCTCCCAGATCTCTGTTAAATACCTCAATGTTGGTGTCTCTCTAACTTCAATTACGCCCTTGTTGAATCACTGCAATTGGGTAAGTCGAACTGCTTGAACTCACTCGATGTGTTCTCCAAACCCTATCGACTTACTCTTATAATATTTTGTGGGAAACCAACAGCCAAGATCACATCTCAATCGATGGTTATGATCATCTTAACTCCATTAGCTCACTTTCCTAAAAGTATTTAGAGAAAAATCAACCTCCCTCAATTAATTTGATTTAATTAATGAGTTTTCCTACGTTATACTTAGGAAATATTTAATTATAGGCTAATTAATATAATTAATGTGTTCCTAAGGCTTTTCTTGTGAAACCTTTTCTGGGTTTAGGAGATCTCATGTTCCTTAGCCTCTTAGATACCATAGAGACTAGAACACTTATCTGGTGCTACCTCAAAAACTAACACTTCCTCTTATCGAGGAAGGTGTTATCCATTATTCCATTTGCTCCCTGAAGTAGAAAATATTCTCCATAATCAAGGCCTTCATGAGTATATCTATAACCTGCTGATCTATGGGAACATATTATAGTCAAACCAATCCACGTTGATGGTGTCTGACATCTATGATATAATTGGTTTCCATAAATTAGAAAACCTCTGATAAAATTATTATTTCATTTCTACTAGCATATCTCCCCTCCTGGAAGCTACTCAAACCCTCCAAATCATTTCGGCCTCCCTATAGGACTCTAAATCGACTATTGTAGTTATGTACTGGCACCTCTTTGGAAAACTTGCACTGTTGGAAATAACCATGGCCTCCACTAGAAAATTGAGCCATAAACTAGGAACTATTTCTCCTCCGCAAATATATCTAACTAGAAAAGTACATTTTTGTCCTAGAAACTCCCTCTACCTCAGTCAACTTGCACTACTGGAGAGACTTCATCCTCCCTCTTCCATAGAGAAATTGGAAATCTCTCTGAAGAAAATACTTTGGAAATCACTATCCATCAAGCTATTACTATGTTATTATGGTCTCACAATGATAATGTCATTGTGTTGTTTTTATCACTATTATGGTGTTTATTGATCTCTCTAATCTATTGAGTCACTGCAACTAGCTCTGCAACTCTCTCTCGAGTGTCTAACTGTGCCTTGCTTCCCTACAACTAGTTATGCACTATCTCTCAATTATCTGACTACGACTTGTTGACCTTTTGATCCTTCTGCTACTTTAGTACTTGGGCTCCTGTAGAAAATGTAATGGTCCAACTGAGGAATCTCATACACATAAATTGGATCTAGTCTAATGATAAATCCCTCCTTGGTTATGTTATCACTCCTCCAGATCTCCAAGGTTGAGGAAGAGTCCAGTGTAGGTAACCACAAACTAGCCTTTTGACTTGGTATCTAGCCCTACCAAGCCAGAGGGGGCTCTCTCCAAAGAATCACAGCCAAGAGAGCTGGATGAATTAGGGTTTTAAACTAGGTATAAAGTGCAAAGGTTGTTTTGTGGTTACCTCAGCTAGACTCTTCCTCCACCTTGGAGATCTGGAGGAGTGATAACATACTAGCGCCATTGCCAGAAAACAAAAGATTCATCTTCCCTGGGTGTACGACAGGATTTCATTGAGATTTGGTCGTCTAGATGATAGCACTAAGTTTCAGAAAGGTTGATTTCATAATTGCAGTATCAAGATTGTAGATTTGGCTTTGAGGAGACACACAAGAGAAAAATCCAGATCCTGATCCAGCTGATCCAATCGAAGATTCAGAAATCTTGTTTGAAAGCAAAGAAGTCGACAAATCACAATTTCAATCAGACCTCATTAGATTGGTAAGGTCTTGATCATTACCTACTAAATTTCTAATCTTTTTTAAGACATTCCTTTGTTTTGAAGTTTGAAACTCTCCTTGTTCCAATCAAGTTTGAATTCTCTTACCTCACATAGTCTTTGACCCTGTTAAGACTCTGGCTCCAAAAAAATATACCAGGTCAAACCCTAACCCAAACCCACCTTCTCCTGTTGATGATCCTGAAAGATTGTTAAGAAAACCTAAAATTCCTTTCCTTGAGACTGAAAGAAAAAAATTGGAAAGAACTACTTCCTGCCCAAATCAGATACTCAGTGTTGAGGATATTCCTTTTGATATTTAATTCGAGATATCCCTATTTCATTCAAATTTTGTGTCTTGTCTTACAAATATAGTGTTTGATCCCATAAATTTTGATTTGTACTTACCTACCTTGAAATATTTGTTTACTTGACCTTCTGCAAAATCCCAATTTTCAAAAATTGAGCACGAGCTTTGGTCTAATTTCGATAAACTTCAAAGCCAAGTGAACCAGCTTCAAATTACTGTAGAAAATAAACTATATCTAGTATTAGCTTGAAAGCTTATCTTCTGTTGTATCTTCTACCGCACCTCCGAATACATCCACTGTCACATCTCCCATTGTATCCTCAAACACATCAGCCATCGTATCGACTTCTGCAAATCCACCTCCTTTGACATCCTCATCTTCATCTTCATCCTAGACAAACCAACCCATTGTAGTTCTCGTACACCCACCCCCAGTAGTCTATGCAATATTTTCTCCTTTAGTATTGCCTGCTCAGTTGGCAAATTTACCTCAGCTAGACTCTTTCTCAGCCTTGGAGATCCGGAGGAGTGATAATAGGCTATGGTCTAGATCTCCTTAGTGGTCCTTCCTTGAACCATACCTAATCTGATATACTAGATTTTCATACTCCTCCATCTCCTAGAGGTGTTGTAACTATTAGTGCAAATTCATCCTCCAACCTGGAAGACAAATCCTTGGTCTCTGTTGAAGCAATTGTCTACTTCCCCTTCTTGTCCTTCTTCCTCTTAAGAAATTAGCTGTCATAGTGACCAATTTCAACACAGCCAAAACACTTTACCTTTGACATGTCTCTCTTCTTATTTTCTCCTTTCGAGTCCTAACCCTAGCTAAGAACCTTCTTTGTTTTTCCTTTTCCTGCAAGAGAGATATTATCTTGCTCCTCCTTCATCTCCGTTGTCTTCCCACTACTATTGGTAGTTCCTTTGACCAAGTTCAGCCTCATCTCCTCTTGAGTGAAATCACTCAGTAGGTGTTCCCAATCTAGAAGCTTATCACACCAAGACACTACCTGGATCAATGTACACCATTCCTTGGTAAACCCATTGAGTGTTATATGCACTAACACGTCATCTACTGGCTTCTCTCCTACTGCAATGAATTCATCTCTGACAGCCTAAATCTTGGTGAGATAGGTGGTCTCATCTTTGCCCTTGTTCATCTTGACAGTCCTCAACTTCTCTTTGAGGATCATTTTTTGATTCTAATGCATCCTTGTACAGCTTGATGATGACATCCCACATCTCCTTCGTTGTTCCCTTTTCTATGATATGCAGAATGATGTCATCCTTGACTCCATCAATAATCATCCTCTTTTCTTTCACGTTATCCCTCTTCTACTCATGACACTGAAGGGGATCTCTTGGACATTTATCATTGTTATAGGAAACTCCTTCAGATCGTGCTCATCCCATAGAGACAACATCATGGCCTTCCAGATACTAAAGTTGGAGGCTCCATCTATCATGTCTTGATCTCTCAATCCTATTGTGGCCATGTCTAGAAACATTATATGTGAACTCAATAAACTGGAGAAATTAATAAACTAGGTCGAAACCCTCATGTGCTTTCTCTTCCAAGTCTTGCGTTGACCTATCATTGCAAAACCATTATGTTGCAAACCCTTTGTGCTAAATATGCTCTATGAAATTTGATCTACCTTCGAAAATCATTTTTGAAAACCTTACACTGAGACAACTCACACTTCCTCTGGATCACCTCCCTGGATTGGAAATTGAATTGCTATCTCTGCAATTCGTACTATCTGGATAGCCTACCCAGATCAGCTTACTAGTGCAATAGATATTTGTCTTATCTACACCAATCTCACTCTAGAGCTCTTATGATCCAACCTCGCTTTGATACCATGTGAAATTTCCACGATTGCAGTGAATGGGTATTATTCTCCTAATTTATGCAGTTTATTTGTCTTTAGTAAATTAATTTATGGAAAATAACAAATAGTCCACTACTACAATCTTCACAAATAAAATACGCTACAAAAAATAAAATATTGGAACTAAGAAATAATGCGCGCACACACACACATACACACACAATACTTTTGACACTGTTATTTTTGAACAATTTTCCTTGGAAGAACCTCGACGGGAAAACAAATGTAGCATATGAGGATTTTATTATTATTCAACAATTTGAGAAATTACAACTGGTTGTCATAGAATGGAAAACCTCCAATAAATACTGATTTCCACTATAAAAAATAATTGGAGACTCTCTATCTCCCACTGAAACTAGATCTGACCTATCCCAATCAATGCGCACTTGTTTTGGATATTTGCACTACCTAGTTGGAATGTGCACCACTGGTCCCAGGAAATTCATATAGCCTCTGGGAAATCGTCCCTGCAAGTAAAAATTCCTCCAACAACTACTAGACCCACTGATTCTAAATCGGGGAAATACTTTCGACAACTGGAAACTAAAACGTGGTGTCTTCTGGCAACTCGCACTCGACAAACTAGTTAACTCACACTACTAAATCGTCCTCCTTCTCTGTAGACTAAATCGATCTCCTTCATGTCTTTGGAGACTAGAAATCATTGGGGAAATTTTATCCAAAAAATTTCCTCCCAAATCTATGTTGAATACCTCATTGCTGGTGTCTCCCTAGCTTCAACTGTGCCCTTGTTGAATCACTGCAATTAGGTAAGTCGAACTGCTTGAACTCACTCGATGTGTTCTCCAAACCCCATTGACTTGCTCTTATAATCTTTTTTTGGGAAACCAATGGCCATGATCACATATCAATCGATGGCTATGCTCATCTTGACTCCATCAACTCAGTTTTGCAGAATTATTTAAAGCAAAATTGACCTCCCTCAATTAATCTAATTTAATTAACTAGTTTTCCTAAGTTTAACTTAGGAAATATTTAATTACATGCTAATTAATCTAATTGACGTGTTCCTAAGGATTTTCTTGTGAAACTTTTTCTGGGTTTTGGAGATATCGTGTTCCTTAGCCTGTTAGACACCATAGAGACTAGAACACCTATCCACTACTACCTAAAAAACTAACATTTTGTACACAAATTTTTGAAGGTTCTAGTCTCAGAGAGACAATCTTGTCCACAAAGGGTTAGAATTTTTGCATTATATTTTCACAATTATCATGATGATGTAAATTTTTTGGAACATTGTGTAATATCATTGAGGTGTCTAACATTTCAAGAAAACACTTAACCCATATTTAGCGACTACAAGCTCAAATGATATATCGAAGAGTGTCATACCAAGTATAAATCGTGCACAAATAACTTTTTATACAATTATATTAGACTTCAACTAATTAATTTGCTTCTCTTGAGAATAGGTGATTGGATTGAATGTTCAAACATGGCTCACTCTGTTTCCCATGTTATTCACCATGGTTGACAACAATTAGAGATGGTAAATAATGGCAACTGCTCCCGCTCTGTAGCAATTCTAATTTCGGGTAGGGTTCTCAGGTCTATGGATACAAGTTGATGGCTTTTCCCTTATGCTCTACACCTTGTGAGAGTCTCAAGGATCCTCGATTCTCCTCTTTTTCATCACCATTCCTAGCATCTCGCACTAGTTCTTCCACTTTCACATCACGGTCAGTCGGCAAGTCGACGAATATGGAGGTGGATATGGTTGACTATATGGACAAACCATATGTATCTATGCTTGTATATACTAGTTCATCCCCTCCCCTATCGGATGTGTTGTTGTCTACACCACCAGTCTCCTTTGTCGGTTACCCTAGGGTTGTTACACCAACTTTTCCATCTCGCCCTAGCTCCTCTTGTCCGTATTTTTCCTTGCCTGCAGATTTGCAACCTTGGTCGAGCTCTGATTACCCCCCCCTTCTTTGGCATCCCCACATTTCCTGGCTACATGCTTTGACTCCACCTCCCCCTCTTACCCATTAGGCTACTCCTCCTGTTGTTGATTTCCTTCACATTTCGCCTTCAGAACCGACATCTTCCCCCCCAGATCACCTCCCTGGGCCTCCTCCTCTTCAGTTGGAAACCCTTTTCCATTTCATAACCGCTCCTTTCTCATCCAGCTATTTCAACAGACCCCCTATCAACTTGGCAGATCGTGACTCTAACCCTAGGGTTGATGAATCCCTGAACCCCCCTCCCGAACCCTCCTCTAATCCCCACGCTAATAAGCCACCCAAATCACTGAAGAAGTCGAAGTGTATCAAAGAAAGGAACAAGGATGTCTCTCTCAGATTTGATGAAGGGATTCAAATGGGGGATGTTGGTTAGACAGCGGACTGAATTCTAGTCGAGCATGTTTGCAAGCGAACATAGGTTACTTGGTCTGTCGCTACATTTCTAGTCCGAAGACATTTTCAAGCTCATTGAAAATGCACTTGGTACCTATCTGGATTATGACAAATCCTACATTGTCTCGGAAAATATGTCTTTGGCCCACATCCTGATTCATCATGACACTAGAGAAGGGTTGGAGGAATAAATTACCCTTCATTGGAAACATTTCACTCACATTCAGATCCTCGACTACAAAGGGGTTCCCTTCAGGTGTAGATGATTCCATAATGTTGGACATCTATACAAGGAATTCCCCCTAGTAATATTTGTTCCCCCTTCGGAGAATGAGACTAATGGATTGGTTGACAAGTCGAGTTCACAAGATCAGCGGACACCCTCAGATCCTGGTAATCAATCAAAGGAAAAGGCTCAGGAGAAGATGTTATTCTCCATTTTGATTTTCCTTCCCTCGCCTCTGCTTACTAGATCCTATGTGGAGGACATTGCAGCGCTCTCATCGAGTAACCCTCCCTCCTGTTCTTTTGATTCAACTCTTTCTCCTTTTGAATCTTTTTTGTCATCCTCCTTATCACATTTCATCTCGTCATTTGCACCTGATTTTCCTCCCTTGTCTTGTCCCCTAGTTCACCCCCCTCCCATTTATTCCAATACACCTCCTTCCTTCCAAGACCCCTCCCTAACTGTCCCTTTGATGGAGGCATCAGACTCTTCGCGCCCATCCCACTCCTACAATCTTCACTCCTTCAACAAATCCTCTTTCATAGATCATTGTGGAATTGGTATCATCCCTCCCCTTAATCCCCCCAAGCCATCCTGGGGCAGACATTCCTCCATATTCAAAGCCATCCACCAAGTTGGTATCGATGTAGTTGAAGGCTGATAACTCACCATTGATTGGGTTCTTAGAGCACATATCACCATTTCATTATCTCCCCCATGAAGTGGTTATCCCTTAATTGTCGCAAGATGGCTAGCCCTGCCAAAAGACTAGCCTTTAGGAGACTTATGGAGACTGAATGGGTGGATGTCCTATTCCGACAAGAAACCCTTGGTCTTATTGAGATGGTTATACCTGTGATGGAATCATTTGTACCTAGATGGAAATTTCATGCCCTAGATGTTCAAGGGCGATCTGGGGGCATTGCCTTTCATTTTATTCCTATATCGATGAGGCTATCAAATGCCTAGGGTGGGAATGGCTTCATTGGTGGTGATATTTTCTCATCTGACCAGGGGATGGAGCTTAGACTGATTAACGTATATGGCCCCTGCCATAACCGAGTTTCATTTTGGGAACAACTCCTCAATTCATCCCTATTACAAGCTGATAATATCATTCTGGGAGGTGACCTCAATTTTTCCATTGGACATGTTGAATCATGGGGGCACAATGCTCAGATTAATCCTTTATCTAGTGCTTTGGAGACTCTTTTGAGTGATCATCAGCTTATTGATATCCCCATGGCTCGACTTCAGCCTACCTGGAGGAACCGAAGGACTGTAGAGGTCATGTTGGCTCGAAGGCTGGACTATTTTCTCATAAAGGAACCGCTTATTGAGGCCCTTTATAACTATAGGCAGTGGGTTGGACTGGGGGGGGCTATCTGATCAATCTCCCATTTATCTTGAGATTTTTGGTTATGCTCGCAAACCAAAAGCCCCCTTTAAATTCAACGCCACATGGTTAAAGAACTCAGACTATATACGATTAATCTCAAAATTTTGGAAGAGTCACCCTCCTGATACTGGTCGATCTATTTCGGAAGGCTTCTCCAACAACCTCCTTAAACTTAAGAAATTAACCATTGAATAGGCCCATAACAAGAGAAATATGGATGATCTTAAACTCCAATCTATTGAGACTGGGCTCACCAACCTAGAAGATGCTAATGGGATGGTGTTATAGAAATATTTGTGCACTGCAACCCCAATCACATATGTCCATAAACCAAGGGCTTCTAAGTCCCTAAAAGTGTTGTTTCATACCCTAAAGGAGCAAGGTCAGCTGATTACATTATCTCCCAGAAGTTCTCCATGAAAAACCACACAGAACTGGTCAAAGCAGGACCATACAGACTACCTAGTGCTAAGGGTGCGATGCATCTCACCTGCCACATGCAAAAAGTGCGATGCATACTAGAAAGCCCTTGTGTAGGGTGTGATGAGTGAGAGCAGACAAATGGCACAAGCAGTTTGCAAGGTGGAAACCCTGAGAATCTTCTAGAAGCTTCTCATTTGACACTTGCCTCCCTGAATTTTCCCAAGGATGAGTAAGAGATTATGAAATCTCCAAGTGGAACCAAGAACTATCAGAGAGATGACACTAATCAAAATCCCAAAAGCTGACTCACCCCCCTGCAAATATCCATATATGGATCCCTCATCCCAGAGATCCAGGGATTGGAATTTGGTAATTTGCAAAGAAGTGTTGTTGGTTTCTCTTTGAAGACATTGTTGGGTGATCTTGCTTTGTATGAGGTGAAGAGGGCTTTCAAGCTAGGAGGATGGCACTGTGTCAGACCAAGTGGTTGTAAGCCTCTCTTCTACTACTTTTATCAATAAAGCTATTTGGGTTTTCCTCCATATTCTTGTGTATCTCTGAATATTGTGTTAATATATGCATTTGTATGGTCAATATATATATGATCCTATATTGTTTACAGTGATAGATCTCTATGCTTTGATGGTATTATGTTGCTGTGATTCTACAGGTGCTCTTTGAAGTAGTACAAGTAAGAAAGCAGTGGCGAGATTCTGTCAAAGGGGAAAGGAAACAAGCAAGGAGCCAAGCGAAAGACTAAGGTTGGTACTCTCTGCTTCTTTCTCATCTATCTCTCGTAAAGGAAAATAAAATTAACTTTAGTTTGTTTCTTTCTAAGATAGCTACCCGTCTCAGTGGGACTAGCAGTTATGAATAGACACTAGTTTTCCCAGTAACAAAATGGCGACCATACTCGGGACGAATTAGTTTGATTTCTTGTCTCTATTCGTTTGATTCATAAACCACAGACAGAGCCTGAAGTTAAGCCAGCTAGCCTTCGAACTGCATTTTCTACGCAAGTGCAAAGTACATCAACGTTGCTTCAGTCAATCTCTAGGTTTGTTTATGAACTGAACAATTGAATTGCAAACATCCTAAGTGCCCTAGAGGTAGCTCAAGTAACCTCATTAAATCAGCCCCTATACTTTGTATTTACTGACTATCATTATCTCGGCCTAAATCCCTGAACTAAGCTGCAAATTGTGACCAAAAACCAAGTTAAAGTCTCGTCCCTGGACCATCGCACCTTCTCTTCTTGGCAATCTGGATGCATCGCACCTCTCGTGTGCAGTAGGTGAGATGCATCCCTATTTCCCTGTGTTACAGGTGCGATGATTAGATAAGACTGTTTCTGCCTCCAGATTTTGGTTTTTTCTTCACTGTCTTCAGCTTTATTCAGGAGTTTTTCTGTCTGTGATTAGTAGACCACTATTGAAACCCCCTTCCTTTGCATCATCCAGCCTCCATTGTACAAATATTTGTGAATGTTTTTATGTATTTTTCACCATTCACAGTTCTCATTTACAGAATGGTAGCTTAATCGGACTGTCGTCTTTTGATTTGAAAGTGTCGCAAGTGTCGTTTTCAGTCAAGGAAAAGAATCCTTCTCTTTTTTATAGTCGATTACACTGTTACTCTTGTATTTGATCTGAATTAATAGTATTTCAAGTGTCAAAAGCAGTTTTCAATTCAAAATCGCAAAGTGTCATCTTGTCTCCTTTTCGTTTTTTGAACAGAAAATCATTAGTACTATCGCTTTGAAAGAAGATATAATTCAGATTTGTACTTAGCTTTCTTTTTGTCATTCACACATTAAGAAAGTGGAAAACAAATACATGCATGTGCATTTGCATTTAAACTGCTTGTTGATTTTGATTTAGGATAGTGCATCTAGTGTGTGCTCTCTGCTCTATGTTGAAAGGATTTCATTTCTCTTTCCTTAGTAGCTAGGATTTTCATTGCAAAAAGAAGAGTAAACGATTGTTTATCATCTTAGATTTCATATTTAGGAGTTGTATATCTACATCACGTGGTGAACCTTAAAGGAAAACTTCTTAAGAAAGATCAACTGTAAAATAAATTCAATGAACATAAAAATGCTTTGGAACCTAACGCACAACATCTAGAAGTCTAGGCTAGAGACGTATTCCGGCGTCGTAAAGCCTGGTAATTGTCACTTTCATCGTAGGTTGGGTAATTCCTCCTCTTTGAGACGAAAAGTGCCAGTACAGACTTGTGCTCCCACGTACTGTCGATAATATATTGGGGGACCATAATAGGCTATATCCTTTATCCTTAGGAAGCCGTGTCTGTCGCCCTATCGATCGCAATGCACTGAACACAACATTCGAGAAGATTGACTGTCGTACCGTAAAAAGTATTCTGCAGTTTTGTGATTGCTTTGGTAATCCCTCTGTCTAGATTTCCAAAGTAGTCTCTTTCATTCCTTTTCAAACTCCTTAAAGGAAAAGGTCCATCTGAGCACATGTCACTTCAGGCTCATTAAAAATCGAAGGCGACTAGAGTCATTTTTAGCTTTTTCTCGACTCTTAAAAATTGAAAAAGCAAGTTGTGTCAAAGCGTCTAAAATTTATTTTAATCGAAATAACGTCACTGTTCCCTTGTTGATCTTAGGTTGAGAAAATGGAGTCCACCAACCAAGGATTTCCCCTTGGGGGAAATCCTAGTCCTTTCTCCTATTGGGGAGATGTTGGTGCACCTCATATGGCCACATTGTCCCTTCCAGGACTGACAATTGGCCTGCCGATATGGCTTTTCTCGACCTCTGTCGTTCAAAGCACTGTGATTCATGAGCAATCAAATCAGCAACTAGATGATATGAGAGTTACCCCCAAACCTTTTACTTTGTTTGTTTCTCCCTCTCCTTCTTCCTCTTCGCTTGGTGAAGATAGTAGAAATAAAAACCAAGTAACTGAGAAGAAGAAGAAGAAAGGGAAGGAGAAGAAAAATAAGGAGCCAACGGCAAAAAGGGGCGACTATGCATCGTCTACCAAAAATCCACACACTGCACTGTCCAAACCTAAATCTCCCTGTGTCATCCGCAAAGGAGGCCATTATCATCGAGATTTTCCTTACATTCCACGGATCTTAAGGGATTGGTCTCCCCGCTTGCACAATCTGGTGTCGTCAACCTCTGACGATCATGTTGAGAGTACACCGTCAACTAGCGAAAACAAAGTCACCGGGCAGAAAGGAAAATCTAAATTTCCTTGCAGACTGTGTGAAGGCGATCATGCCCTCCACCGTTGTCCCTTCCTGGATGAAGCTAAAATATTCTTGGATAACCGTCCTGCATCACCGCAGCAACTCCCTCCTGAATACAAGAAACTCTTTCCAAGTCCATCGCTAGTTGAAAATCTGACTGACGCACCTTTTTTGGTTGTCGAAGCACCTATCGTTAAATATAAACCCTCTGAGTCCACATCAGACCAAAGTCAACAGGTCGAGACGGCAGTCGACCCCATCTTGTCTTTAGAGGATTTACCTTCAGATGATACAGTCACCAAAGAGAATGAGAACGACATTGTTGAAATTATTTTCATAAACACAAACTCCCATTAACATGGGGGAAATCTACTCATTCCTTTACCGCAGGAAGGAATTTCGTTAGAGTTGTCTCCTTCGATTGGAATCTACTAGGCAGACCCCGTTTACCATCTAATGTACCATTCCGAATCATAGTGAAAACTTACAGAATGGTCATGGTTGGTACCATCATAGATGAAGGGGCTTCTGTGAGTATCCTTTCCTCAACTGCTTGGAAAGCGCTTGGTTTGCCATCGCTTTTTCCTGAGATGCGAAATTTAACAGGCTTCGACAAAGGAACCAGTTGACCGTTAGGGATCCTTCCAAATTTGCCTATAAATTTGAGAAGGAAAACCATTTATCTGAACCTAATGGTAGTCCAAGGACCTTTAGATTACAATCTACTCCTTGGGCGTGACTACATTTATAGCATGGGAGCTATTGTTTCCTCACTCTTTCAAGTGATGTGTTTTCCGCATGAAGGAAGAGTGGTCCAGCTCGTAGACTAGGTTTCATTCCCTGGTTCACAAATAGCTAATAGTCAAATGCCATTTGCAATATGTATTTTTGCACAAGGAATGTCGCATCAATCTCCAATCCGTCCACCTGATGAACGCCAGTGATTCGGTGGTTGTGACTGAAACCCAGGGGGCATGCACCCTGGTCTGCTTCGGAAAAAAATCTTCACGTATAGGGTAGGTTTCCACGGAGGATATATGACTATTCTGACACACCCATCCATTTAGGAAAATGGGATTAGACCGGAATAAGATACCTCTATCAGAAGGTATGCCTTTCCCAACAGAACAAATGTTTTGTCTGCAAATTGAAGGGTAACCTGGGAAACTCTACTTCGCTATACTTGGGGGCATGCAAACCTTTTTGCATGAAAGTGAAAAGCGACCATTTATTTTCTTAGTTTGTAGGTTCTTAACCCTTTAAACTCGTAGGATTGGTCATTCCTATCTTACATAATAAAATGAGTCGGAGCATAATTTTGAATGGTGCAAGCTCCCTAAAAAATGAACCTATCGATGAGACATCCTTATTATACGACTAGCACGAGCAGTTTTACGCAAAGTTCAAGCTCGTTAAAAATTAAACCTAGCAATGAGCATATGTTCCACCAGAGTTTAAGCTCATTAAAAAATGAACCCACCTCTGGTAAATAACCATTACGAACGCATTATCATCAGCTTTTGAGCCTTGGTCGTGTTCTTACTATCACCTCCACTCTGTTTTAGCCGATCATACGCCTCCATTTGATTGTTTACCCCTTTTGAGGAACAACTGTGACGAGTGATTCTGTTAGCCATATTCTTAACATTGTCATGATTGGAAAGTTCCAACCCTCACCTAGAACCAGCTGCTACCCGAAATATCACTCGTTCCTCAAAAACGAGTCTCCTTTAAGCTCTTTTCATCTAACTTGTAAAATATGAAAAGATTGCCGAGAAATTGGCCTCTCCATCTCGTTAAAGTGATTGCAAGTGCCATCCCTCCTCTATATTTTAATATTTTCAGACCTGAGGGATTATTACACAAAAAGATCGAGCGTTTGTCTTGTTCGGCTTATTAAAACTATCAAAATGTCATCCCTTTCGCATTGTTTTATACTTTTTCGGACTTAAGGGATTATACTATGAAAAAGGAATATTGGAGTTTCCTTTCTGTCTCTTTTCAGACTCTCTAAAATTAAAAAGGACCGATTTATCCTTGTCGTTAAACTCATTAAAACAATAGCGAAAAACTTGTCCATTCAGACAAGAGTGAGTTTCATTGTCGCTAGGCTCGTTAAAACATAGCGACGGGTTTGCCCGAAGGGAAAATTATAGAAAAAGCATATGTTATCCTCCTCAAGCTTGACAAAAATAAAGAGGTACTGGTCATAAATGACTGGGAAAAATTGGGAAGAAAACTTGAAGAAACTTTATTAGTAGCAGGTCGCTCTTGAACATGACACTTTCACTCCATCACCATGATTGAGTTGGGTTGGGTTATTCCATTCACCAGTCATATCACCATTGGTCCACCGTACCATCCACTTTTGGGGTTAATGTTACCCATACATTTCAGTATCACCGATATGTTCAAGAGAAGTCACTCAGAGAATTCACCTACCCAGCTTGTGTCTCATCCACTGCAATACCTTCACGCTTCATTCTTTCATGACCGCCACCCTGAACCTTATATCATTAGATCATTTTCACCTCTACAAAATCATTTGCTCTATTCCGTGTCATAGATGTGGGATCCATTAATGCCCTCCTATGATGGGTCAGTTCTTGTCAACATCAGCTCATTATCCAAGAAGCCGACCTAGGGACAACCCTTTCAGTACTTGGAAGCTTGCATACCTCAATGGCAAGTTTCTCACTTCTGGCGACAGGTTTACATTAATGACCTTCAACCGAGAGATTTTGCGTGGTGTTCGACATCGACTCATGTATTCACACCACGTGAATTTTACTACAGTACCTTGAGGGTCATCATCATCATCGGTGATTCCTCTCGCGCCTATTAACAGCTTACATCATTGGCTGGTAATCAAGCGATGTCCTTCCATGTTCGACATCAGAACATCTTTTCACATGGATCGACTTGTACTTTCGGGCGAATATTGGACGAGTTTTGAAGACCCCAGATCTAGTTTCATCCATTCGGTCTATGATATATTCAGGAAAATAAAGACATCAAATGTACATCATTGCTGCACAGATAATCATCCAAACTAAGGGATGATGGCTCTACCAGAATCATCGGTCTGCACACAGACAGTTGTCTGTCCTATGTACATGAAAATGAATTTATCAAACTGAGCATGGGAATGCCCGCCTCAACTAGATCATCAAAATATTATGAAGATAATGTATTTTATTGTATCTTATTACAAGTCACCTTCCAGTTCGAAAAACCTCGGATCCTCATTATAAAGCATTTCACCCGACATCAAAAGATTTACGACCTCATGCTTTAGGGGGCAACTGTTATAGACATATTTTGGCACTGAAACCCCAATCACATATGTCCATAAACCAAGGTCTTCTAAGTCCCTAAAAGTGTTGTTTCATACCCTAAAGGAGCAAAGTCAATTTATTACATCATCTCCCAGAAGTTCTCCATGAAAAACCACTCAGAACTTGTCAAAGCAGGACCATACAAACTACCTAGTGCTAAGGGTGTGATGCATCTCACTTGCCACATGCAAAAAGTGTGATGCATACTGGAAAGCCCTTCTGTAGGGTGCAATGAGCGAGAGCTGAAAAATGGCACGGTGGAAACCCTGAGAATCTTCTAGAAGCTGCCCATTTGACACTTGCCTCCCTAAATTCACCCAAGGATGAGTAAGAGATCATGAAATATCCAAGTGGAACCAAGAACTATTAGAGAGATGACACTAATCAAAATCCCAGAAGCTGACTCACCCCCCTGCAAATATCTATATATGGATCCCTCATCCCAGAGATCTAGGGGTTGGAATTTGGTAATTTGCAAAGAAGTGTTGTTGGTTTCTCTTTGAAGACATTGTTGGGTGATCTTGCTTTGTATGAGGTGAAGAGGGCTTTCAAGCTGGGAGGATGGCGCTGGGTCAGACCAAGTGGTTGTAATCCTCTCTTTTACTACTTTTATCAATAAAGATATTTGAGTTTTTCTCCATATTCTTGTGTATCTCTGAATATTGTGTTGATATATGCATTTGTATGGTCAATATATATTTGATCCTATATTGTTTACAGTGATAGATCTCTATGCTTTGATGGTATTATGTTGTTGTGATTCTATAGGTGCTCTTTGAAGCGGGACAAGTAAGAAAGCAGTGGCGAGATTCTGTCAAAGGGGAAAGGAAACAAGCAAGGAGCTAAGCGAAAGACTGAGGTTGGTACTTTCTGCTTCTTTCTCATCTATCTCTCATAAAGGGAAATACAAGTAACATTAGTTTGTTTGTTTCTAAGATAGCCACCTGTCTTAGTGGGACTAGCAGTTCTGAATAGACACTAGTTTTCCCGGTAACAGATGGGCTATTCATCTACTGAGGCCAAGTCCCACCTCATTGAACTGGAAACCGAAAGGGATAGGATTCTAAAAGACAGAGAGGAAACTTGGCAACTCAAGAGTCGTGTCATCTGGCTAAAAGAATGAGATGATAATACAAAGTTCTATTACCAATATGAAAATGGGCGCAGAGTGATCAACACCATGTGGAATATGACCGATGATGAGGGTCATAGATTCCACTCCTTCAATCAACATGCATTACTGAGCACCTCACACTTCAGGCAAATTTACAAGGCCCCATAGGAAGCAACATTGGTAGAAATTATCAGGGTGGATAGTCTTTTTCCTCCATTTTTTTACCAAGAGGTTGTTGAGGATCTCTACAAGCCAGTATCTATGGGGGAACTGGAGAGCACCTTAAAATGGTTTAAAAAGGACAAGAGCCCTGGATGGCCGATTGAATTCTACTTGGCTTTCTTTGAATTACTTGGGAAAGATCTGCTTCAAATTATTGAATACTATTGAACCAATGGTCGAATGTATGAGGCTTTTAACTCGACCTTCATTGTTGTCATCCCTAAATCTAATTCCCCTAATACTTTCAATTACTTTTGTCCCATCTCACTATGCAATTGCATATATATAATTATTGCCAAGATCATCACCAACCATCTTAAACCCATCCTATCTTCTCACATATCTCTTGAACAGTTTGCATTTCTAAATCATCGTCAAATTCATGATGTTATTGCCACTACACAAGAGGTATTACATTCCATCAAGATTAAGAAGTTGAAAGGAACGATTATCAAGATAGACCTTGCACAGGATTTTGATCGCACTAATTTTCTTTACTTCAGAATGCTCTTAACTCATTTGGGTTTCCCCTGGAATTCATCAACTGGATCATGTGTTGCATTACCAAGGTCTCCTACAGTGTTCTTATTAATGGATCCTCCTCCCCCTTTTTTCATGCAAAACGGGGTCTCTGATAGGGCTACCCCCTATCCCCTCTTCTCTCTTGCTTGTTATAGAAGGCCTAAGCTGGCTCATTGCATAAGATCACAGACTTGGCCATCTCCAAGGTATCAAGAACACCAACAACTACATCCTTACACATCTTCTATTTGTTTATGATGTATTAATTTTGTATCTTTGATGCAATTATTCTGTCAAGCTACTAGCATGGAGTGTAATGCCCAGAAATCTACAATCTCCTTTGCAGGATGCTCACCACATGAGATTCAATATGCACATTAGAGATTTCCATTCACACTTCTACCATTAGATGATGGACTGAAGTACCTTGGGTTTCATCTCAAACCTCTACATTACAAGATTGTTGATTAGACATGGATTTTGGCCAATATTGAAAGTGTTAACACCTAGATTGACCTCAGGCTGAAGGGAGGCAATGCCAGGGTAACCACAAGCCAAGCTTAGCCAAGTAGCTAGCCCTACTAGGCCGGGAGAGGGCTCTCTCCTTGTGGATCTCAGTCAAGGTGACTGGATCAGGTAAAGGATTTTAGGCTAGGTATAGTAGCTTGAGAGTTTTGATTGGATTTTGTAGAGGTTTTGCTGGATCAGGAGGAGTTGGGTAGTTTAGGTCTGGGAAATTAGGTCAGAAATGCAGGGTGTTCTATGGGGCAAGGTAGGCATAGGCTTTACCACTTTAGGGCTTGATGAGGTGAGGTATTTAAGACTGGTGAGAAGCTAAGAAGGGCATGTGACAATCATGGATCCTTCTTAAATAGTAGAAAACATATAAGTGTGAACATTTACCCAGAGCAGAGTAGTGTTGTGATGGATTATGCCTATCAACTTGAAAACATTCACTAAGAAGCAGTGGAATGATTAATGAAACATACAAAACATTCTAACATATGATCACAAAAGAAGAAAATATACTAAAACTCCATACCACATGGACCCCATAAAAATAGCTGCAATTCTTATTAGTCTCCTGCCAAACTGCTTACAAAGATGTACAATCAAGGTCTAAGCATCCAACTGAGTCCAACCCTTTTCAATGAGGAAGAAGAAGAATATATAGACATTGTTTCAACCTCCTCCCATCCTCAGGGGTCGAATCCCTAGGATAAGGAGCTAATCTAACCAACACTGAACAAGAAAACAGGAATATAGGCATCTCAACAACTTGCCTCTAAAAGTGAAAAATTGATTCATTTGAGCTCAAACTAACTCCTAAAGCAATGAATCTACCTTATATTACTATTTATCCATCATATTTACAATCCATGATGTCATTTACATAGGTAAACTATCCACCATGAGAGAGAATCCATGAAAAACAGTCAAAAATTCAGAAAATGATCATCCTGAGCAAAATTTCCCAACACGCAGCGCCACTGGCCCAACGCACAGTGCCACTTTCAGGTCCCTTTTGGAGACCTTCCCGGCATCCAAATTGAGCCCATGATAGCTCATTAGAAATTTCTTCAAGTCTACTTTCCAGAACACCTATAATTTCTGCATTTGGAGCTCATTTGACCACCCAAAACTTGTTTTTCCCAAGACTTCTTCTGTGTGTCCAAAAAGTGGTAGAAAGGTCATTTTTCGGGTGTTTTTTGACCTTTTGGTGAACCAGTTCTGCCCCAAAAACTTTGAAACTTGCTAGGGCACATGTCCTCACTGCTCTGAATCCAAAAATACATGTCATTTCCTCATTGGGTGCCCTTAGGAAAAGCCTCTAGGCAGTTTTCTTGTGTGTGAAATTTCAAAATTTGCAAATGATAAAAATTTCTCCAAACTTGTCCAAAATTGATGTGAAGCACCACCATCATGCACTTTGATGTGCCAAGGAGGCTTCAGCCAGAATTCTAAGTCTATCCTCCTCTTTCTTTCCTTTCAAGGCTCGCCTTAGCCTAGCTTTCATTTTCTTGACCCTCATGTTGCAAATCTTGTTACAGGTCTTGTAATGATAGGCCATGTGTTTGATCATCTTGTTGTCTATGTTAGCCTTCCATAATAGCTTCTCAAGGTGTAGGTTGACTCTCTCAAGCCAAGTCTCCCTATCATTTTCAATCTCCTGCTCAATAGGAGTCAATGTGACTTGTGTCTCTTTGCCACTTTGCCTTTTTGCCTTGAGCATTTCTAACTCCATGAGGACTTGTTTGTCACTCAATTGTTTGTTTTCTTGCTCTAAGTATGTAATGACATACTTGGCCCTCTCCAAATTGTCCACCAAAGCTTGCACTTGAGCTTCCCTTTCCCGTATGATGATGTCTTTGATGGTTTCTTCGTCCTGAGCCTCTAAGTCAATGATTTCAACTCCATGACGAGTATAATGTTGCTCGGCTCATCATGCTCAGTCAAGTCAAAATCCCTTTCCTCCTCATCATCAAGACTCTACTCTGGCATCTTTTCCTTGCCTTTGTGCAGCTGTTGCACCTGTACCTATTGTGTCGATGAAGAAGGCAAAGCCCCTTCCACATCCTATGGAGCTAGCATTTGCCTATGAGTTGATGAAGAAGGCAAGGCCCCTTCCACATCCCGTGGAGAAAACACTTGCCTATCTGCTGCAAATAATCTCCTAGTGCCCCTCTGATATGTCATGTAAATGGGCACCTCAGTAGTTCTTGTCTCCTTGGCCTCCTCATCTGTTTTTACTTGGCTAGAAGGTCCTCCTGCTTCTTAAGACACTGGTGGAGGGATTTGAGGACCCCTGAAGATCTCATGAGAAATAAAGGTCTCCCAAGAGATGTTAAGGAGACTGAGATGATGGAGAACAATGATCTTGATCAGAGAGTAATGATAAAGACTGCTCATCTGCTGAGGGTATGGCTTCTTTTGCACAAAATGAGCCATCTTCTCAATGTTCCTGAACAAGAAATAAGGGAGGTTCAACATCCTCACCCTGGTAAAATGCATGAGAAGCCTGATGTGATATGTGTATAGCCTGGAGAATCTGCCCTCACAAGTGAAATATTTCATGATGATTTTCATCATGGGGACATACTTGTTTTCAAGAAATCTGAAAGGAAACAGTCTCTTCACCTCATTTCTGTACTGGGGTTTGATATAAGGCTCATAATAGTGTTCATCTAGGTCCTGGGCCTTGTACCACTTCTCACCAACATTAGGAATCCTGGTTGCATCTGAAATGATGGAAGGTGAGACTGTGAATGTCACCCCAGCAAGAGTGACTTTGTTGTTCTGAAGATGAGCTACAAAGAGTCTAGTGAGCTCTGGGTGGTATTGGACTCTCTCTACTTGTTCACAAAACTCATAGCAGCCAAGATATCTGAAACATGAAACAGCCAACTGAGAAGCCTGCAATTCCCTAAGGTTTGATGGCTCTTCTCTAATAATCCTACCTCCCTTATGAGGTTTTCTCTGCTGTCTAGTTCTCTCTACTAAGGTATCACTGTCTGTATTTTCCTCCTCATAGTCTTGGTCTTCTTTGTCCATGTTTGCAAGGTCTAAGGTTGTACACTCCTAGAAAAGGGATAAGGGGAATGAATAGGAGTGTTTTAGGAGTGAAGGGATGTGTTAGGGTAGACTATAAAATGAAGGGTAAGATGTGAATTATGAGAGTGAGGGAGAGGGGTTTTAGGATGAGAGAATATAATGAGGGGATATGTAGTGATGTAGGGAAGAGATTTAAGTTTTAATGATAGGTGATGGGGACAAACAGAGGGGTTTAGGATTTTTAGGATAATATGGAGTGAAACTAGGGTTTGATTTTTATCATGGTAAATTACTTTAAGCCTTGCATTTGCAAATGTAATGACGAAGTAAAGGGAGTATACTTACTTGTTAGAGGGATGAAAGGGTCAATTGAGAGATGAGAGGAAGTTTGCTTGAGAAATGGGAGGGTTTCTGGCCGTTCTTCTCAACGCACAATGCCACCCCACAGACGTGCAGCACCACCCTCAACGCGTAGCGCCAGTGTAAAAATACACTGGGGAAATTTTCCAGACACGCAGCTCCAACCTCTATGCGCGGCGCCAAATATTCAACGCACAGCGCTGACTTGCCTTGCCCAGAAGCGCAGCGCAAAGCTCCCAATGCCCAAAACTCCCTCAAGCTTGCCTCTTCTTCTCATTTTTTAATTTCTTGTTTGCTAAATGAGAATAATGATCTCTAAAAATGAAATTTGAGGGTTTAAATAGGAGAAGATTTTGATTTTTCACTTGAAAAAGCCCACTTTTTTAATGTTCCTTGTTCCTTTTCAAAACTCTGCTTTAATGCATTTTCTTCTTGTATCTTTGCAGGTGGATAAATGCTCAATTTGACTTGAATTTTGCAGTGTTTCTTTGTCTTGCAGCAAGGAGAGATGCTAGGGTGCAACTAAGATCAAGTATTACATATAGTGACTTAAAATTACATATGAAATACAGATAAACTTAAATATTAAAATTACATATGAAATACAAATAAACTTAAATACTCTATTTTCACCTCAAAAACATGGTTTTGAGGTGAAAATTACATTAGGTTAAAAGATAATAATTTTTAGTAGCTATGACTTATGAGCCATCATGCTTGATTTATTGACCATCCTCATACCCTTGTTGACCTTTATTTACATTTTAAAATCAGTTTCTTGACCTTAGTGATGAAACCCTAGACCTAATACCTAGTGACCAAATTTTACTTGAAGACTCACTGAAATGATAAAAATTTGACTTTGACACCCCAAGACCACTTTGTAAGAGCATGTTTGATCACTGGTGGAAGGCTACAAAGGTTGACATTAACAGAAAGGAGACTTAATATTTGACATCATAAATACCTCTCTAGAGCTGGACGATTGGTATTAATCAAAGTAGTATTGGAAGCCACTCTGGTATACTAGATGTCCATGGCCTCGATTCCAAAAGGAATACTATTGAGAGTTCAACAGTTGTGTAGCAGATTCCTATGGAAAGGGAAATATGATGGTCACATATATGCATGGGTTAGATGGGATTTGATTGCACTTCCAAAGAAATGGTTAGGATGGGGACTTAAAAACCTAGAATACTTCTCTAAAGCACTAGCTTCCAAGATGGGTTGGAAAATTCTCATAGCAAAGAGCTTATGGACTGAGGTTGTTTATTAGAAATACATCTGGCCCCTTCACACCCTTGATTGGATCAGACTCCCCACTTGGAACAGGTCATGCATATCATCCATTTAGTGTGCAGTCTTAAACTCTATATCTTACATTCATGATGGATTGGCTTGGAGAATTGGGTCAGGCTCCTCTATTCGTGTGGGTATGGATCCATGGTCCGAATGTGGTAATGCATACAGGATCCCATCTGACCTCATTCAATTTTTATCTAACACTGGTATTAACTATCTTGATCAAATTCAAACCCAGAGATTACTAACATTTTTACTCAGGCTTGGAAATCTACTATACATCTTGGCATCCCTGACAATTGGCATCCTGATTGACACAACTTCACTAATTCTCTTACTGAATCTCATGTTAGGATTATTTATGGCAATGATCAACTCATTTGGGCACTTTCCAAGCATGGTTATTATACTCCCAAGGATGGCTACCCTATTATATATTCAGCGCATAAGCCACCAATCAATGAATGGTGGTGGAGTTTATTATGGAAATTGAAGGCCCCTCCTCACACCAGGCTTTTCATGTGGATTGTCCTTCGCCAAAAAACCCCTATAAGAGAGAAATTAATGAAGCGATCCTTCCATGGCCCAATTTGGTGCATCCTCTACTAATAGGCCTCTGATTCTATCGATCATATTTTCCTTCAGTGCCCCACCATATCGGCTTTCTGGACTCTGCTCCTCTCCTCCCTCTCTATCACCTTTCGATGGCAGGGGAACTCCATTCTTGAAGCCTGGAAAACTTGGTGGACTTCGTCCCAACCTCCTAAAGATAGAAATATCCCTATATTGGTATGTTCGGCTATTTGACTGATACGCAATAAATCCATATTCACATATATCCAACCTCACTGGACACAAGCCTCTATACATGTGTTATCCGTTTATTCCAGTATTCATGATGATGATCGACCAGTTCCCTTGCGTACACCCCTGAAGTCATTGACAGAAGCATACCTTAGGCCTATTTTGATGGATCATCCCAAGCACATGGTTGTTGGGGGGGTCACTCTTACACCTATCAGTGAATCACTTCTTTAAAATTTAGATGGGATTGGGCAATGGCACTAATAACTTTGCAAAATTGATCACACTCTTGCATATTTTGCATTTTGCTTTAGATAAAAAATTTAGGCACATTCAAATCTTTGGTGACTCTAATATCATTATAAATTGGTTCAACAATACATCTATCTATCATGCACACAAACTCAAGAATATATTGGATAATGCACTGCATTTGAAATCCCAATTTGACTTCATCATTTGTCATCACATCTATAGGGAGCGCAACCAGATTTCCAATCAGTTATCCAAGGAGTCTGCGATCCAGCCTAGGGGCATATGGTTGATCTAGGAAAAGAGGGTAATGGACTTCTATCAGTACTACCATTTCCCATACATTGACCAAAGAATACAGGGGCCTAACAAGGCCTGATTTCACGAATTTTTGAGCTACTGCTACTACTTTTTTCTCCAAAACAATCTTATGTATATATTTGTTTTTGGAAATGTAATTATGTACATACTACTAGCATACCCTATAGGGTTTTTTGTACAAGAACATCTAAAGGTGGTTCAGAAAAACTTACGACATATGCTTCTTTAAGAATCTACAATATGTAATTTTCAAATATTAATGGAAATTACGATTTTTCCTTGGGGAAAAAGGTATAAATGGTGGTAGGAAATCAAAAAATGAAAAGGGTTGCTAGAGGGAAGGATAGTGAACATTAATGAATTATTTTTTTAATTAATAATAATAATAATATTAAGTTAAGTTAAGAAAAGAAATTCAACATTGATGAATTATTATTATTAATTAATAATAAAAGTATTAAGTTATGAAGGGATTGGGAGAACAATTAACAAATGTTAAATTGAAATAAAATTGATAGGTGAAGTAATAGAAAATATAGGCCAAATTATAGTTCAAATTAAATTATAGTTAAAATATTAAAATATTAAATTGTTAAAATATGTTTGAAGTAGAATTAAAATAAAAAATTGTTATATTTTTTATCTAAAATATGATTATACTGGAATTAAATTGGAATTAAAATGTCATTTGGGGTTATCTCGGGTGGTTGAGTGGAATGGTTGTTATATTACCCACCGAGGTTCAAATACTCATTGGTGACATGATGAACTATAATGCCTTGATGAGTATTGTTGTACACGCTTTGAGACTTGTGAACTCTTAAGTGTGTATACCTATAGGTTAGCTTGGTACTTGCAACCTCACTCTAACCCTTGGGCTTAGAGGGAGGCAATTTTTTTTCCTTGGAAGAAAAAAAATTAGAATTAAAAATTTAGATTATCAAAAATAGAGAATATTGGTCATATTGGATTAAGGTTAGAAAAATATGTTTATTAAATTAGTATTAAATTATTAAATTATTATCCATTATGGGGGCGACAACCAACGGAAACATTAGGATTAGTGTGGGGACCTACCACACCACCATTCCTATCAATAACTAAAAGGATGAGGCATGGAACCTCACAACCATGCAACCTCGTGTGGAATGAACCTCCCTGCAGTTGATATGATGGTGTATTTAGCTTTTGGTTTTCGTGGCGAAAGTGGTTGTCCTAGAATTGTCATGGGAGATATTATGGATAGTGTCAAACCTAATTCACTTGTGCAAGATGTATATATGTAAGAGATATACTATGTGTGGGGATTGACTGTGGATGCATGGTGGTTTATTAGAGAAGATTGGGGAATTAAAGATTTTAGTATGCTAGCCCAGTGCAAACAAATTTGGGATTCTTGCCTAAGGAGCTTCTACTAGAGTGTTTCATGAGGGTTTGCTGAGTTATTAGCATTGCAGGGTCTATGCATGGTGTAGTGTCAATTGGAATCAAACTAGGAACTTCTAACTAGGAAAAATGTAAGGGTTTTTGGCTGCTCTGAGTGGTTCTTTTTGATAATTGATAGAGTTTTAGGTGGTCACCCTCACCCTAGGGAGCTCTAGTAAATATCTATGAATTTTGGTGGGAATTTGGGTCAAAATAGGGGTTGGGTTAATAATGTTCAGTTGTTCTAGTGGTGTGATGAAGGGATTTTCTAGAAGGGTTTGAGTTTGATCTCTCCCTCAGCCACTTGAGCTATAGAAATACCTTAAGCATAGGACACCATGGGGGAGAACTTAACCAAATCCTCCATAAGCAAGTGATTTTAGACAAAGGAAAAAGTGAATTACAACCATGATGGAAATTTCAATGGGTTGATTAGATGGAGCACAAATAGTGGAAAAGGGGCACATGAAAGATGGTTGGATAGATTGGTAGTGAAGTCTAGTAGGATGTACAAAAGGCATGGAAGAAGGGTTAAGGGTTCATTTTGGCTACACTATAGGATGGGATCAACCCAATAATCAAGTAAAGGGACATCAAAAGTTATGAGGCTCATGGACTTAGGAAACACTTGCATCAAATTAAGAGGGGACATTCCAACTGAATGGAAGAACCTTATATTAATTGATGAGTTCAATCATGTCATGGATCTTCCTTGAGTCACTTGTAATTATGGAGGCAAATTAATCTTGCCTTACACCCTCTCATAAGTTGAACTAGTTCAAGGTTAAAAGCACTAACTTTTGGTTCAAGATGAGGTATTTTATGTTGACTGACTCTCTTAGATCCATGATTTCATCTTTATTCATTATTTTAGTGTTTGGCGAAAAAAATTTTGATGTTTTCATAAACATTTAGCATCATGAGAGTTAATTTTGTGATATTTTCACTACACAGGTCTTATGGTTAGATGGGTGTTCTTGTCCACTGTGGGAATCAAAAGGGAACATATCAAATAGGAAAAATCAAAGGAATATTTTTACTCGGGAAAGAGAAGTATTGATGGGAAGTTCCCAATGGAGTCACCAAAATGTAGTGTAGTGACCAGAGTGAGGCACCTCGCTACTACATTATTGGAGCAACCGTTCCATCGAGAGAACGGATGGAGGGAGTGGAGTTAGACTAGATTGATGAGGGTAGCTAAGAACATAAGGGAAGAAAGGAAAGAGGGAAAATAAGACACTATATTATTTGATTGAATCTACTTTAATGTGAGCATAGGGTTGTGGTTGATTTTACAAGGTACTTCAATTAGGTTTCAATGGTTTTCAACCATTAAGAAAATATTTTATAAGTAGAAAGAAATTTTGGTTCCATGTGACCTAACTAATGAAATGAGATAACACAAAATTGAAGAAACAATGGGAAATTATGGATGCCACCTGGGTCGAATAATATTTGAATCAATCGTTGGAGAGCCACCAAAGCTTGAGCGTCATGAAAATCTCTAGAGTGCTAGATTACCCAAAAACACTTAAATAACATCTACAAAAAAAACAACAACAACAACAATGTTTACCATGTAGGTAACATAAGCAAAATTACCATAAATGGAAAATTAAGTACGCTCTTAACTATCATGTGACCTCCTTATATTTGGTGTGATGGTAATCTCCCTTAAGTTATGATCAAGGAGGAGTTAGGGAAAAATTAGTAATGGACCTAACAAATATTACATTAAATTGTTTCTTCAACATGAAATTAGAACCAAAGCAATAGAGAAAGTATAATTGTGGGGGAAAGCCTTTAACTAGTAGAGGATTATAGAAGATGGCCAAAACATCCCAAAAGATAGAGGAGGAGGTTGGGGATCTTTTAGTCACAAATTTGATCGAATTTTGACATTTATGGAATTGAAGACAAGGTATTTAACAAAGAGGATATTAAAATATTTGTAAAAATAAATAAACAATAACACATGGCCATTAGGAAACAACAACTAACTAGTAAGAAAAATACTCACATCATGGGTACTCAATGACATGTTTGACCAAATAAATGCTAGTTCTCTAGATAAATTCTAGGTTTTTCTTCCAAAAACAAGGGATTTATTCTACAGAATATGTTGATAGACTAGATATAGTGATAAAAAACTCTAATAAAATCATGTATTGGGTCCAACGACCATGCCACAAACAAGAGAGATCAAATTTGAACAAGTAAGCCTAATATGCACCCTCAAATGGATTTGAGACTGTTAGAGGTATCCCATAACTATAAAGGGATAAAACCAAAACAAACAAGTCGAGGTTGATAAAATTATGAAGAGAATGTTCAAGGTAAGAACCCATGAATGCATGAAAAAAAATAATAGAAAAAGGGATAGAGGACCTTTCCTATGTAATAGATATAGAAAAAGTGGGAAACCACATGCATACATTTAGACCTAGGCAAGGGGCTACAAAAGTTGGGATAACTACCACATAGAAACCATCATTAGAAATGGGATGTCTCGTGTCATCAATGGGTATTTATTGCATGAAAGTGCCTTAGAAATATCACAATTTATACTAGTAGTTAGAAGTTGTTGTATGATGAGGATTAGTTACAAATTCCATACACTACAAAACTAGGTGATGAAGCCTTTTCTTAACTTATAATAACAACAACTGAAAGGAAACTCAATAATATTCAAATGCCGATGCCAAAAAATTAGCATGAATAAGCATGTTTATCTTACTTTACATTAAAGAGAACAATAACTGGTGTTAGTGTGCACAACTATGGAATGCCCTTGAAGTCCCTTGCTCTAATTCACGTGGATGGGCACTACCTCAAGAGGGCTTATCCCTCCTCCCCCTCCACCTACTCCAAACATAACCTTGTTTCATGCTTTGGTCATGGGCTCACTCGAAGGTCCCAGGAAAAATACCTTGTGGTTTGTCAAGAATTTAGAGGATATCCCAAAAATCATGGTTCATGTAGCTCAGTCAAGATAGATAGCTCTCAGAATAGATGATAAAATATTGGTAGGTAAGTTTATAGGTATATGGCCCTCACCCAAATCCTTGAATATGTGGGTTTTGAAAGAACTAGAATCCTCTCATCCAGGATAAAATCTCTATCTTCTTCTATGGTATAGGTTTCTTCACTTTCCTCTTTGAAAACAAGGTTGATAGAGATATGATTTTCATAAATGGTCCCTATTTTGTGAGGCTCCATATATTTATTTAAATAGTTGGAACCTTCATTTTAACCCTAAAATGATGTTCCATCTGATGTCCCAATCTAGATTAAACTCCCCAATCTTCCCCTCTATTGTTGGAATGATGAGACTCTTAGATCCATTAGGAACACCCTTGGGAAATACACAAATAGATTTGAACCCAAAGAAGGAATGTTAGCTTGTGCTATAATTTGTGTGGAAAAAGTGGAAAAGTGTAGGAATCAACTCGCAAGACCATTTTTACCAACAAGGCCCAATTTGGAAAATTGGGTTATGAAAACTCTTCCACTTAAGTGCATCACTTTTTTTGCTATTATAAACATAGAGACCTTTCCAAGGGTGCAATAATGTCCTCAATTAGAGTCCATATGCAAAATTTATGCCACTTGGTAGTTGACCTTCCTGTTTTCACCTCTATAATTTGAGAGGATGCCATGTTAGTCCCCATTATTAATGGAAAATGTGCTAGCGACATTATCATGATGAAGAATACTTTAGAATATTCCATATTGTAACTCTAGCTAAGATTTGAAGGAGTCAAACCTAACCACTAGTAGGCTATTGGGTTGTGTTATAACCGGGTCACTAAGAGGAAAAGGGATTCCATTCTATTCAAGTGCATTTTGTTCCATAGATGGGAAAAGTAGCCAAGAGTGGATAGGGAGAGAGAAAACAAAAAAAATTGTGCACTATAGTATCCCATGGTCCACAAGCCTCACTTCTTTGTACTTGCACCCATTTTCTATTTAGAGAGGGAGAGGAGAGAAACCTCACCATCCATCTAGTTTTTCTCCTGAAAGGGTTTCCCAAGATATATATTGTGTCAATTGTGGTTGTGATTCTTTATTTCATTTTTCTTTATTTTTTGCATAACTATAATTTGCATGCATATGTAATAAACAGTAATTTACAGATCTAGAAATCTAAGGATAAATACACCCTCAAAGTGTGGATTTCAAATTTTAATAATAATTTCATCAAATATTGGGACAAAATATGTAGTGGAATATCCATGATAGTTTATGGATCATGATACATATCATATTGACTCATGATCATTTGTAGACACTCTTTGATTCTGGTCCCCTGGTGCCTTCCTTGTACGTCCTCTTGATACTAGATTCATAATGTGTTTCAGCCATCAAATCCTCTTCTAACCTGACACATAGGGGGAATTTAATATAGCCTTAAAAACCACCCCTATGATTCTTGGATTATCCTCTCATATCAAAGAATGAGACACTACATCATTTTCCCTTGTCATCATATTTTCGAGCATTATCATGCCCTTCTTTTATAGCAAAATTATGATTGATCATAGGATACACCACTTGCAAATCCCGAAGGTCACAAGTTTCTCTACTGCCAAACTATGACCACCCTCTTAGCATTCATAATTGATAATCCTATGGAGAATCAGTGTGGGATTTGAATCATACCTCATACTCATCACTAGTAGATTGGCTTATCGACCCCAACATCACCCAGTTCACTAAAGCCTTCAAGCACATCCATTAATCCCAAAACTAACTCTCTTGCATCTATATAATGAAGATCGTACCAATGTAAAAGGAATGAAGAATTATAGTAAGCTCATGTTGTTGAAATTCAAATAGCATCTCAAGGAAGACCATGGAATGGAGTTAGAGAATACCTCTTCTTCGTTAAGATAATTTTATGTATGAATTGTAATGTTTGTCTCATTAATATAATAGATCTATATGGTTTTCCACTCCTTCAATTATTGTTCATTTAGTGCATGGTTTATTATGATTGTGATTTTAGTTATTTACATGTGCACTTATGTCCATTTGATTATATTAAGTAGGTTGGGATTTCTTGTTGCTAACAATCTATCATTTACAACTATTTGGAAAGTTTTTTTTGTCTTCTTGTGTGAAGGTAAGGAGTCGTAGGAGCTAGAGCTTAGCTCTCTATACTTACATCAACCAAGGATATGATAGGACAACTAGAAATAAAAATGTGCACTCATATTTAGTTTCTCTTTCCATACATGTTTTTCTGGATTGTTTGCTAGTCCAATAGATATAAGCACAATATTTTTGAAGATTCATAATTAATTCTAATGATGGTGACCTTATTTTAATTTTTCCAGTATATTATTAAGTAACTATACTTCATAAATTCAACCATACAATAATAGTAGAATAGTAGAGATCACAATGCACAAAGAGACCATAATATTTTCCCTGGCACAAACCCACTAAGTGGAAAATTCCAACAACCTTTTCAATAGTGAAATTCTTATGTTCAACAAGAGACACACCTAACCTTCTAGTCATCAACTAGGTCAAACTCACCTTCAACAAATCTATGGTCAAACTTGGTAAAACCCTCCAATTCAATTCTTCTAATCTGATCCAGCAACATTGTCTTCTAATATTCCCGAGGATGAATTTCAACCTCCTTGTTCTACCAAAAAACCCAAAATTTTGGCCCTTGCAGTTACCCAAAAAAAATAGCCCCCTACAACAAAAACTGCCAAGAAAATCTACAAATTGTGAGAGAGAGTGAGTCTTTCCACGCGTGTGAGCTTAAGAGAGAGAGAGAGAGAGAGAGAGAGAGAGAGAGAGATGTATTTTATCCTTCTTTGCATCCTCCTTATTCTTCTTATCCTTCTCTTGCTTGCCCAGAATATATTTGATGAGAGAGATGTGAATTATTGCAATGAGGAGGAGTTCAAGCTACCTTTATAGAGTGATTTGGCTAGGTCGAATGGGTGTGACACTACCTGGGCCAACTTGACTTGGAGGGAGGCCAAATTGACAAACTTGGAGCCAAAATTTTCAAATTCAAATTTTCAAATTTTCTTCTTTAAAAAGTTTGAAAGGACATGACTCAAAAATATATTCTTCTTTTGAATGTAGCATGAAGAACATTCTACAATAATCAATATAAATACATCAAGGGCCAAAATATACACTATGAATATTGGCCATAGTTACAAAAATTCAACACTCCCTATTAACTAGGGAGGTATTCATAATGATTGTGATATGTGTTCTCAAGTTGACAAATTTCTCTATGAAAAGGTTATAAAAAAATTATCAACATGTAGTCAACATCTCTAACATAATCTACATCTTGTTAGCATCTCTGACATCACCATCTCTTCAACATCTCTGACATCATCATCATCTGGTCAGCATCTTTGACATAGGCACCATCATTAATATCAACAGCAATAAGTTACCATAATTTGATCACCAACCATGACACACGATACATCTTTAGAATCATCTAGTCACCATGATTTTGGGCGATGCCTCTAACCCATGGTATACTAACTAGTCCTGGTTCACCATCATCCCGATCAACAACTGTGACTTGTGGTGAAATACTAGGGACACACTCAATCCATTTGAGTAATCTGGTCCTAATTTCAAAGGCCACACTCTACATGAGTAATTATGTACCATGATGCTAAATGGTCTCACTATACCTATCTAGAGATTAATCTGAGCCTGATGTTGAAAGGAACCCACTCAACTAAGTCATCCTAGGCCTCTAGGATCATTCTTCCTAATTTGGGCAACATAATTGACACAGGAAGAATGATTGTCCTCTGTTGGACCATTCTCCTTAATCTAGTTATATCTAACACAGGGAGAATGTTTGTCACTAATTCTCTCAAATCAACACTCCCTCTCAACAAGAGGGGTAATCTCCACAAGCCCTGACCTATCCCTAAAGTAAACAAACTTCTCTCTAAACAATAGCTTCATCAAAATATCAATTCTCTACTCATCAACAGAGACGTACTCGAGCCTTACTTCTCTCCTCTACACCATTTCATGGATGTAGTGGTACTTGATTTCAATATGCTTTGACCTGTTTTGGAACACGGAATTCTCTGAAAACATCATACAACTTTGATTGTCATTATTGAGGCAAATTAATTACCTATCATTTAATTGTCAACCTGGGGGTTTCATAAAACTTGCGAAGCATTCGTGCACTATATATGCTATAAATTAACTTTTAATTTAGATCAATCTAACTATGAAACCAAATAATGAAAAACCAAATTCACCTATTCTAATTCAACAATCAACTCAAAACAAATTATAGTACAATTATAGCACAACGTGCGGAATTGAAATCTTAATCTTTCAATCTTGCAGGAATTGAAAAGCACACCACTATTTTAGAAATAAAAGAAAAAACAATCATTCCTAACCTCTCACATAGGAAAAGATATGAAATAAAATAAAACAAATGCTCTTAACTTCTAGGTATAAAGAAAAAAAAAACAATCACTCTTAACCTCTCACACAGGAAAAGATATGAAAGCAAATAAAAACAAATGCTCTTAACTTCTAGGTAGAAAGCAAATAAAAACAATCACTCTTAACCTCTCACACATGAAAAGATATGAAAGAAATAAATCTTAATCTATGAAAGCAATAAATCTTAATCTACAAAAACAATAAATCTCACACATTGCAGGTGACCCATCCAAAAGCATGAGAGATGGCAAGTTGAGAGGCTCCCAGTGCAAGCATTACCAATCAAGGTGAACATCACTCATGAGCATGGTGCTAAATCTGAATTCCATTCATAAGTAATCTTAACTTTCCACCTTAGTATCTCCAACTTTACGCATGCCTTTGAAAAGAGATACTTTCCTATTTATACAAAAACCTAAGAAGCTACCTCATTAAGGGAGGTCCATTATTCTCTCCTTAGATCCCTAGAAAATCTCATAGAGTTACAACTCAAATAGGTATTGATGAGACACATATCCTCTTTGACCTTTATCCAAATCTTCTTCCATATCTTGAAGATAATTCGAATTTGAGCATTGGAGGCCACATAAGGGTGCCTTGGAAGCTTCCAAATGACCTACACATGTCATGAAACTCAAGCCATTTTTAAGTATTAGCAAGGATATGTCATTTTTCTATGTTTTAACCATTTAATTCACTTATAATACTAGAAATCATTAACTTTTGGAAAACACAAATGTAACCCATATAATTATGAAAATGGAGGCTAATGAAAGGTTCTATGGTCATGGAGTTGTGACATGTGAATGAAATGGTGGTGATAAAGGTGAAAGTGGATGATATTTTGAATACATTTTGGAGACTCTACCTTCCCCCAAACTAACGTTATTGCATGTCCTCATGCAATCTACTACGTTTCTTAATCATGATTTTCTTTTGAATGAGCTTGGCTTATATCATATGTCCTTAAACTTTGCATTTGATAGTATTTGACAATTTTATTTCGTTTTGCAAAGTATTCCTTGTCATACAGTGAATTGCAACATGTTTGGTTGGTTCTTATGTGACAACCAAATTTTAATGGTATTGGTTCTTGTGTTTCAATACCTTGTTTCTTTTTGTTGTAGCAAGATTCGTTGAACATGTTTAAGAATGCATAAATCAGCCATATAATATGCTCATCATTTAGGCATTTATTTGCAAATCACATAACTTTTGAACCATGATGTAATCATAATGATTAGGAAAAGTATGTTAGGATTAAATGAAGTGAAATGGAATGAAGTGATATGGATGTGATAATAAATGGATGTCCCTTCCCCCCAACTAAAGGTGTTTACAATATTTTTCAAATGAGAAAGGAAATATGGTGAAGTATTTTCCAAAAATTATAACTTCAGTATTCAAGGAATATTATGATTAAAAGCTAGAAAATAACATACCTTTACTTACCTAGGAAGTGGACAAACTGTGCATATGTAGAGAAGTTGTAGCTACTGCTGGATCATGGAATAGAATGTAGAATTTCATCTGCTTCTTGGTTGCATAAATCGTGGATGAGGTGGTGAAAGCGGATTCTTTATTGCTATTGCTAAATCTGTTATATCTGCTGCAAAATGTTGAATGGTATAGTCTTCACCTGCTATAAAACCTAATGGTACAATTCTAGTCATGCGAATGATTGTGTTATTGTCGAGCATGAAAAGAAGTCATTGGATTACTGACCATTGATGAATGTTGTTAACCAATGCGAGGCAAACTCATCATTTTCAACCAGTGCCAAGGTACCTAAGTACATCTTGCAAAGTGTGAATATATGAGCTGATGTCGAGCCACTTGCAAGATCCAACGATCAAGGTACATTGATGTATTCCCATGATTGTCGGCGAGAGAACTTGTCATTGATGCATACAAGCCTCAAGGTCCTAATAAGGACTCTAGCACTAAACCTAGATAATGTGCTAATGTCGATAGGCCAGGACTTGTTAGAAGGGAGGCCTTAAGGAATCCTCCATCATCTAACGTGAGTATGAAATGATGATTTTGGAAGCACTATGAATGAAAAATTTTGCAGTGGATCAAGGTTTATTTAATGGAAAGGAAAATGACAAGAGGGTAAAAAAACGAACAGAAAGAAAAATGACAAATCAGCATGTAAGCGAGTTGAATGTCTTTATTAATGGGTTAATGAATGGAATTTATGGAAAATGTGAATAGGAAATGTAAATGGAAAATGTAAAAGAAACATGCAACACTTGTAAGGAAAATGGTGATGATGATGCTTAGTGAAAAATGCTTGGACAACTTGTGAGTTTGGAGAGGAAAAATGAATGCATTTATGGATGATAGAAATGGATTTAATTGGTTCATGTCTGTTGAAATTGGTCGTAGAAAACCAATCGTGCACAAATTGGCCTCCTTCAATTCTCTGATTGTCCTGGAACCTGAAAATAAACATGGCACTAACATTGCAATAAAATGTAAGTGTGTTCAAAGAGAAGTGATCAATTTCTTTTTGATACATACAAAAAAAATGCATACTTAACAAGTTCATGACTTGTCTTCATTTCAAATGGTTAGTCCAATTTCACAGTCATGATAATAAATCCAATTTCTAAAAGAAAACAATTTCCTTAATAAAAAGAATTCATCAATCGATCTTGTGGATAAAGTGCCTTCATAGTTCTTCTTCTTTCCTGCATCATGCTTGAAAACATAATCATTACACAAAACCAATAAACTTGGATCATGATTTTCTGATTAGAATGCATTGTTGACAAGTAGATTATTGAGTTAAATACATAGCTGCAGAATTGTGGTTCAGCTGCAGAATTGTGCAGTTTTTATAGCTAAAATATTGAACATATAGTTAAGTACACACAGCTATGCATTTTTATTATGAACAAATATCCAGTGCAATCTTCTAATTGATCAATACCTCTTCCAGAAAAATTAGCAAATAGATTTTTTTTTCTTTTATATATATATATATATGTATGTATGTATGTATGTTATATTTTCTTATATTTCTTGCTTCGACAAGTGTGTTTGAGTGGACCATCACAACAATATTTTTCTCAATCTGCTTCAATCACACAATGAATTTCAACATTAAAAAAATCATTTTTTTTCGACAATTTTCATAAAAACAATAAAATTAATAAAAAAATTACAAAATTAAAAAGTGAAATATACAAACAAAACATTAAACACACTAATAAGAAAACATAACATATCATAAACATAACATACATAACATCAAAATTAAAACATATAAAAAAACATAACATTAAAATATATACTAAAAAAACATAACATTATACATAAAACATTAAATTAGATTAAAAAAAATGGAACATATAACATAAGTATATACATTAAAAACAAAACAAAATATATAAACAACAAAGAGGAAATTTATAAAAAAATAAAACAAATAATATTAAAAATCAAACACTCCATTATAAAACATAGCGGAAAAAAAACAAAACATAACATTTATTATAAAAACATTAAAAGGAACAACATTCAAACAAATTGACATCAAAATATGAATAGATAAAGAAAACAACGTAACATCGAAACAATACATACACAACGCAATATAAAAAAACGAATTTTTCCACGTTTAAAATGAAAAGTCAAAACGTGTGAAAGAAACAAAATATGTGAAATGCTGAAATGTTGAAGCATGTGAAAAAGTGTGGTATGTGCAGCATTGAAGAATGATGGAGGAAGCGTGGATGAAGTTCATTCCTTTCGTGGTATAGCTTGGAGGTATTAAGGTGTTTGTGCATCGACGAAAAGAATTGATAGTTGGGCTCCCGGATGAAGTCTAGAAATGTTCAACCATCAAACCTGTCAGCCTTTAAATCCTTTATTCTTTCAACATTGGGATTCATTAACACACAGCCTTGGCATTCAAATTTTTTCTTTCTATCAACTTAAGTTTTTTTTAAATTCATTGCAAATAAAGAACATTGAAATATGTATTGGACAAGAACTCGAAAATCTGACTCTTTCTAGTTAATTTTTCGTCCAACACACAAAGAAACCAAAAATAAAAATCAAAACCGCAGAAAAGAATTTACCATGTAAAAATTCGTTGTGTTGGACAAGAAAGGATCATGGATCGATGGATGGCTTCTTGTTTAAAGATCGCAGTGAAACATACATTTATCCAACCACTACAGAGGATCTTTTCTGGCCTCTGTCAGTGCTGAAGTATACTTTCGAGTAGTGGATCCCTCTTCATCATCCACAGATCTTGAAAATTCACATTCCTCCTAACAAATACCCATCAATGAAGTGGATCTACCTCCTGTAGATCAGGGAGATTAGATCATGGCCGCAACTGCCTCTGTGCACTAATAAAAAAAAAAAAAAAACCGTTTTTTCTTACGTAATTTGGAAAATAGGGCTCCAGAGAATCCCAAATTTATCCCAATCGGTTACGAATTTGCTAAAATCATTCCTGGGTTTTATAACTAACCTCATTTTGAGAAAAACCCACATTTTATTGTTTTGAAATTCATTTTGATTTGACCAAAAATCACGTTTCAAAAATGACGTTTTTAAGTTGTTACGAATTCTTGCAAATGCTCAGTTAACAAAATTAATTGTTTCTAGATTGATTAGAGATTTGGGCTTATTATGTAGCCCATTCTAATGCATATGCAGATTTTTCAGCCTTCGATGTTGGGAATTTTGGATGTGGAATATTTGTGAACTCTGGAAGCTGAACACCGGGATGAGCCAAGCACATGCACCTGGAGTTATTAACAAGGCGCAGTGAGTTTGGAAAGAAAGGATCCTTTGAAACGAACCCACTAAAATGCAGCTCCCAGGCTTAGCAAACGAACCACCGATGCTCAACCTGCAGATCCTCAGTTGATTGCCAAATATGGAGATTTGGAGTCTATTTCTTAAGGAGAATGTAATCCACATAAACAGAATTTCACTTCTCAATAAATTCCATAACCTGCTGCTCAGCTTCTCGCTCCCACTGTTTTTTTGGTATTTTTCAAAGAATTCAGCCGTGTAGTGGATGCTTTTCAAAGAACTCAGCGTTGCAGTGGATGACGAGAACATTTCGAATATAGCAGAAAATATTTGTGTGGATTATCCCATGGCAACAAAGTTGACATTAGATTTTGATGGATGCGCTAGAATTAAATCAGGGTCGGCTCTAGAAATGAGTCGTTTCTACAGCTCCTCAAAATGGAATAGATATACAACGATTTAAAGCAAGATCTAATTTTTATTTTTTTTAAATGATGAATTTTGGATTTTGTTTTTTTAAGCTAATGCAATTGAATTTATTTTATTTTTTTGCAGATCGCATGAGAGCTTAAATTGTCAATTTGTCAATTCTCTTAAGAAAAAGAATTGATAATTTTTATTAAAAATTTACATTTCCCTTATTCAAAAACATGAAGATTTTTTTTATGTTATTTTTTTTCATTGAAATCTAACTTGATTTTCTTTTATTATTTAAAATCAAAATATGATTTTCTTTTTATTGAAAATATTTATGTAAGATTAGTGAAAATAAATAAAAATCTAAATATTTTAAAGTCTAAAAACTAAAAAAAATGCAATCAAGAACTTTTTTTTTTTTTTAAATGCAATCAAGCTTGATTTTATTTTTCCTAATTTATCCTACTTGAAAGAATTTTTATTTTTTTTATTTTTTAAGTATATGAATGTTTCCAATGGATCCATTTACAGATTAGACTTTCTAGAACATTCATATCCAAATTCGCAAAATGTACCTAATTGTGTATGACGACATGAGAAATCGTTTTAACCTTTAGATTTTCCGCAAAGATCTCTTGAAGAACGGATGAATGTCATGGTGTAATCACATTTCTACGCCATTCCTCAATGTAGTCCTCGTGCTCCAAAGAATGTTTGATCTGCATTCTAGATCCTTTGCCCATAAATGGCTAATATCGAATTTTTATATTTTTTTATAAAAATGACATGCAACTAAATGATTTATGCATCTACATGCTTTAATCATGCATTTAAAAAAAAAAAACTAAAAAAAAATGAACTCTAGACTGAAAGCTAGTTCTTATGCACACTTCCCCGACAACAGCGCCAAAATGTTGAGGCAAATTAATTACCTATCATTTAATTGTCAACCCAGGGGTTTTGTAAAACTTGCGAAACATGCGTGCACTATATATGCTAGAAATTAACTTTCAATTTAGATCAATTTAACATTGAAACCAAATAATGAAAAACCAAATTCACCTATTCTAATTCAACAATCAACTCAAAACAAATTATAGTACAACACAAGGAATTGAAATCTTTAATCTTTCAATCTCGAAAGAATTGAAAAGCACACCACTCTTTCAAAAATAAAAGAAAAAACAATCATTCTTAACCTCTCACACAGGAAAAGATATGAAAGCAAATAAAAACAAATGCTTTTAACTTCTAGGTAGAAAGCAAATAAAAACAATCACTCTTAACCTCTCACACAGGAAAATATATGAAAGAAAATAAAAACAAATGCTCTTAACTTCTAGGTAGAAAGCAAATAATGACAATCACTCTTACCCTCTCACATAGGAAAAGATATGAAATAAATAAATCTTAATCTATGAAAGCAATAAATCTTAATCTATGAAAAACAATAAATCTCACACATTGTAGGTGGCCAATCCAAAAGCATGAGAAATGCCAAGTTGAGAGACTCCTAGTGCAAGCATTACCAATCAAGGTGAACATCACTCATGAGCATGGTGCTAAATCTAAATTCCATTCATAAGTAATCTTAACTTTCAACCCGAGTATCTCCAAATTTACACATGTCTTCAAAAGGAGAGGCTCTCCTATTTATACAAAAACATAAAAAACTACCTCATTAATGGAGGTCCATTATTCTCTCCCTAGATCCCTAGAAAATCTCATAGAGTTACAACTCAAATAGGTATTGATGAGACACGTATCCTCTTTGACCTTTATCCAAATCTTCTTCCATATCCTGAAGATAATTCGAATTTGAGCATTGGAGGCCACATAAGGGTGTCTTGGAAGCTTCCAAATGACCTACACATGTCATGAAACTCAAGACACTTTTAAGTATTAGCAAGTATATGTCATTTTTCTAAGTTTTAACCATTTAATTCACTTATAATACTAGAAATCATTAACTTTTGGAAAACACAAAGGTAACCCATATAATTATGAAAATGGAGGCTAATGAAAGGTTATATGATCATGGAATTGTGATATGTGAGTGAAATGGTGGTGATAAAGGTGAAGGTGGATGATATTTTGAATACATTTTGGAGACTCTACTATCATAATATATCACTATCAGTTCCATCCCATGGTCAAACAATCCTACAAACATCTTCCAAAGCCACATTGCTTCGGTACATGTTTCATTGGCTATGATATACTATTCTTCTGCAATGATGAGTGTGCCAAATCTTTCCTTCCTGCTCATCCAATAAATCATAGAAGAGCCAAAAATGAAGCATACTCTTGAAGTAATCTTCCTTTCATTTGAACTCCTTACCCAGTCAAAATCTGTATATCCCTGCAATTGTACATCATTTTTTGATACATATCTCAAGCCATAGTTCATAGTACCACGAAGATATCGCAAAATGTGTTGAAAATAGCAAGTAATGATTAAAAATAGAGCCTAGAAATTCCAATTTTAATTTGTCCTTGAATTAAAATTGTGAATTAAAATTAAAATTTAATCTCACCAGCTGCTTGGAAATAATTAATTAATTCATTATGGATTAATCAGTTGGAGAAATTCAAGTTAGAAGTCTTTCTAAAGTCATGCAATAGTTATCCCTTAAATTAAGGAGAGAAGATTGAGTTATATTTGAGTTGTAATTAGTTAGCTCAGTTTACTGAGTTAAGTCCAGTTAAGTTAGTTCCAAACTATTTGAGGAGCTAACTGTGAGTTATTAATCAGTTGATGCATGCATGCACTCAACCAGTGTACTCCAGATAACTGAATATTCCCTCATCAGAAACTCATGCATGTCTATTCTAAGAAATACCCAGTTGAGCTAAATGTCAAGGACAGGTTACTATCAATTGCATACATTTTCCTATAAAGGAAACCAATCCATGCAGTCAAGGGAAGGTTCCTTGAGGATTGCGCAGTTCTAATAGTGTGTTAGAGCAGTGTGTGAGAGCAGTGTTACACTGGGTGAAGGAGATCATCCCAGAGGTAACTGGGCAAGGAAATAGGAACTTTGAGGGCAAAGGAGAAGGCTTGTGAGAAGCTTTGATTACCTGTGAGCATCCAGGAGGATTGTAATGAGAGCTTGCTAGCTGGGAGAGCTAAGGCTTTGTATAATTCTGATGTGTTTCCACCTTGTATGATAATACAGATAGTGGGGTTTTTAGTTGAGGCTTTCCCCTAAGTATTTTTTGTGTTTCATGTGTATTGATTCTTCTTCTTATGGTTATATGTGTTCAGCTCTGATTCCATATTTTCTTTAAGATTCCGCAAGTTTGATTTTAGAAGTAGATTATAGTATTTTTCTTTGGTATATTGCATTACGAGTTAATCTACAGTCAGATTTTCTACATAGATCTCAAAGGTAGATTTGTAGAGAATTTGCAGAATTTTTACATGGTATCAGAGCTAGTTGATTTATAGAGAAATTTCAACATGGTATCAGAGCTAGTTGATCCATATAGAAATTTCTACATGGTCTCAGAGCCAATTTTATCAGAACAGAGTTTATCGGAGTTGTGAACAGTATATGGAGAATAGAATTCAAAGTTTGAAGTTCAAGGTTGCTGGTGCAAATCGAATTCTTATCATACTTCAAGGTTGGCCAATGGCGTTCTATGGCTTGAGACTCGAGTATGCCTTGGAAGGAAACTCGAGTTACATAGCATGGAAAGATCACATGGAGGCTATATTAGAAGACAATGGCTTGAAGGATTTCATTGATCAAGAAATCCTAAAGCCAAGTTCAACTAATGCACAAGAGTTGGCTGAGTGGAAGAAGTGTGTGGTGAGGGCAAGACAAATCATCCTTGAGGGAGTTTAAGACCATATTGTCTCGAGTCTCCATGGGAAGGATATTCCATATTCAATGTGGAATACATTGAAGGACCTCTACAGTAGTGACCAGAGGAAATTGGTGCTCAAGGATAAGCTTCGAAGAATCAAGATGGAGAATGGCGATACTATTTCCACATATCTGAACAAGCTCACCACTTGCAGAGATGAGCTTAGCAATGTGGGAATAACTATTTTCGATGATGATATGGTGAGCCTCGCTCTCCTTGGCCTTCCAAAGAGCTAGAATAGCTACCAGGACTCTGTGAATGGAAGGGAGAAACTACCAGATTGGGAACGACTATGGTCGGATCTCATGCAAGAGGAGATCAAGAGGAGCACACGAGATGGTTCTTCATCCACGGATGATGATGAATAAAATCTGGCCTTAGCGAGTAAGGCAAGGAAAGGGAAGGGGAAGGATTCCCTTTCCAAATCGAATTCTTCTCATGGAGGGAAGAAGGGTGACAAGTCTAAAGTGAGATGCTTTAATTGTCATGAGATGGGACATTATGCGACTAATTGCCCATCGAAGAAGTCCAAGAAGGGATCCTCGGAAGGAACAGAAGGTGAGGCATTAGCCTCTCAGTTCGAAATGGAATTTACTCTCATCGCATGCATGGTGTCATCGATGAATGGTTGTGGTTGGTATCTTGACAGTGGAGCCTCATTCCACATGACCAGCTATAAAATTTTATTCAATACCTTGGAGGATAAAAACCTCAAGATATGCATAGAGATGGGTGATGACGAAAGGTTTAGTGTTTCAGGAGTGGGAACGGTTGCTTTTCAGAGGGAGCATGGACCTCCTATCACCTTGACAGATGTGAAGTATGTGTCTGGATTGAAGAAGAACTTGGTATCTATCGTGATGTTGGAGGACAAAGGCTACGATGTTGTCTTTAGTAAGGGAAATGTTTTCTTTAGACACATCACCATAAGACAGGTGAAATAGATCGGTTCACAAATCAAGAACCAGTATGCTCTTAAGGTTCAAGATGCATGCAAAGCCTTGAGGAGCAAGGAAAATGTTAGAGAATTGGTGGTTGAGAGGGAGAGTAAATTACCTCTCAATATGCAGTCCCAGAAGAAGTCTCATACAATTGTGGAGGATCCACAATTGGAGAAGTGGGTAGAGGGATCACATGCATCCATACCTCCAGGTGTGAGGTGGGGCGTTGTGAAGTGATAGTCCCAAGAAGGCTGAAATTAGGCAGGGTCCATTGAGAGGTTTTATCTCATGGATCGTGCCTTGCTACAAGAGCCCAAAGTACATAGTAGCGGGAGGAATCAGTGGGATTGATGCAGTCAAAGGTAAATGTGATAGAGGCTAGAGTAGTCAGATACTGAAAAGCGTAGAGAAGGATTGACAACAGTGCAGAAAGGCAGAGTCATCATCATTCTCATATCCTGATGATGGATCCCATTTGGGATTTGAAACGTTGGTACAAAAATGCTAAAACTGTGGATTCTCCGGTCATTGATCCAAAAGGCAGAGTCAATCGAAGCGCAAAGTTTTCAGTTGACAGAGGTAATAGTAGTCAGAGACTTTGATGATAGATGCATCATACTGATTCAGGTTGGATTTTTTTTTTGTTTCTAGAGTTGTCGAAGCAACAACACTAGAGAGAAGTGTTGCATGCAGAAAATTCCAAAGGTTCAAGATCAAGATCGAGTTGAATTCCTTTCCTGTTGAGAGGGAGTGTTGAAAATAGCAACAAGAAATGATAAAAATAGAATCCAAAAATTCCAATTTTAATTTGTCCTTGAATTAAAATTGTAAATTAAAATCGAATTTAGTCTCACCAGCGACTTAGAAATAATTAATTAATTCATTATGGATTAATTAGTTGGAGAAATTCAAGTTAGAAGTCTTTCTGAAGTCATGCAATAGTTATCCCTTAAATTAAGGATATTATCCCTTAATTAAGGAGAGAAGATTGAGTTATGTTTGAGTTGTAATTAGTTAGCTCAGTTTACTGAGTTAAGTCCAATTAAATTAGTTCCAAACTGTTTGAGGAACTAATTGTGAGTTATCAGTCAGTTGATGCATGCATGCACTCAACCAGTGTACTCCAGATAACTGAATATTCCCTCATCAGAAACTCATGCATGTCTATTCTGAGAAAGACCCAGTTGAGCTGAATGTCAAGGAAAAGTTACTATTGGTTGCATGTGTTTTCCTATAAAGGAAACCAATGCATGAGGTCAAGGGAAGGTTCCTTGAGGATTGCGCAGTTCTGACAGTGTGTTAGAGCAGTGTGTCAGAGCAGCACTACACTGGGTGAAGGAGATCATCCTAGAGGTAACTACACAAGGAAATAGGAGCTTGGAGGGCAGAGGAGAAGGCTTGTGAGAATATTTGATTGCCTGTGAGCATCCAGGAGTATTGTACTGAGTGTTGGCTAGCTGAGAGAGCTAAGGCTTTGTATAATTCTGATGTATTTCCACCTTGTATGATAATACAGACAGTGGGGTTTTTAGTTGAGGCTTTCCCCTGAGTATTTTATATGTTTCATGTGTATTGATTCTTCTTGTTATGGTTATATGTGTTCATCTATGATTCAGCTCGATATTTAAACCTCCACAAGTTTGATAGTAGAAGTAGATTATAGTATTTTTCTTTGGTATATTGCATTATCGAGTTAATCTATAGTCAGATTTTCTACATAGATCTTAGAGGTAGATTTGTAGAGAATTTGCAGAATTTCTACAAAATGTGCTTTGTTCCAATCAAATGATCATGTCTCCATTCCACATGGAACGTGGAACTAGTGCAACATATTCACGATAAAGAAAATTGATGGCCTACTATTAACCAAATAAATCAATGAGCCAATCAATCATTGGTGTATTGATGGATCTACCAATCTAGACTCACAAACTCTCAACTTCTTCAAGTTAATTACCATGGGAGTTTTAAAGGATTTACATTCCACCATGCCAAACCTTTGAAGGATCTCAATAACATACTTTCCCTGACCAAGGAAGACTTTGTCAGGCTTCTACCATACTTCTAGTCCCATCAACGTATAGCAATAAAATCACAGGTGCATTCTTCACAAACTTGAATTATAGGTTTGGATTAGCATCACTCTTGGTAAATCCAAGTCTTTTCAAGAAGTTACCAATTCAATCATACCAATCCCTTGGAACTTGCTTGAGGCCTTCTTTAATATATAAACATGAGACTCCTTCCCATGCACCTCAAAACCTCGAGGCTTCTCTATGTACACCTCTTCCTTAATTACTCCATTGAGGAAAGTAGTGTTTAGATCCATCTGATGTAAATTCCAACACAACGAAGCAACAAGAAAAATAATGGATCTAATGGAGGTGTACCTAGAAACTGGAGAAAAGGTCTCGTCATACTCTTCTCCCTCATTCTGGGAGAACCCTCTAGCCACAAATCATGCCATGTATTTGTTAATACTTCCATATAAATCATGCTTGATATTGTATATCCACTTGGATGTCACCACTAACTTCCCTTCAAGCCTCAGGAAAATCTCCCAGACATCATTCTTCATGATGGATTGGTATTATTCATCCATAGCCTCCTTCCACACTTGTCGGCTAGTTTCTTATTCATAAGTGGAAGGTTTTGCATCAATAAGGTTAGTCATAAGAGATACATAACTAGAAAAACTTTTAGGTTTCTTACAGTCTCTAGATGTGCCATATGGATTTACATGTCCTTCATCTTCTTCCAAGGTAGATCTAAGGAATGCTGGTCTCTTTATGATTTATGGAACAACAAATGGTTCTACCCACTCACAAGGCCCTTCTAGCTCTTTGGGACATTCTGTAGAACTTGAACATTATTCCTTAGAAGCCTCATGCTTTACCTCATCATAAGAGTCCATGGAAACTTCCTTAGACTTCCAATATGCAACCTTATCATCAAAGGTGACACCTTGGTTGACCTCAATCCTTTGCTACTATGGAATGTAGCTTTTATATGGCTTTGGTGATTCATTATAACCGACAAATATTATTTTATTTCCATAAGGTTCTAGCCTCTTCCTTTTATCCTTGGGAACATGTAAGTAAACAGGGAAACCAAATATTCTCATATGCCCAACCTCTGGCTTTTGTCTAGTGAATGCTTCTTCAAGAGTCATGTCTTCTAGAATTCAATGAGGACTTCTATTTTGAATGTACACAGTTGTTAAGGATGCTTCTCCCCACAAGAACATGGGAAATTCTCAATCATCCATCATAGCCTTAATAGATTCTTCAATGGACTTGTTCTTTCTATATACCACACCATTTTGTTGAGGATTATAAGGAACAATCAAATCCCTCTTAATCCCAACTTTCTTACAGAAAACAACAAGTTATTTCGAGGTGAGTTCTCCTCCATTGTTAGATCTCAAAAACTTGATCTTCTTATCTGTCAATTTTTCCACTTCAACTTTGAATTCTTGAAACTTAGTGAAGACTTCATCCTTGTTATTCATGAGATAGATCCATGTCTTATGAGGAAGTCATCAATAAATGTCACATAGTATAACGAACCTCCGAGTGATCTCATAGGCATAGGACCACATACATCAGAATGAATCAAATCCAAAACTTCTTTAGATTTATTGTCACTACTTGGAAATGGATTCTTGATATTATTTCCAAGTGCACAACCCTTACATACACCTTTACAAATGATTGAGAAGCTTCTTATTTTCTATCTCTTGATATAATCCTCGGTTCTTCTTGAGCACAAGAGGTCCATAATTCTTCAAACGAAGGAACTTCCTTCCTTCTACTTATACCCGTTACAAATGCATCCCATAACATAGGTAGCCCATTGAGTGTTGTAGTAACAAGTTCCTTCTCAAAGACAGTCTCATCAATTGCATGAATTTGGTCTTAGACAAATTCTTACAAAATGTGAAGCCACGTGTCATCACTTTTCATCCTTATATCATGAAGCTCATTCTTCAAGCTCATAGCTTGACTAATGTTTTTTTGATAGTAAATAGATTAAATAGGACATCTTACATATTCTTGGAAGTATCAAGCTTTTTAATATAGGGGAACAGATGATCTCTAATGGAATCCATAGGTCATCCTCCTTGAACTTCTCTTTTCCTGCAATATCTACTAGTTCTAAGACCTTCCCTGTCACAATATCCAAAACATTGTTCCTTGCAAGAATAAGATCAATCCTAGTTTTCCAAGCTCTGAAATTTGAGATTCCTTCTAACTTGTTCTCTGATTTCATAGAAGAACCATGGATGTAAATCAACAAGAAGGAATCAACCAAATAGTGATATCAAATTAGGGTTTCATCAAGAGTGATCTCAGTGTTCATTTCTTCACCAAAGCTTGATACCATGTTGATTTTTCTAGGGCAATAGATACACACATAATATTTCTGAAAAATTGATAATTACTTCTAATGATGTGGATCTTATTTTAATATTTCCAGTATATCATTGAGAAATTATACTTCATAAATTCAACCATACAAGAATAATAGAATAGTAGAGATCACAATGCACAAAGAGAGCACAAGATTTACCTTGGGAAAACCCAACAACCATTTCAATGGAGAAATTATTTTGTTCAACAAGAGAGATGCCTAGACCTTCTATTCATCAACTAGGTCAAACTTACCTTCAACACATCTATGGTAAAACTTGGTTCTACCCATAAACCCACAATTTCAGCCTCTGCAGTTTCCCAAAAAAATTTGGCCATTGCAACAGAAACTACCCAAAAAAGTTGTGAATTGTGAGAGAGAGAATCTCGCCACATGTGAAAGCTTGAGAGAGAGAGAAATTGATATATCTATCCTTATTTTCTGCCCATAAACCCAAAATTTTGGCCCCTGTAATAGAAACTACCCAGAAAATATGTGAACTGAGAGAGAGAGAGTTTTGCCACACATGCAAGCTAGGGAGAGAGAGAGTATTGCCACGTGTTCAAGCTTTAGAGAGAAAGAAAGAGATATGTCTTTTCCTTCTTTTCATCCTCCTTATCCTTCACTTGCTTACCTAGAAGATACTTGGTGAGAGAGATGTGAATTGTTGCCTTAAGGAGGAAGTCAAGTTGCCTTTATATAGTGAACTAGTTGGGTTGAATGGGTGACATTGCTTCGGCTAACTTGACATGGAGGGAGGCCAACTTAACAAACTTGGAGCCAAAAATTTCAAATTCAAAAGTTCAAATTTTATTCTTTTAAAAGTTCGAAAGGACATGACTCAAAAATATAATTTTATTTTGATTCTAGCATGAACAACATGCTTCACAATAATCAATATAAATACATCAAGGGTCAAAATATACATTATGAAGACCAACCATAGTTACAAAAATTCAACAAGGTTACCTATCCGCATGCGACTTTTTCCCCATAGCAATAAGGTTATTACTCCCCCCCCGAAGCACCTACCCACCTCTTAGTGTTATAACACTTTCATTGTCTCAATTGATCATTTAAATTGAACATATCAACAAGCTTCACAGCGAAATAATTATGGTAAAGGTTGTGCTTCACACTTGTGTATCCAGTCAATCCATATCCTATGAAGAACATCATTTTTTATCTAAGTGTCACATCCATGCACATAAGAAAAATAGCATCGACTTAATTAAGGCTTATTATAACTACACATTTTTGAAATTTCATTTAAAACTTAAATATAAAATCAATGTTTTTTTTGTTTTCTATGTTATGTGAGTCATGAGATGACTTGCATGACTAACTTATGGCTTGGGTAACCATGACTCAGGGGCATCTAAGCTGTCAAAATTACCCAAGGATCACACCTAGCCTCGAACACACCAGCCTTTAGCATGACTGGATTTTTAAACACAAAGTTTTGAACTGGTGACAATTACACCATGGAGCACCTTAACAAAACACCCTATCACCGCCTGTTCTACGTCGCATGAGCTAATATAATATCAATATTATTATATGCCCCACTTCTTCATTATTCTAGTTTCATGTTTGTATAGGATCTGATAGACCAATTTTAGTCTAATATAATATCAATATTATTATATCTGCCACTTCTTCATTATTTTATTTCATGTTTGTAGAGGATTTAATAGACCAATTATGGTCTTAGTGGACGTCGCCATCCTCGTAGTCATCATCATCTAGTCTCAATGGATATTCATCATCATTGTTGCCAACGCATCATCATCATCATTCTCATTCTCAACCTCCTCATTATCATCCTTTTTTGCTTGCTTTTCTTCATCATCATCTTCATAATTATATGTCCCACTTCTTCATTATTTTAATTTCATGTTTATAGAGGATCCGATTGGCCATTTTTGTCGTAGTGATCATTGTCATCATCATTGTCGTCATCCTCTACTCTCAATGAATATCCGTCGTCATTGTCATCATCATCCTCATCCTCATCATCATCCTTAACCTCATCATCGTCATCATCATCCTCATTGTCCACCTCGTCCTCGTCATTGTCCTCATCATCTTCATCCTCTTCCTTGCCATAATCATCGTCATAGTCAATCGTCATTATCGTTGTCATCATTCTAATCATTTAACATCATTCTCATTCTCATTATCATTTTCGTCACCATAATCATCATAATCATTTAACAAAAACGCATATAAACCACGACCTATTACTTAAACACTTATTAGGATTATCTTATACCATACATGTTTACTAAGGGAGAATCAGAATTAATGTTGTCAAATCCTCTCCGTGGCCCACACCCCACGTTGTAGTCACTCTTTAGGAACTCTTACCAAATCAGTTTTTGATGAAAAGTTTAAATTCGAAAAATTAAAATAAAGGACCTCATCATCCTTACACTCGTCATAATAATTAAACTCAACAATGAAATCACATGCCCATACACAATTATGGAGTTGTCTATAATGCGACTTTTTGAGATTCCGGTGACGGAATCCGGCAGAAAAAATTGAGATGAAATCATGATTTGTTGCAGTTAAAATGGTTTTTTAACTGCATATTCGGATTCAGCACCCTGAAAAACCCCTGGGATGCTTTCATTGTGCAGAAATTAGTTATCAAACTTGGATTTTAATAAATTACTGCCGGATTTTCACCGGAAAAAATCGCCGGAAAGGCTTTCAAAAAGTCGCGTTAAAGACTACGACATAATAAACAAGGAACTCGAGAGTTTTATAGGCTGATTATTAAAATATTATAAATTTAATAAAATAATACAATAATAAACCAGGCAACGCTCACGAATCATGAACACACTTTATTATTGATAAAAAAAATGGAGAGGAAATGGCAAGATAATATATCAAAATTGTTTTTAGAGTTTTAGAAGGTGATTATTAAGATATAATAAATTTAATAAAGTTATTATTTAAGTAAAGTTTTTTGGTAAAAATCACATAAGGGAATTTTTTGGTCAACGCTTTTCGAACCAACAAGTGTGGTTCATCATGAGGATCACAAATTTGAATACAAAAATTATTGTTATTATTATTATTATTATTATTTATTTAATAAAAGAAAATTAAATACATCATTATCTTTTTATTTTAATAAGGAAATAGAAATTATCTAAGTTATATGTTTAAGATGTGGAAAGCAAAGATACAAGTATTCAATATGATTAGAAATTAAGTCACCTGGTTTGTTTTGTGTTCAAATTTAATTTGTGTTCAAATTTAATGATACACAAATTTCATAATTAGAATTTTGAAAATAAAATTTAGTTTTAACTTTAACATATTGAAAATATTGAAAATTATATGTATATAAAATTGTTCTAATTTTTTTTTGTGTATAATGCTGAAAATTGTTATAACACATATATGTATGTCTTATAATAAAATTTAAAGAGTAAATTGTTTTTAATATGCATATATGTCTCTTTAATATACTTCTATTATAACGATTTATAAATATATAAATTTATATAATTTAAATTGTATGGTGTAGATAAAAAAATTAACACATATATTTATTTAAATGAAAACAAAATTTAAGGATTAAATCTTTTTTAAATTTATATATGTTTTTTTTATATATTTAATTTTTATATGTTATTGAAATATTGCATTTCTATTATAATTGTTTATAAATATATGAATAATTCTTCTATATATAATGCTAAGAATTATTATAACATGTGTATATATGTGTTTTATAGTAAAATTTAAAGATTAAATTGTTTGTAATATGCATATATGTTTCTCTAATAAACTCCTATTATAATTGTTTATAGATATATAAATTTATATAATTTAAATGTGTAAAGTGTAGATAAAAATTAACATATATATTCATTTAAATGAAAATGGAATTTAAGGATTAAATCTTTTATATTTATATATATATATATATATATATATATATATATATTAGTTATTGAAATATTGCATTTCTATTATAATTGTTTATAAATATATGAATAATTTTTCTGTGTGTAACGCTAGGAATTGTTATAATACATATATATATATATGCGTCTTATAATAAAATTTAAAGATTAAACTGTTTTTAATATACATATATGTTTTTTTAATATACTTCTATTATAAGTTTATAAATATATAAATTTATATAATTTAAATGTGTATATTGTAGATAAAAAATTAACATATATATTCATTTAAATGAAAACAAAATTTAAGAATTAAATCTATTTTAAATTTATAATTTTTTTATATATTTAATTTTTATATGTTGTTGAAATATTGCATTTCTATTATAATTGTTTATAAATATATGAATATTTTTTCTGTATATAATGTTAAAAATTGTTATAACACATATATATGTCTTATAATAAAATTTAAAAATTAAATTGTTTATAATATGCATATATGGTTCTTTAATATACTTCTATAATAATGGTTTATTTTATTTTTTTTGTAGGCTAGTGCGGGACCTTTACATTTTTCCAACATACAACATCAATCGCCTCTGCAGGACTCGAACTTGGGTGGGGGGTGCAACAGCCATCCGCCCCTACCATTACACCATGCACGTCATGTGCTATAATAATGGTTTATAAATATATAAATTTATATAATTTAAATGTGTATAGTGTAGATAAAAAAATTAACATATATATTCATTTAAATGAAAACAAAATTTAAGGATTAAATCTTGTTTAAATTTATATATGTTTTTTTTATATATTTAATTTTTATATGTTATTCAAATATTGCATTTTTATTATAATTGTTTATAAATATATGAATTTATTTTTCATGTAAATTTTCACAATTAAAAACATAATGATGTAAACTTTTCAAACAATATTGTTGAGGTGTCTGACATTGACATTTCAGGTGAACACTTAACCCATCATCTGCGATACAAAACTCAAATGATGTATCGAAGACCAAGTATAAATGACCATAAGAAAACAGAAAATTAAAATGACCATTACTTGGAAGAAAAGGAAAGGTAACAGAGATGAATTATCATTATTAATTAATAATGATAATAGTAAATTAAGTTAAGAAAAGAAAATGAATATTGATGAATTATTATTATTATTAATGATTAAAAATAGTATTAAGTTAAGAAGGATTCAGAGAATAATTTTAAAAAGTCAAATTTAAAAAAAAAATGATAAGTGAAGTAATATAAAATATAGGTCAAATTTTAGTTCAAATTAAATCATAATTAAAATATTATTATAAATATATAAATTTATTTTTGCATGTAGATTTTCATGCTTAAAATATGATGATGTAAAGTTCTAAAACACTATATAATATAGTTGAGGTGTTTGACATTTTATGTTAACACTTCATCCATAGTCAGGGATGGAAAACTCAAATGATGTATAGAAGAGTGTGAGACCAAAAATAAATGACAGTAAGAAATAAAAAAATGAAAATGTCCATTACAGATAATAAAGGAAAGTGAACGTAAATGAATTATTATTATTATTATTAATTAATAATAATAATAATAATAATAAGTTGAGTTAAGAAAAGAAAGTAAACATTGATGAATTATTATTATTAATTAATAATAATAATATTAAGTTAAGAAGGGATTTAGAGAATAATTAAATAAAATTGATAAGTAAAGTAAAAGAAAATATATGTAATTTAAATTAAATTAAAATTTAAATATCAAAATATAAATATTAATTTATTAAAATATAATTGAAGTAGAATTAAATTAAAACATAATTAAATTAACAAATGGTTAGATTTTTAATTTAAAATAGGATTATAATAGAATTAAATTGGAATTAAAATTTTAAATAATCCAAAATAGAGAATATTGGTGATATTGGATTAGGGTTGAAAAATATATTTATTAAATTAGTATTAAAATATAATTAAATTATTAAGTGGTTAAAATATTATTAAATTAGAATTAAAATAGGATTGTTAAGTTAAGAAAGGAAAATGAATATTGATGAATTATTATTATTAATAATTAATAATAATAGTATTAAATTAAGAAGGGATGTAGAAAATAATTAAAGAAAGTCCAAATAAAATAAAATTCATATCCGGAGTAATAGAAAATATAGGTAAAATTATAGTTCAAATTAAATTAGAATTAAATATTAAAATATTAATTTATTAAAATAAGACGGAAGTAGAATTAATTAAAACAAAATTGAGTTCAAAAATGGTTAGATTTTTAATTTAGATTAAGATTATAGTAGAATTAAATTGGAATTAAAAAAATTTATATTATTTAAAATAGAGAATATTGGTTTGGATTACGGTTAGGAAAATATGTTTATTAAATTAGTATAAAATAGAATTAAATTATTAGATTATTAAATAATTATTAAATTAGAATTAAGATAGGATTAAAATTAAATTAAAAAATAGAATTAGAAAAAGAGTTAAAATGAATAATTAACCAATGTTACATAGTAGCTAGTACTTGTCATTTAGTTTAAATATAACTAATTGGGGTGTGAATTGCTGACAAGGTGTGAGATGATCAATTAAAGCTTTTATAAAAAAATAAAAATGAAAGTGAAAATGTTGTGCTAAAATGTTGCTTTTTGGTGAGAGCCCTACCTCATTGATTGTATTGAAGCTTTATAAATTTATTTATTTTGGCAGTATTTGGTTCAAATTGATATAGATAAACTTAGTTGCAACTCAATGAGATGTCAATTCCAAGAAACTTGTTTTGCCCTTACAAAATTCATGTGAATTTAACATGATCTATATGGGGTTGAATGCAATCATGGGAATTGAACATGATTGATATAGTGTTGAATGCAATTGTGTTTGTGGCATTCAAGGCTTTATAATATGAGACAAAGATTTAATTATTATCATGCAAATGACTTCTCTTTCTTTTGTAGAGAAAAACTGAGTTGAGATGATCTATAATTTGTGATGTAGTATTAAATTAATATTTAAATTAAATTGTAAAGACATGTTAACTAATATTTATGAATAATTCTTAATAATAATTGTTTTACTATCAATTTAACAACTAAATTATAACTAGCACAATTATATAAATTATATCACTAGTAATTATAGCTGGATACACTTAGTTTCTAATCAAAATACTTAATTCCTAAAACATTTGTTATCTAAAAAAACAAACAAACAAACAAACAAAACCAAACAAAAACAAACAAACAAACAACAAACAAAAACAAAAAAACAAAACAAAAACCAAAAACAAAAAACAAACAAAAAAACAAAAAGAATTTAATACCAACAAAAACAACATTTATATATTTTAAATATTAAAATAAATAAAACATATCATTAGCCCTTTTCTCTTTTTTTTTTTATTTTTTTCTGCTTGTTTATGATTTGTGATTTAGTACTAAATCAATTGAATTTGACACTGACTTTGAATAAAACTAGGAATAAAGTTGCACTAGATTAAACCTCTTTAACAAAATTCACACATTAACTTTTTGCATGGTAACTGAGACCAATCTTATGTGTTTTATTCGAGGAAAGAAGATAGAAATAACTTTAACAAACCAATTAAAAGAACAATCCCCAACAACTTGAAACAAAATATGGAACTTCAAAGTGGGATCTTGATAATATCTTAGCTGGAGTAGACATTAATCACAAACACTCAAAAACAAAACCTCTTGAATTCAAGAAGATTAGTTTCTTGAATTCTTGAATTCATTTTCTTGTTATAAGATCAATTTCTTGAATTCTTGAATTCAATTTCTTGTTATAAGATCAATTTCTTGAATTTTTTATATACTTGGAGACAGAAATTATAAAAATTATTCTCAGGTAAAAAAAATGCTCACTAGATCCTAAAAATTACTAACTATACATCAAAAAAAAAAATTATAAAATTAGGAAAGAAATGCTCACAAGATTATAAAAACTAATAACTATTTATCATAATAGTTATTAATTATAAAATCTGTGTAAAAAATAAAAGAAATTATTGATTAATGTAATTGGAATATATATATATAAATTGAAAATATGGAGAAAAAATTATAATTCAATGAAAATGGAAATAATAGAAAAATCAAAAAGTTAAATAGAAAGGAAATAAAACTAAAAACAAAAAATTAGTAACTAATAGAAATGGAAGTTACCAAACAACCCATAATAAGACCTCAACCAACCACCTTACAAATTAATAGATAAATTTAAATAATAATAATAAAATAACAAAAAAAGAATTCCCATGGATAAGTGGCATAATTTTTTGGTCAAAGACAAACTAATAGGCAGTGAAAGGAAAAATTGAATGAGTAATAACATGCCTACAGTGGGTATAATAATGAACAAATCTCTGAGAGTCAGCTCAATTGATGATGGTTGTGAAAATGAAAGTGTTATGTGCGAAGAGGTTCGAGGTTAAAATCTCTTGGATTCACATGTGCTTGCAGAAGGGGAATATGTAGGCACCTAGAGGTTATAGTGGTAATGGTTGGAATCAACCCTGTGTCAGGGGAATATGAGATCAACCCAGTCGTTGATTCCTCTAGATTCAAAATAATAGTAATGATAAGAAGAATAAGAAGAAAGGGAAGGTGGGGAAAAATTGATGACCTATCTTATAAGTGGAAACAACCTGAAGGCTAGGGTTTGTAGAGCGACACGAAAATGGGGTTCAAGGGAACCAAGGCCGAGAAGAAGGTAGTCTACGACAAGAAAATATGTGATTTACTCGAGCAATACTCAGAGGTGCTGGTCTGCGTTGCAAACAATGTGGGATCCAAGTAGATGCAGGGCATTCATGCCGGATTGAGACCCGATACAGTCGTTCGTCTATATGCAGAGAAGTCGAGGAACACCGCCTACCAAAACCTGATTACTTTGCTGGTGCTGAAGGGGAAGTTGAGGGCCACTATGTTCAACCTCATCCCAGAGGACTGGGGCGCTTACACCCGCCCTTGGCTACAGGAGATCTTCTCATCCTACCTCTGCCTCAAATCCCTCCACTTGCGGTGAATGATCATCAAGGACAGCGACCTCACCACTCTTGTCGGAAGCCATAGCCACATGCTGCAAACCCTCAAGCTTGAGAAATGCTCAGGGTCCTCCACTCTTAGACTTCTAAAAATCGCTCGCTCTTGCAGCTTCTTATCAGGGACTATTCACGGAGGCAATCACCGGAGGGATTGGATCTATGGCGACGAGAAACCCAACAAGGAAAGATCCGATCTGTTGCCTTCCACAGCAAACCCGTTTCGATCCTAGGCGAAAACGATATGCTGGACAAGGGTTTCAAGCATGAACAATAAAAGAATAGGGGAATACGAGACTGCAGAGGAAGGAACCGAGGCCAGGAAGGATGATCACTCCAAGGGAAACAGCAGTCATAGCGTAGGGAATGCAGAGCACTCTCTGTGGCGAGGAGAATTTGTAGATCCATGGACAAACCAATATCAGCCGGCAACAAGATCTGGATCCCCGGTAAGTACCCACAGCTTCCAAGTTTTTGTCAAATCCCCTGCAGGAAAAACACAATTACTTTGGGTAAAAGAGACCAACTCTGTAAAGCAACTACAGAACCTCATACTGCAAAAATTTTGATATCCCACCAAATCACAAAACCTAATACATGGGGGCAGAGTACTCCAAGACACAAAGTATCTCAGGGAATACAAAATCGCACCCATGTCAACAATAATTCTCAATCTGAGAATAAGAGGGGGTGCGATAGAAAACAGCAGAAATCCTTATAGGGGTGAGGGAAGTGGGACTGGTACAAAAATTACAGGAACACATCAGGGGAAAAAAATAGGAAGTATATCCTTCAAAAACATTCTTCAAGGGAAAAACACAGCAGAAGCCGCACCAAATCAAACAGGTATGGAAGCAAGGCCATACATTGTGGAACAACTGAATCATACCCCGGAATATAGCATAGATATACCAGAAACAGATGAGCACTGCACTATATATGAAAGACAAGCAATAATATGTAGATTTAATTGTTTTTGGCCCAAACCGTTGATCTCTTTCATTGGATCTTCACAAACTAGACTATACAATGTGAAATACATATTTGTTCCAAGGGGTTCTTCATAGTAAACTTTCCTACAGCAGAGGCTAGAGACTTTGTAAAACAAGAAGGACCTTAGTTCTGGGGATCCACAGGCCTATTCATCACACCATGGTTCCCAGAATTTGATGCAAATACAATGGTTGTCTCTAAGATGCCAGTTTGGGTGCGATTGCACAATCTCCCATTACACCTCTAGAGTCAGCAAGTACTCGCAGGAATTGGTAATACTATCGAGCATTACATCAAAATGGACACCCAAAGACTGGAGGAAAGAATCTACACTTATGCTCGAATATGTGTGGAAGTAGGCCTCAGCAAAGGCCTTCCAAACCAAATTCAATTGAATCATAGACAAAGGTGTTGGTCACAGTCTTTAGATTATGAAAATATAGCATTCAGATGTAGAACCTACTGACAAACAGGACACCTACAAAGCACATGTCCAACAGCCAAAAAAGACACCCGGAGGAAGAAGAAAACTCTCGGATGACGAGGAGGAAGAAGAGGTGGAACATGAAACCCCCAATGAGAAAAATCAGATGAACAAACATCCAGAAGTAGAAGACATAAATCCACAGGAATCTACAGACGTACAGTTGGCAAGGCTACCAGAAACAATGGATATGAGTAGATCCAAACGTCAACACATATCAGACACATCAAATTCTGATAAAGACAATCCCCAACCTATCGCTGATACAGCGCTAGCACTTATAACTCCAACAGAATCTCGGGGGGGTGGAGAAAGGTTGAGAAGAAAAAAGGGCGAAAATATTGACTTTTCCCCCATCTGTACATTATTTACTTGTTTCTTGTCTTTTCTGAAAACTAAACGCCCTGCGTGGTGATGGATGATAAATGCATCCTTTTTTTACAAAAACTTAGCACCATTTTTTATTATGGATCATAGAGATGGCTATGGGCCATCGCAGCATATGCTGAAAAGCATCTACAACATGCAATTTTTCAATTATAATGAAAGATTATGATTTTTCCAGGGGAAAAAGAAGAAACGGAAGGTGTTAAGGGGATCGAAAATTATTGCATAGGAAGGTGAAATAATAGAAAATATAGTCAAATTAGATTGGGGTTAGAATTGAATTAAAATTAAAATATTAAATCCTCGATCATGATGGAGGTTGAAGGTGGGCAGGATGTTGGGGGGCGATCTCGCCACCCCACCACCTCATGCAACATTTATGAGGGGGGTGGCACGTGATGTCATGTCGCATAGTTACGTATATGGGGATCCCTAAACCCAGCTCCATTTATGTTCGAAGATTTAATCTACTACGGCATCTATTTTGTTACCCTGTGTATCCCTCGCTACTAGTGGGAATTTTTGGGCCTTATCGCAATGGGGAGACTACACATGGAATTATTTCTAATTTCTTGGAAACTTTCTTTTTAACCATTATGGCTCATTGCATGTCTATCCTTGTTATTGGATTTGAGAAATTATGGCTTCACCCTGGATTTGTCCTAGTACATGGTGCCTGAGCACGAAGAAAATTAAAGATAGAGCAATGAAGTCACTTTGTTGAGTTGGGTTATTACTCTACTAGCAGAATTCAAATGAGACAATGTCGCCCTCGAGACCTAGTTTTCAATATGCAATTAGTCACCTCTTCGTCTACACTTTGACAGCATTTGCAAATACTAGTGGCTTGGGATTCGCCCTCTATGGTAAATTTTGGGAATGTTGGTTTATATTCCATCTTGTTTAGTGTCATTTTTATGGTCTTCTATTCTTGTTGGTTGTTAGCTCTCATTGGGGCTTGGATATGTATCCTGCGAAGTCAGACCCAAAGCCTAAATCTCCATCTAGTTTGTTGGCCTTTTTTTCTCCTCTGGTTTTTGGTTATGTTTTTCTTTTATAGGTAATTATTTTGAGGACTCACTCTTATTCTTAGACTTGGTGTCCTATTTTAATCTTGGATTATCCCTCTGTGCCAAGTGGTTTATTTAACCTAGATCTTGTTTTCGTACCCTCTTGTTCATTATTCCTTAGCAGCGCATGTGCAACCAGCAATGAGGGGGTGGTCAAGGCCCACAAGGTAGATCTCATACCTAGGCCTAGATAGAGGAGTACCATATACAACTTGCCTACACCCTCAAAAATTCATTTATAAATTCACCATCTTTAGTCTTTATTTGCTACATATCATCAAGCCTTCTCAGATTATAATATCATTAACACAGTTTCACAGGGGATTCTTGACCCTGGTCGCACCAAGGGAAGATAGAAGAAATACCTCAATTTTATAAATTGTCATTGGTAGTTGAAAATTCTCCAAGGACGAGTCCTAAAAGAAAAACAGGAGGAGCAGTATAATGTCTCTGTAACCCTGGAGGATATCAAGTGTGCTCAAAGGTATCAGTGTTTTTGCTTCGAATGTTTGGATGCTAGGATAGCTCACTTGTCGAGTCACCTTTAAATGTGAGGAGAAACATCCATCTCCTCTATGTTCTGGTGCCAAAGACCGTACTCTAGTGACATCCCCATATTGATGTTTTTTGTTATGTATTCTTGTAAATGTTTTCTTTGCAAATCAATCTTAGATAGGACTACTCATTTTCAAAAGTTTATATGCTTTTCTTAGACATTACCATTGGTAGGCAATCAACATATCTAGTTTCCCATGTGGCAGATTGATATCACCTATGAATGGCTCAGCTAAACCATGATTATCTAACAGTTTTATTGATATCTTGATATTTTTTGAAATACAAAATTATTTCACCAAAAAATATATATATTAAAAAGAAGAAAAGATTAGATTAGTTTAATAGAAGAAATAAAAGGATGAATAAGACTAGAGAAGGGGGAAGTAAGGGGGACAATTAAGGGAGAGAAAAGAAGTTGAAGGTGGAGGGGGAGGAAGAGAGATGACTAAAGATGGTTAGGAGTGAAATTAGTGTTAAAGGGTGCTTTTCAATTTCTAGAGGTTCCCTGGTGACACAGTTCGAGTGGAAGGGGGAAGAGGAAAATATTTTGGTTTTAGCAAAACAAATTAAATGTTTGGTATTGTGGGAGTGTTCAGTGATGGAAAATTTAGCAATTCAATTATGGTAGTTTTCAATCATATGTTCTTTAAGGATGGATTTGAAGGATCTCCTAGTTTGTCCTATGTAATACATTACACAGGAGCAAGGGATCTCATATATTTGAAGCCAAGCATAGGGTAATTCTTATGAATAAGTTTTTGATTTTATTTTTAGAAAGGATTCTGGAAATATGATCAGTATCCCAATGAATGTATGGAAGGGAGACTTTGACTAAAGGTGGATTGTTGGAAAGGTTTCTTGGATTGGTGTAGGGAGTGCAATGGAATGACTTTTTGATCTGGCATGAGTAACCATTGGCTTTAAGGGAAGTGGTGAGATGGGATTTTTCTTTGGAAAAAGATTGAGAGGATGAAATTCGAGCAGGAAATTAAGAACAACATACTTTTGAGGAGAATGATGGTGAGAGTTTGCATGGAGGTACCTATTTGTATGAGTCTACTTTCAATAGACTTAGTGGTTAAGAGAACCACTGGGAAGGTGAGATACAAGGACATCATGGAAGGGAAAGGATTGGTTAGCTTCAAGTTCCATAGTGAACTAGATGTGCAGAGAAATTTGATTACTATGGGTAAGGAAGGCTTGGAGTTCACAAATACCATGTGATCAAATATCAACGGTGTCATCAAAAAATCACTTCCAGAACTTGGACTTTAATTGGAAGCTTTCAAGGGAAAAGGTTTTGAAGTGCACCATGAAAACATTGGCAACAACAAGGTAAATGGAGGAACACGTGGTCATGCCCTCAGTTTTCTCATAGCAGACTCCATTAAAAGTGAATACGGTGGTGGTCAGGAAAACTTTGATAAGCTTAAGGGTTTAAGAGTCAACGGGTTTGGAAATGAGATTAATGGCTTCTGGAATTGGGATTTTAGTACATAAGGAGACAAAATCAAAGCTGACTGTGATGTTATTTTCTGTTGAAAATGCAATAATAAAATCCTAATTTAATTTTGTCCTTGAATTAAATTGGTAATTAAATTGGGAACAAAATTGTATTTCCACATCTCAATACAACTTGTATTAGTTAACTAAGTAATCTTGACATAGTTGGCTCAATTAATTCAAGTTGAGGGTCTAACTTGAATCATGTAAAGTGTATCCTACATTATAGGAGCCCTGGTTGAGTTTATTTTGAGTTATAATTAATTTATTCGGTATAATGAGTTAAAGTCAGTTAAACTAGTGCCAACTACTGGAGGAACTAATGGGAGGTCTAGTAGTGTGGTGCTGCTTGCAGTGGAGTATGGTGCTTCCTGTAGTGACCAACTGATAAAATGATGATTCACTCAAAAATAACTCATGAATGTAAGATCTAAGAGAAACCCAGTTGAGATTGGAGTTGTATGATCATCTGAATTGTACAGGTGGTGCATGCAATCAGAGGAAGGCCTACGAGGATTATTAAATTCCCATTGAGGAATTTCCCTAATTAATAGGGAGTTAATTCATTGAGGAATGGTGCAAGGAAATAGGGACTTGGGCAAGAAAAAAATAGGTTAAGTATTGACCTGGGTTTGTCTAGGAAGTAGTGAGACAGATAGAGATAGTGCAGAGGTTGCTCGAGCTTGAGAAAAGCATTGTAATCTTCTTGTACTTTCTGACTAATGCAATATACAGATAGTAGGGGTTTTTAGTTGTTGCTTTCCCTAGGAAATCATTGTGTAATGTATTGATTGACTTCTTCCTCTTGTATGCTTCGTGATTTCACTATCATTTAATTGTTTCCACTGATGAGTAAAGTAGATTCAAGTCTATTACTTTATCCTATTACAATTAGCAGCTTGAATCTAAAAGGAATTTCTACATGGTATCAGAGCTAAAATGGATATAGAAGAGGAGAATATGAGTTTGTCTTTTGCAGGTGAAATCAAATTTGCAGTATCATACTTCAGAGCTAGCAGGGTATCATTCTACGAATTGAGACTTGAATATGCCCTTGAGGGTAGTTCGAACTATATTTCTTGGAAGGACAAAATGGAGGTAGTGTCGAAAGACAACGGGCTTAAGAAATTCATATACAAAGATATTCCTAAGCCTCCAGTAGTTGATGCTCAAAATATGACAGAGTGGAGAAAATTTATTGCAAAGGCGAGAAGGATTATCCTACAAGGAGTTCTAGATCATATTGTCTTGAACCTCCTGTTAACTAGGCAATCCCTTCTATGGATAGAAGCGACCCCTCTACTCCAATGAGTGGATCTAGTAACAACCAAAACAAATACATGCAAAATTATCCTAGTTTAAATCAGAATGACGTGGGAGAGGAAAGATGGCCTACCTTGCCCCTATGCAGTCTCTTTTCGATGTCAATCTCGATCTCCTCACTTCCAAGCTCGATCGTCGCTATTCTATTGCAAACGAATACTTGCAAGAGAGATCAAACAAATACAACAAAGGAAAACATAGAATGTTGCATTCTAATGTGAACCATATGACAGATCAAGGAGAACCATACTAAGAAAGTATTCATTTACACACTTATGGAAAGTAAACATGCATTGTATTAATAATAAACGGGAAGCATACAACCACTTCCTTAATGTTGGAAGCCTCCTTCGAGATGGGTTTCCAAGTCCAAGCCAAGACTTCTCAAGCTCTCCTTTCTTCTTCACAAATTGGTAACAATTAGGCACAATTGAGCAGCAGCATGACCAATCTAGTCTGACCAACCATTTGAAGGTGTAAGGGAATGAATTTATAGTGTTATAAACATTTTTGGGCACCACAACCCCAAGCATGAAATGTCCATAAACCAAGGGCTCCTAAGTCCCTAAAAGTGTTGTTCTAACCCCTAAAGGAACAAGGTGAACTGATTACAGCTTCTCCCAGAAGTTCTCCATGAAAAAACTGCTCAGAATTGGTCAAAACAGGATCATTTCAGCTGCTCCACAGGCCAAGTGCGTTGCATCTCACCTAAATACACTGTGTGGGTGCATTGCATTTCAAAAAGCCCTTCTATGGGGTGCAATGGGCGAGAAATGACAAATGGCAGTGTCATTCCGCGAAGTGGAGAGGCAATGGAAGCTTCCAGAAACTTCTCCTGTGACACTTGCCTCTCTAAATTCGACCAAGGATGAGTAAGAGATCATCAATCTCCAATTGGAAGCAAGAACTATCAGAGGGAAGACACTAATCAAATCACAAGCTGACTCATCTCCCTTACATATATCTATATATGGATCCCTCATCCCAGAGATCCAGAGGCTGGAATTTTGCATATTGTAAGGAATTGTTGTTGGTTTCTTGAGACAAACATCAGATTGTTGGGTGATCTAAGCTTTGTATGAGGTGAAGAGGGGCTTCCTTGCTGAGAGGTTGATGCTGGGTCAGAACAACTGGTTGTAACTCCTCTTGGCTCTTTCTTGTTTATCAATAAAAGCTATTCAAGTTTTCCTCCATACTCTTGTGTAATTTATGTTTGTTGCATTTGTATGGTCAATTTACATGTGATCCTAGATTGTTTATGATTATAGATCCATGTTCTTGTATAGTGCTATGCTACTGTGATCTTACAGGTACTCTGTGAAGCTGGGCGTGCAAGGGAACAAGTAGCGAAAGACTATCAAGGAAGAGAGGAATCGAACCAGGAGATTAGTGCAAGACAGAGGTTAGTCTTCTATGTTCTTCTCTATCTATATTTCATAAAGGAAAAACGAAAGTAGCTTTACTTTGTTTGTTCTAAGGCAGCTATCACACCTTAGTGGGATAAGCAGTTCTGAGTAGACACTTTTCCCTGTAACAAAATGGCGACTCCACTGGGGAGGAATTAGTTTGTTTGTTTATCTTGCTTGCTGTCTATTTCATAAACTTACAGACGGAGTCTGAAGTCGTGCCAGGTAGCATTCGAAATGCATTTGCTATGCAAATGCAAAGTAGATAAATGCCGCTTCAGTCAATCTCCGGGATCTGTTTATGATTTAAACAACTGATTCACAAACTCTCTGATTGCTCCTTGTGGTAGCTCTTAGATCCTCCTTAGATCTACCCCTGATTGTTGCATTATTGATTACCATTTGCTCGGCCAAAACCCATGAACTGAACTGCAAACTGTGACCCGGAACCCAAGCAAAGTCTCGTTTTTGGCCCAGCACAGGTACTGTTCTGAGAATCTGAAATTCAGCGCACTTCCCAAGTGTAGAAGGTGCGCTGCATTTCAAATTCCCTGTGTTACAGGTGCGCTGATCAGGCTAGGCTTTGTGCAGTTTTGGTTTATGTGATTCATTCTTTCCAGTTCTATTCATGAATTTTGCTGCCTGTGATTAGTATATATCTGTTTGAAACCCCTTTTCCTTGCTGTTATTCCACCTCCTTTGTACAAAGAACTGTAAATGTTTTTGTGTGTTTGTTGAGTCATTTTCAGTTCTCCTTTGCAAAAAGTAACATAATCGCACTGTCGTACTTTGATTTGAAAGTGTCGCAAGTGTCAATTTCAATCATAGGAAAGAATTTGATTGATGTTGATAGTCGATTATCCTGTTACTATTGTTTTTGGTCTGAATTTGTGATTTTTCTAGTGTCAAAAACAAGTATTCATTTTAAAATCATAAGGTGTTATGATCGTCTCCATTTTTTATTTCGAAAAGAAACTTGTTGATATTTGTCGCTTGAAAAGAAAATCAGATTTGTGCATCAACTTTCTTCTTATCATTCATATACTAAGAAAGTCGAAAACAAATACATGCATGTGCATTTGCATTTAGACAGTCTGATTGGTTTCATTTAGGAAAGTGCATTTAGAGTGTGCTCTTTGCACTTTGTGAAAGAATTTTGTCTTTCTTTCCTTAGTAGCTAGGATTTTCATTGCATAAAGAAGATAAAAAGATTGTTTATTATCTTATATTGCATTTTAGGAATTACATCTACATCTCGCAGTGAACCTGAAAAGCAAACTTCATAAACAAGATCAACTATAAAATAAATTCAATGAATCTAACAACGTTTTGGAACCTAACGCACAACATATAGAAGTCTAGGCTAGAGACGTATTCCGGCGTCGTAAAGCCTGGTAACTGTTGTTCTCACTGATGGTTGGGTGATTCCTCCACTTTGAGACGATAAGTGCCAGTACGGACTTGTGCTCCCACGTACCGTCGAGTATATTTTGGGAGACCACAATAGGCTTAATCCTTTATCCATAGGAAGCCGTGTCTGCCGCCCTATCGATCACAATGCACTGAACACAGCATTCGGGAAGATTGACTGTCGTACCGTAAAAAGTATTCTGCAGTTTTGCGATTGGTTTGGTAATCCCTCTACCTAGATTTCCAGAGCAGTCCCTTTCGTTCCTTTTCAGACTCTTTAACAAAAAAGGTCCATCTGAGCACCTGTCACTTCAGGCTCATTAAAAATCGAAGGAGACTAGAGTCATCTTTTGTTTTTTCTCGACTCTTAAAAATTGAAAAAACAAGTTGTGTCAAAGCATCTAAAATTCATTTAATTCGGAAACATACTTCCCCTTTATTTTTAGTTGATCGAGTAATCCGCAATCGTGGAAGAAAGTCAATTGAAACCTCGTCGTTCACGGAGGCTTACGAGTCAACCGTCTTTGTCTCCGGAATCGAAGCTAGTACGGACAAAAGCGAACTCGTTTAACCGGTTCCAAATCTCGTATTAAAGTTAGAACAAGTGTTCCAACAACATCAGAGACTCCGGTTACTCCAAACATTTCTAGTATCCCTGCCTCTACAGAAGAAGTTCAACAGCCACAGAGGGACAGTGGTACTGATCCTAGTCTGAGGGTAAACACTTGTGTTACCGAACCAGTTCCATTTACAACCGGTTCGAAGAGTCTTGCTCCTCAAACATCTGTTGTTGCCAATTCCATACCTTCTTCGGCACCAGAAATATTCTACAGACCTGACGATCTACCCCTTCCACCTGGTCTGATTGCCATAGAAGAGATTGTGGAAGATCCTCCATCTAGTACTCCATCGCAATTTGGAGTCGGGATCACTCTATATCCTTCTTCATTAGAAGTTAGTCTACCGCCAGCGAAAGCTCATGTAGAATCGCTAGGTAATCTTTTGGATAGACTAGAAATGTCTGAACAACCGTCAACATCTAGGACTGTGTCGTCTGACACATCGACGGCAGAACTCCCTGCTATCACTCCAACAATGTTCGCCGGTATACCATCTATCCCAACTAGCTCTCAATCGCTAGAAGGAGCCCACTTAGGGGCCATTTCGACAGTATCGTTTGTTCCTGTTTGTTCATCCGGATTAATATCCGGAAACTCTTATGTTGAGTCTCAACAAATTGATCCATTTGGAGGTCAATTTGGGCAGTCTGGCCCTCAAGGGAAAACTATTCCCTTCAGTTCTGGATTACCACTGTATGAGGGGTAGTATGCCCTTTCATTATCCCCTCCGGGAGGACAACCATACGGGAGTTCACAACAAAATTTGGGTTATGCTAGAATTACTTCAAGCAGTTGGGTACCGATACTACCTCAACAACCAAGAGTTGTATATTCGATGCAACAATGCTTACCTATGTCAAATATACCAACTACCCCAGCTATTGTGACAGTGTCGCAAGTTCAAGCGCTGCCTGTTGTATGCCAACCTCAGGTTTCTCAGGTTGTAATGCAATAGCCCCTTGACCCTGCGACTCAACCACAATCGCCGACTGGTGGAATGACACAGGTTCAGACGGGTACAATTACCCCTCATCTTGGTCAAACAGTTAGTATCGGGCAACAGTACATGGCTTCACAACCATGGCTAGTACAATACCAACAACCACAATTCCAACAAGTATACCAAGGTTCTGAGCAACAAATCTTTGCAAATAGTGGGTAGCCGTATACTCAAAATGGTCAAAATCAACCATTTTACAATGGTCATGCCCACCAACCTTACCAAAGTTACCAGCATCAAATGCATTATGCTGGTATGCAAAGACCAACTGCTCAGGCAATCCCATCTTATCCTAGGTATGCTTCACCTAACTTGAATCAGCAGTTACCCTTCGTGGCAACTTTAGAGTTACCTGATTTAAATCGGTTAACGAACAATCCAATCGCTTACGTCCCTTGGTGGCCAGCGATTCCGCATAAACTTCCATCAGATATTCCTAAATTTAATGGAAATCCGGGTGAAGATCCATCGAATCATGTGATGACATTTCATCTGTGGTGTTCATCAAACACCCTAAACGATGATTTGATTAGGCTTCACCTTTTTTAGAGGACGTTAATTGGTCCGGCAGCAAAATGGTACATCGAATTGCCTAGAGATTCATTCGACAACTTCAGTACCCTAGCCACAACCTTTTTAACCCATTTTCAATTACCGATAAGGTACAAAAAAGGAACGGAACTCCTTACCAACTTCAAACAAATGACGGCCACTCACATATCTTATCATATACAAGAGTGGCGACATCGTCGTAGAATGGTAAAAACGTATGTTCCCGATCAGCTCTTAGCTGAATGGTTTATCAAGTCATTACTACCTTCCATCACGGAAGATGTGGTAAAAGGGGGGGTCATCACAGAAGAGCAGGTTATCGCTCGTGCACAATATTTGGACTTGATTTACACTCAGTCCGGCACGCTCTACGATAAAATACCTGACGCCCCTAGACCAGAATTCTCAGTTCCTCCTCCTCCTAAATCAAACAATGACTCGCATGCCGGCGATGGCGTGATTGGCGCAACAGACACGAAATCGACAAAGGATACATCCAAAAAGGCTCGTAAGATTTCAGGTCAAAATGCAAAATATGAACTTCTTACCTCGGAAGTAAATGTCGTATCGACAGATAAAGGCAAAGAAACCAAGCAACCAGGGGGCAAGAAGAAAGGCAAAGGGAAGAAGAAGAAACAGGAAGAATTATCTCCTGAAAAATCTTCTGCAAACCCTCCTGGAAATAGGAAACAAAAATTTCCATGCATGATATGCAATGAGGATCATCGGACACTAGATTTTCCACACAGAGCTAAGCTTAAAAAATTCTTCAAGAATTCAAAAACCTCCGCAGTGTTAACTGATCCGTTTCCAAATCCAGGAATAAATTTGGTTGACAGTGGAAATGCTTCCCCGTCTCAAGTGTTAATGTTGTCAGTTTCAAAACAGCAAAATGATGCTTTGATATCGACAAGGAACAAAGATTATGGGAATCCACAGCTGTCGAACAACAAGGATAAAGATCAACCTAGTAGTTCGACAACAACTTCAACAGAAGTTGCGCCGCCCATCATTCCTGAACTGACAATAAAACCGCCAAAGGGAGTAGTACACAAATCAACATTTAATCCTCATGCTAGAGCAGCACAGCATTATAATATAGTGGAAGATTTGGCCCAATCGCCATCCGCTATGTCGACTCTTGAAGTACTACAAAATTGCCCATCCCAAAAGCAGGCTTTATTATCAGCCATTGGTGGGATAGACCCAAAGGATTCCAATCTTATGTCCTTCGATCATAAAGGATACGATCCTCAATTACCAGCTCAACTAGCTTTCCTTGTTCAAGTGAAAGCCCTCAACAAAACTGTTCATCGAACAATTATTGATGAGGGGGCATCTACATGTATTATGTCGATGAGTTGCTGGAAAACTTTAGGATCTCCAACCTTGTCGCGATCTTCGACGACATTAAAAGCATTCGACGGAAGAACATATACCCCATATGGTATTCTAAGTAACTGGAAGGTTGAACTAGGAGGGAAAACAGTAGAAATAGATGTTGAGGTAATCGACAGAAATCTCAATTACAACATCCTACTAGGAAGGCCATGGATATATGCCATGGCTGCTGTGGTGTCGACCTATTTTAGAAAGATTGCATTTCCCTTTCAATGAGGAATTACAATCGTCGATCAACAAAACTTCCGCCCCAATGGTTCTCAAGTTACAAGAAGCATTCCTATGATCCATGGGAGCCCCCATTCGCTTCAAAATATCGGAGTAGGCCTACTAAAAGACCTTGTATTAATGGGAACTTTTTCCCTTCCACCTCCAATCAATTTGGCGGAAGTAGCATCAATAGGAACCTGCAACATGATATCTTGTAAAAAGATCTCAGAAAACGATATCGACATGGATCATGCAATGGTTTTGCCTCCAAGCCCAATAGGAATATTGTAGCAATCAATGTTCCTGGCCTGGGAGGCAAACCTAAATCAACGCTCATCGAGTGTTTGGATAGATAGGTCTAAAGAATATGGCACCCCTTCATATCCTTGGTCGAGAGTGCATGACACCGACAAAGGAATTGTTCAATCAATGGTAATTGAAGGGGCACCATGGGATGATTACCACCATCATTCCCTTCTTCCAGATTGTGAAGAAAATACTCCTGATGACCTTTATCATCCTTTAGTTTTTTATTTTCTATTAAATACTGTAAACACGGTGGATTACGAGCGAAACTTGTCCAACATTGAAGAGACTATCGCCATAAATATCTCGACCAAAACAGATCTTGTAGAGAATATTTATGTTGGAAAATGTTGTTCTCCTTAAGAACTGGAAATATATAACGCTCTTTTTCGCGAATTCAGAGATGTCTTTGCTTGGTCATATAGTGAAATGCCAGGCATTGACTCGAGTATCGTTGAACACGAAATCAAGATGTATCCAGATGTCAAACTAGTACGACAACGGCTACGGCAGATGCACCCCAAGAAAGCCGCTGCCATTAAGGCAAAAATTGAAAAACTTCTCCATGCTGGTTTCATTTACCCGGTTCCTCTAACCGATTGGGTATCGAATATTGTCCCTGTTATGAAAAAACAAGGAACAATTAGAGTGTGCGTCGATTATAGGGATGTAAACCAAGCTTGTCCAAAAGACAACTACCCTACACCCTTCATCGACCAGATAATTGATGAATGCGCCGGATGCGAAATCTTTTCATTTGTGGATGGATTCTCCGGGTATAATCAAATAAATATCCGCCCACAGGACTAGTCAAAGACTGCATTTATTTGTCTGTGTGGCACATTCGCACATCGAAAATTACCCTTTGGTTTAAAGAACGCAGGGAAACATTTCAGAGGGCAATGAATTATGCCTTCCATGACATCAAAAACATCGTTCAACCATACCTCGACGACCTTCCGGCTCATTCGCGAAAGTGGACTGATCATCCGCAGCATTTAAGAGCGATATTTCTACGTTGCCGACACTACAAGATAAGACTCAATCCACACAAATGTGTATTTTACGTCAATGCTGGTCGTTTACTTGGCTTTGTAGTCTCAAAGGACGGGATTTGACTTGACCCATGTAAGGTTCAGGCAATCATAAATTTACCTCCACCTTCATATTTGCTTCAGATTCAGAAACTCCAAGGGAAAGCAAACTTTCTGAGGAGGTTCATTCCAAATTACGTCGAACTTGCTAAAGTTTATACGCGTCTTTTGAAAAAGGAAGTACCCTTTGTCTGGGATCAGGTTGCGCAAGCTTCCTTTCATGCTTTAAAAGAATCCCTAATGAAAGCATCATTAATGTACGCTCCTGATTATCAAAAAGATTTTAACCTGTATCTGGCTGCAACGGATACGACCATCGCAATGGTTTTAGTTCAAGAAGACGATGGAATCGAACATCCTATATATTATTTAAGTAAGAACTTAAATGATACAGAAAGCAAATATTCTTATGTTGAAAAGCTAGCGCTCACAGCTATTCAAGCGATACAGAGATTTCGACACTATGTCCTCTTTCGAAAAACTACCATTCCGTCATATTGCAACCCCATGACTTATATATTGTCGCGACAGTTGCTGGGGGGAAAATATTCAAAATGGATAGCAATCCTACAAGAGTTTGATCTGGAATTTGTAAAATCCAAGTCAAAGAAAGCTCTGGTTTTCGCAGAATTATTATGCGATCTCCCATCGTCGTCCAACGATGAAACATCTGAAGAAACGATCGTGGACGAAAGTTTGTTTCTGATATCTTCAAGCAATCAGTGGTATGGGGATATAATCATTTATCTCCAAACCCAAAAATATAGGCCAAATACCTCTCGCTCCGAACAAAAACGTATTCGATACCAAGCAAAAGACTACATGATCGTCGGTGATACACTTTACCATCACAGTATCGATACAGTTCTGAGAAGGTGCCTCACGCATGAGGAGGCCGAAAAAGTCCTGAATGATTGCCATTCAGGCGCGTGTGGGAGGCATCAATCCGGTTATGCTACAGCACAAAAAATCTTACGAGCAGGATACTTCTGGCCAACAATGTTTAAAGATTGCATAAACGCAGTCAGAATTTGCCACGCTTGTCAAATTTTCGATAGCAAAACCAGAAGACCACCCGCACCTCTGCAGCCAATAGTTGCTGTCGGGCCATTCGCCAAATGGGGCATCGATTTCATGACATGTAACCCCACCTCGATCGGGGGGCATGGGTATATCATAGTCGCAGTTGACTATTTTACCAAATGGGTCGAGGCGATGCCTACATTAGATAATACTGGTGAAACAGCTGCCCTCTTTTTTTTTCAATCATGCAGTCGCCAGATTCGGCGTCCCACAAGCTATAGTCACAGATCATGGATCGCATTTTTGCAATCACATGATGGTCAAATTAGCTGCCAAACTAGGGTTGTCTCACGACAGCTCTACTCCATATTACCCGCAAGCCAACAGACAAGTTGAAGCAATCAACAAGGTCCTAAAGCGCATGCTGCAAAGGATGATTGGAGTTCACAAAAGAAGGTGGCACCTAATCCTGTACTCAGCCTTGTGGGCTTACCGAACATCGGTAAGGAATGCAACCGGGTTTACACCTTTCCAACTGGTATATGGCCTGGAAGCAGTCTTACCAATCCAGTGTGAAATCTCGTCCCTCAAACTCGCAATTGATATCCTCCCTGGAACTTCAGAAGAAGAAGCTCGTTTCTTGGAACTAATCCAATTGGATGAAACCCGTCATGACACCGCTTTGGCTAACGAAGACCATAAGAAACGAGTCAAAGCGCAGTTTGACAAAAATGCAAACCCCGTGTCTTCTCAGAAGGTGACTTGGTCTTGCTTTATGACCAAGAATCCGATAAATTGGGAGCAGGTAAATTTAAGTCTTTATGGATGGGCCCCTATATTGTTAAGGGAGTGTTATCAAAAGGAGCCTACGAGTTAATGGATTATGACAGAATTCCACTGGTGCAACCTCATAACGGGTTGTACCTCAAGCGTTACTATGCGTAATTCAATATGGTAACCTGTATGCTTTTTTTATGTTTTTGTTTTCGCTAAAAGTGTTTATTTTGGTCAAGTAATCCACTTTTTACATTTATTGCAGATGTCAAACCTATTGGAGTCATGTGTTGGATATGCCAACCGAGCGAGTCGTAGTTCGCGGAACCTATCTTCCGCGGCCTGGGCCATTTTTGATCCAAGCGGTGAGTTAGTAAGTTTCAGAGGGGTATGTATTGGTCGATCAACGAATAACATCGTTGAATATAGCGCGTTGATAGAACTTCTCTCTGATGCCATCACACATGGTATACGCCAACTGATTGTCAGGCAAGACTCACAACTCGTCATACTACAACTCACTGGTATCTACTCTGTCCGAAATCCAGCTATTTATCGCATGTTCCTAAGGGTTAAGATTTTGGAAAGACAATTTGATTTTATTCAATATCAACATATTTCCAAAAACTTAAACACATTAACTGACTCATTGGCAAATTATGTGTTAGATAGACATTTGCAACATTTATAAAAAGAAGCATACCATCAATATTTGCATTTGGATCATGTAACTTAACCAAAATAAAACTCCGAAAATCAAAAATATATATAACTGTTTATGGTTTACACATAATGTTCTGTAACCAAGACAAAATTGGTCAAATGACCAAAAAACTCAAAACGCTAGGGGGCACCCTAGTCTAATGATGCTCGTGATAGAAAGTCACAACCTGTGCGATCATGCGTAAGAGCCGAGTCCATCGTCTTGGCACACCAGTAGTATGTTGTTGCAACCTCAAGGGCAGCTCATCAGTCCTCACATCTAGAATACCAAGAGTGAGGCCCTCAACCTGCTCCTATAATGCTGTAAGAGTCTCGGCCACATCGAGGTCGCAAAGGATAGCCCTTCCAACAGCCTCTCCTGCTGGGGCGGCAGCTGGCACTCTCAGGCATACTACTGGCCGAACAGGACCAACATATGCATGAACACATGAGTTTGATTAAGTCTTGATAGAATAAAGCACAAGGACATTATAAGAGAAAAACGATAAACATGGATATGGTCAAAGAATTTACCAATGGCACCCCATTGTTCGCCAACCGGCAGTACTAAATGTGGGTCACCCCGGAAGTCCATACCAGCGTATGGGTACTCAGAATAAACCATCTCCTGACGATCAAACCACCCGAAGAAGGTATCAGAAAATGAAATCTGAGACTGACCAGCATGCCTAGACATATGGTCGACTCTTCTCTGCATACGTGGTTCAGTCGGTGAAGGTAAATCAAGTGCAATATACTGCGGCTGCATTAGTGGTATCTTTTCCAAGGCAAAGGCGGTCAAAATAAAACCATACCCAAAGTTCTTCAACCTCCCACTCTTTACCTTGGTCAATTGTTCTTTCATCACAAGAAGTATTGCATCGCACCAGTTGAACACCTTTCGTTGGAGACATTCCAAGGCATACTGCATATAAGATCGGTTGGCTACATGAAGAGCTGCACCACCATCCATCCTACCAAAAGTAAACAGAATAGTCCTGAGGGACCTGTCAGTGACATCACGTATGATGATCTTGCCATCTTTACTCGACTGAGATCCATCTCTGCAATACCGGCGAACATAATCTCTCACAAATTCACCTCCTCGGGCCGAACCTGATAAAGAGATGGGGGCACCCCGCCTCGACAAGCCAGTCAAGAAATAGATGTCCACTACAGTCAAGGGGATGGATTTTCCCCTGATCTGGAACACCTGGTTGGTAGGATCCCAAGCATCGAGCAAATACTGCAGTAAGTTGATCTATTGTCTCATGCTAGAAATGCGGAAAAACTTCAGCAAGCCACAGTTCCACAGTGTGTTTATTGTAACCGGATCATGTAGGGCAAGCATGTCCTCTTCTTCATGCTCACGTTCTCGCCATGTAATAGTCATCTTACTCCAAATATCTCTAAAAAACAAACAAGAGAAGAGTTAGATCCTGATTTTGGTAAGAAACAGGCAAAATTTCCATCAAAAACTATGCATAAAATTCCTTCTTTGCGCCCATCGCACCTACAGTAGTGCTCTGGGTGCGTTGCATGTCAGATGGCCAGTAGACAGGCCAACATCCAACGCACCTTTCGATACACAGAGGGTGTGCTGAAGGCAGAGCGAGTTTTTCAAACCCCAGAGGCTCAGAAAAACCAGGAATCAAGCTCAGAATGCAAAATGGAAAGCATGAAATGAAAGAGCTCAAGTTTAGCTCCTACCTGGTCCAAACGGCGCCGAGAATCGTCCACAGAATCTCCCAAATAAGCTGATGAAAATCAAAGGGGGAAAGCACCTCCAAAGCTCCAACAAACCAAAGTTCAAATGAAATGGTAAAATGAGAGGTAAAAGCACTTTTACATTACTTTTTACGTAGTTTGAAGTAAAATATTAGTGTTCTAACTCATTTTTCAGACATATATTGTTCATTTCTAACTAGTTTGATGAAGCAACCGAAAATGCAGTACAATCTTTGAAAGAGCAAAGCTATTTATGATAAAATCAAGAAATGACCGTTACATCGAGCAGTTTTAGCGCGGACTTCATGCTCGTTAAAAAATAAACATAAGCAATGAGCACATGTTCCTACAGAGTTTAAGCTCATTAAAAAATGAACCAATTTCTGGTAAATAACCATCGTGAATGTAATACTTCAGCCTTTAAAGCCTTGGTCGTGTTTGCACTGTCACCTCCACTTTTGCATTGGCCGATCGTTCACCTCCATTTGATTATTTACCCATTTTGAGGAACAATTGCGAAGAGTGATCATGTTAGCCATCCTTGTAACACTGTCATGATTGGAAAATTCCAAACCTTACCTGGAATCAGTTGCTACCCATTTTATCACTCGTTCCTCAAAAGACGAGTCTCCTTTAAGCTCTTTTCAATTGACTCGTAAAATATGAAAAGATTGTTGAGCCATTGGCCTCTCCAGCTCGTTAAAGAGACCGGAAGTGTTATCCCTCCTCTAAATTTTAATCTTTTTGGACCTGAGGGATTATTACACAAAAATATTGAGCGCTTGTTTTGTTCGGCTCGTTAAAAGTATCGAAAATTCATCCCTTCTGTATTGTTTTATACTTTTTTGGACTTAATGGATTAGATGACGAAAAAGGAATTTTGGAGTTTCCTTTACGTTCCTTTTCAGACTCTCTAAAATTGAAAAGGACCGAGTTATCTTTGTCGTTAAACTCGTTAAAATTTTAATAGCGACAAACTTGTCTATAGACGAGAACGAGTTTCACTATCACTAGGCTCCTTAAAACATAGCGATGGGTTTGCCTGAAGGGAAAATTATAGAACAAGCATATGTTATCCTCCTCAAGCTTGACAAAAATAAAGAGGTACTGGTCAGCAATGACTGGGGAAAATTTGGGAAGAAAACTTGAAGAAACTTTGTTGGTAGCAAGTCGCTCTTAAACATGACACTTGAACTCCGCATCCAAGTCGGGTTGGGTTGTTTCATTCACCGGTCGCATCACCATGGTCTCATCATACCATCCACATTTGGGGCTAATGCTACCAATCCATCACGTTAGTGTCGCCGAAATGTTCAAGAGAAGTCATTCAAAGAATTCACCTGTGTCTCACCCACTACAATACATTTATACTCCATTCTTTCATGACCGCCACCCTGAACCTTATATCACCAGATCGTTTTCACCTCCATTGAAATCATTTGCTCCGTTCCGTGTCATTGATGTGGGATTCATTAAGGCCCTCCTGTGACAGATCGCTTCTTGTCGACATCAGCTCATTATCCAAGAAGTTGATCTAGGAACACCCCATTCAGTACTTTGAAGCTTGCATGCCTCAATGGCAAGTTTCTCACTTCCGGCGACAGGTTTACATCAATGACCTTCGACCGAAAGATTTTTCGTGGTGTTCGACGCCAAGTCGTTTATTCACACCACGTGAATTGTACTACAGTACCTTGAGGGTCATTATCATTATCGGTGATTCCTCTCGCGCTTGTTAACAGCTTACATCATTGGCTGGTAATCAAGCGATGTCTTTCCATGTTCGACTCCAGAACATCTCTCACATGGATGGACTTGTACTTCGAGTGAAGATCAAACAAGATTGAAGACCCCAGATCTAGGGGTGATTTTAGGGGCGAATGTTCGCCCTTTGGTGAAATTAAGGGGTTTTAAATTTTTAGTGGGCGAATATTTTGTATCATAGTACATTTTTACAAATCACCTCAAATAGCCCACCTTATTTTAAGGGAGGGGGTAAAAAAGGTAAATTTAGCCCTTGAAATTAGGAGTTACAACCTTCCATTCGCCCATTTTCAAGAATAGGTTTTATTTAAGTGAATGCATTCGCCCATTTTCAAGAATAGGTTTTATTTAAGTGAATCCTATGGACCAAAGGCCCAAATACCATATTTATAAAAGAGGTATGGTAAATTAATAAAAATATAAATAAATGAGAGGTATGGTAAATAAATAAAGCATTTTTTATATTTACTCCATAAGTCACCTTATATACATGCAAGGGTGTAAAGAAATAAAAATATAAGTAAAGTGGAGGTATGGTAAATAAATCAAACGTCTTTTTATACTTACTCAAAAGGTATGGTAAATAAATAAAAATATAAATAAACTAGACGCATGGTAAATAAATAAAACCTCTTTTTATATTTAGTCCATAACCCTCGTTCTATTTATGAAGGCCCAAGAAAGAGGTTTTATTTAAATGAATCCTATGGGCCAAATACCATATTTGTAAAACAGGTATGGTAAATTAATAAAAATATAAATAAACGAGGGGTATGGTAAACAAATAAAACATTTTTTTATATTTACTCCATAAGTCACCTTATATTTATACTATGGCACAAATACCATGGACTAGATTGTTATTAATACCATGCAAAAAAACATTATTAACCCTAATATTAGTATTAATAAAAATAAAAATGGCACATGGTATTGACCCATGGTATTCACAAAAATGGCACATGGTATTGACCCATGGTATTCACTTGGAATGTAGCCTATTTAAATGGGGGAATTAAACCAGAATAGATCCATCTTTACTCTGGATCTACTAACCCCTAGATCCATCTTTACTCTGGATCTACTAACCCCCGAGAGGTATTAAATATCGTGATATGCAAACTAGCATAGAGTGAAAAAATATTTGATCCGATCAAGAGTAAAAATGGATGTTGTAATTTAATGTATGTTAAACATTTTAGCTTGGTTAAATATTAATTTTATTAATTTTTATAAATTACTAATAGTAATTTTTAAGCTCCAGGTTTATGATAACCCATGGTATTGACCCATGGTAATACCATGGTATTCATGTGAGCATAGACTATTTAAAGGGAAAATTCTATCTTAGATCCATCTTAATTCTGGGTCTACCAAGTGCTCAGAGGGATAAATAGATTTCATCCCCCTAAGAGTGGTAGATGTGGAGTTAAGATGGATATAGGTTGGTTTTTATGATAACGAAGATATTAAATAGACTTAGGAAATTATATTGTAAAAACATCTTAAGGTGAATGGTTAAAGCATAGACATTGGACAAGTATATTTGTATACTTCTGTTTTAAACTGAAACAAATCCAGGGCTAAAAGGAATGGATTGATTGCATTGGTCATCCTTCTATAACTTTCCAACATATGCTGCAGTAAACATATTGTAATTTGGGTAATTTTTCTAATTGCAAATAGGAACATACTTGTGTATTGGCAGGGTGGTTACGAGGTCCCTCGAAGTGATGAATTTGAATTTTTCTTGGTTTTATATAGTGATGAATTTGAATTTTTCTTGGTTTTATATATAGTATTAGGTTTTTTCTCATGCTTTCTGTGAATGGCATGGGTGAATTTTATCCTACACCCACTAGGTTATCGATATGTAATTTCCGTAATTTTGATTTCAAAAGATATTTTAAAGAAATGCAATGATTTCATTTGTGTATTCAATAAGCACAAGATTTTATAATTGAGTAAAATATTCGCCATACCTGGTGAGAGATTCGCCAAAAAATTATATATACATATCATATTATTGATAAAATCGCCTTCCATTTTTCCTATATACCATGGAGATTCGCCCATTTATTATACATGTAAATTTAGGGGGGGTTCTTAAAATTTTCCCTGCCCGGATCTAGTTTCATCCATCCAGGCTGCGATATATATTCAGGGAAATAAAGACATCAAATGTACATCATTGCTACATAGATAATCATCCAATCAAAGGGATGATGGCTCTATCTGAATCATCAGTCTACACTCAGACGATTGTCTGTCCTATGTACATGAAAATGAATTTATAAAGTTGAGCATGGGAATGCCCGCCTCAGTTAGATCATGAAAATATTATGAAGATAATGTATTGTATTGTATCTTATTACAGGTCTCCTCCCAGCTTGAAAGAACTTCGGATCCTCATAATAAAGCATTTCACCCGACATCAAAAGATTAACGACCTCATGCTTTAGGGGGCAACTGTTATAGACATTTTTGGGCACCACAACCCCAAGCATGAAATGTCCATAAACCAAGGGCTCCTAAGTCCCTAACAGTGTTGTTCTAACCCCTAAAGGAACAAGTTCAACTGATTACAGCTTCTCCTAGAAGTTCTCCATGAAAAAACTACTCAGAATTGGTCAAAACATGATCATTTCAGCTGCTCCATAGGCCAAGTGCGTTGCATCTCACCTAAATACACTGTGTGGGTGCATTGCATTTCAAAAATCCCTTCTATGGGGTGCGATGGGCGAGAAATGACAAATGGCAGTGTCATTCCAGGAAGTGGAGAGGCAATGGAAGCTTCCAGAAACTTCACCTGTGACACTTGCCTCTCTGAATTCGACCAAGGATGAGTAAGAGATCATCAATCTCCAAGTGGAAGCAAGAACTATCAGAGGGAAGACACTAATCAAATCATAAGCTGACTCATCTCCCTTACAGATATCTATATATGGATCCCTCATCCCAAAGATCCAGAGGCTGGAATTTTGCATATTGTAAGGAATTGTTGTTGGTTTCTTGAGACAAACATCATATTGTTGGGTGATCTAAGCTTTGTATGAGGTGAAGAGGGGTTTCCTTGCTGAGAGGTTGATGCTGGGTCAGAACAACTGGTTGTAACTCCTCTTGGCTCTTTCTTGTTTATCAATAAAAGCTATTCAAGTTTTCCTCCATACTCTTGTGTCATTTATGTTTGCTGCATTTGTATGGTCAATTTACATCTGATCCTAGATTGTTTATGATTATAGATCCATGTTCTTGTATAGTGCTATGCTACTGTGATCTTACAGGTACTCTGTGAAGCTGGGCGTACAAGGGAACAAGTAGCGAAAGACTATCAAGGAAGAGAGGAATCGAACCAGAAGATTAGCGCAAGACAGAGGTTAGTCTTCTATGTTCTTCTCTATCTATATTTCATAAAGGAAAAACGAAAGTAGCTTTACTTTGTTTGTTTCTAAGGTAGCTATCACACCTTAGTGGGATAAGCAGTTCTGAGTAGACACTTTTCCCTGTAACATATAGGGAAGGAAAGGGAGTTAGGGATCCAAAAAAGGGGGAAGAAGATCCACATCTTAAGGGGAAGATCCATAAAGGTAGGATCAAGGACTCAAAATGGGAGAAATCGACCATATCCTTATTCAACAATAATCAGCTCATTGTTCTCAAGGTGTTAGGGTCCAACCCTAACCCCCTTATTTATGTAATAGGGTCGAGTCATAGTTATAGTTATTTAAAGAGTCAATAAAGCCCATATTAATAATTTTAAGTGGTTGACCCACATTTAAAGAAATGGGCCACAATTAGTTGCAAATGGGCCATGGTATTAGATAGATGGTATTAATAGAACCATGGTACTGACCGATCGTATTGCATGTATGAAACCTATATAAATGATAAAGACTCCTCATTGAGGAGCGTCATGTCTTATTCTGTAATCCAGCCCTGCTCTATTGGAGGTTGCCCCCTCGAAGAGGCAAGTGAACATTGCTTTCATCTCTAAATAATAAAATACATGTTGTTATTTCTCATTTTGTTCTATGTTTTGGGTTGTATTTATTCGCATATTTGGTATTCTAGCATCTTCTCGCACGTCAAGAGCATAATAAGTGGTATTAGAGAACTTTCCAGGGCCGGTGGTATCTCCATTTGTAGCAGAATTTTTTTTTGGCTAGAGATGTGTTCCGACGTCTTTAAACCACGGGATCTGTTGTTGAGCACATAAACCTACGGATTTGGGGAGGCATGCACACAGGAAATACAAGAGGTGGTCACACTTGTTGGACTCCCTTGTAACCCTTGTGGGTACCCCTTTGAGTAGTAGCACATTAGACAGAACCACGCAAGGACTGTCTTCCACGTACCCTCTGGTTATATCGAAAGCCCCCTAGGCTCACCTGAAACCTCGCCATAGATAAACCGTTGGTCATCTTGCTTCTACAGTACACCGAGAATAACATTTGGGGAGATTACTCACGTGTACAATAGAGTAGTCGGGTAGTACGGCTAAGGGTACGGTTCATCCTCCTTAGTTAGTGCCCTGAAATATTGGGCTAAGTACTACTGTTTGACCCTTATGTATATTGCGATCTGTAGCACCTGACACTCCTTGAGACCATATTTCCCTTGTCTCTCTGAAGATCGCCCATCATCTTCTTTGCCAGATCAGATCTAGCAGGTTGGGTTTTGTGCCGCCACAACAATCAAATCCACCAGAATACCATTCAGATCTAACAATGGGGGTTTGGTCGCTGCCGCATTCCTACTCACACTCTATAGCTGAGGGTTTTGCAGACATATCTGACCATTTGTGCAGGGAGTCTTGTGGCTCCTATATCTTGGGGTGATTCTTGTAGGACATTGGGTAGGATTAAATTTTCTGGGAATTGGCTACTGAACCGAATTTGTGTATGGTATAAACTAGAGCTCAAGCTATAGCCAATGAGAAGATGGAGTCCCTTGAAAAAAGGTTGGAGGACTTATCAAAGCAGATCCAGACATTACAGGACACATTCACAAAGGGAAAGTCAGCGCTACAATTGGAGTCATATGCTTTTAATGAAGACCATGAAGGAGAATCTAGCCATTCTCTTCACTTCCATGGAAACCACCAACATTCCCACCCTCGACCACCAAATCTGGACATGTACAAATTTGATGGCTCTAATCCGGCAATATGTCTATCACAAATGGACAAATATTTCACGTTGAATCACATCAAAGATGATGAGACTCAGCTACGTGTGGGAGGCCTTTACTTGGACCAAGAAAGATGGCAACAGTGGTAGTGGCATAAAAAATGCTATGCAAGGCCAATTACTTGGCAGGCGTTCTCAAAATCCCTTTGTGACTGCTTTGAATGTGAATCTAATTTTTTGGGTCATCTTACTAAGCTCAGACATACAAGCACAGTAAACGATTATATTACAACCTTTGAGGCATTAGCCTTCCACACAGGAGGTCTGGCAGATGACTTATACTTGGAATGTTTTATCAGTGGTCTCAAAGATGCCATCCAAGCTCACGTCTGGATGCACCACCCACCCACATGGCTGGAAGCTTGCACAATGGCTCGCAAAGTGGAACGCACTTTAGCGGCTCAGTCCCTTCATCTAAATTTCATAGCCAAGGGACACCCCACCAAGGCTCTGGGCACTACCCAAAAACTTAATGTTCAAAAGGTGTCACCAGCAAAAATGGCAGAAAGAAGAAAGCAAGGATTGTGTTACTACTGTGATGAAAAATACTCCCCGGTGCATAAATGCAAGGAACCCAAATTCTTTCAAATTAATGCTACTGATCACAATTTATCTGAGGAAGCCCCATCCTTTGAGGGACCAGAGGAGGAAGATGAGGACAACTAGCAGGACAATGAGCTCCCAGCTACACCAGAAGAACTAGTTATCTCGCTTCATACTTTGGCAGGAATTTCTTCTCCCCAAACTCTCAAAATCAAAGGTTTTATTAAACATCGCCCTATAGTAGTCTTGATTGATAGTGGCAGCACACATAACTTTATCCATCAAAGAGTCGCAGAAGTTGTGCATTGTTTTGTCAGAGTAGTCTCTAATTTCCAGGTACAGATTGTTGATGGGGGGACAATGAAATGTGACGGCCGCTGTGAAAATATCAAACTTCAGATGGGAGATTACCACCTAAATACCCACATGTTTTCCATAAACATGGGTGGGTGTGACATTGTCTTGGGTGTTGAATGGCTCCGCACACTCGGCCCAATCACAATGGATTTCCAGGAGTTATATATGAGCTTTAAGTAGAATGACCACACGCATACCTTTCGTGGACTCCAAGAAAGTACTCCTTCTATCATCAGCTCGCATCAGATGGAAAAGTTGTTAAAAAAGGGCCACCATGGAGTTATCACCCAATTTAATGCCATCCATGCCTTCAAGCCCACTACTCTTCATATTCATCCTAAGATGCAACAAGTCTTAAATAGCCATCTACAGGTCTTTGACAAACCTCATGAGCTTCCACCATCGAGAGGGGAACATGATCATAGCATTACTTTGTTCCCAGGGGCACAACCACCAAATGTGCACCCATATAGATACTCTTTCGCACAAAAGAATGAAATTGAAAAAATCATCAAGGAACTCATGGAAGTCGGTGTCATTCGTCCTAGCGTTAGTCCTTATTCATCGCCTATGGTCATGGTGCTCAAGAAAGATGGGGAATGGCGTATGTGTCCAGACTTCAGGGCCCTCAACAAGCTGACGCTCAAAGATAAATTCCCCATCCTAGTTGTTGATGATTTTTTGGATGAACTAAATGGGGCTCAATTCTTTACTAAGCTAGACCTTCGCTCGAGCTATCACCAAATTCACATGAAAGAAGTAGACATTCTGAAGACTGCTTCCCGAACTCGTGAAGGCCATTATGAATTCTTGGTCATGCCATTTGGTCTCTGTAATTCCCCATCCACTTTTCAAAGCCTCATGAATCACCTGCTCAAACCATATCTCGGAAAATTTGTCCTTGTTTTCTTTGATGACATTCTCATCTACAGTCTCACCTGGGAAAAGCATCTTCAGCATGTAGATCTGCTCTTGCAACTGCTTGGGAAGCATAAATTATTTGTTAAATTGTCCAAGTGCTCTTTTGGCATGAAAGAAGTCAAGTATTTTGGCCACATTGTGGGGCGTGAAGGTGTCAGGGTGGATCCCAAAAAGATCCAGGCAATGCAGGATTAGCCCCAACCAAAGACCTTGAAGAGTTTGAGAGGATTCTTGGGTCTCATTGGCTACTATCGCAAATTTGTCCACAACTATGGTCGCATTTCTAGACCCCTCACTCACCTTCTCAAGAAAAATTCATTCCTTTGGAATGATGAATCACAACAGGCATTTATAGCTCTCAAACATGCCATGTGTTCCACTCCCGTATTGGCACTACCTGAATTCACCAAATCTTTTGTGATTGAATGTATGCTTCAGGTACGTGTATTGGGGTTGTCTTAATGCAGGAAGGTTGACCCTTGGCCTTCACTAGCAAACAACTAAGTGGGAAGCATCTAGACAATCTACCTATGAGAAGGAGATGATGGCCATATTACATGCAGTGGATACCTAGCGACCATACTTATTGGGGCGGCGTTTCCAAATCCACACAAACCATCAAAGCCTTAAATATTTTTTGGAGCAACGCCTATCCTTGCCACAGCAAAATAAATGGCTAACCAAAATCTTAGGATATGATTATGAGATAATTTACAAGAAAGGGTGCAAAAATGTCGTAGCAGATGCTTTATCATGCCAATTTGAGGAGGACAACACCCTGCTAGCAATCTCTCTTCCCATTCTAGAGTGGATTGAAGAAGCTTGCAAGGAATGGTTTTCACATCCTTCGCTCTCCCAACTCATTAATAACTTGCAAGAAGATCCAAATTCCACAGTGGGCTACTCTTGGAAGGATGAGATTCTTCGCTACAAGGACAAAGTAGTGATATCACTGACATCCACCCTCAAAAGGCGCATTTTGGCAGAGTTGCACTCATCTCCCACTACAGGCCATTCAAGCTTTCAGAAGACTTATGCTCGCACTCGTCGTTCCTTCTTTTGTACAGGCATGAAAAAGTACATTCTTACTTTTGTAGTTGAATGTGATGTGTGTCAGCACCACAAAGGAGAAATAGTCAAGTCCCCAGGCACTTTACAACCATTGCCCATACTTGCCTCAATCTGGACGGATGTTTCTATGGATTTCATTACTGGTCTTTTGAAGTCAGGCAACAAGTCAATCATCATGGTGTTTGTGGACAGAATCTCTAAGTATGCTCATTTTTGCGCCCTACCCCACCCTTTTACACCCACTTTGGTGGCTCAATCTTTCATGGACCAGATCTTCAAATTGCATGGCATGCCCACTTCCATTGTGTCTAATCGTGACCTGATCTTCACCAGTAACTTTTGGCAGGAACTTTTCAAGCTACAAGGCACCCAACTCCAACTCATTACTTCGTATCATCCCCAAACTGATGGACAAACTGAAGCAGTCAACAAAATTTGGAGACCTACCTCAGGTGTTTCACTTCATAAAAGCAACATCTATGGGTACAGTGGTTACCTCTAGCCGAATGGTGGTATAATACTAACTGTCATGCCGCCACCAAGATGACTCCATATGGAGCAGTTTATGGCCAATTCCCCCCTTCACCTACTTCTTATATCCCTGGATGCTCTAAGGTACAAGTAGTGGATCAAATCCTACAGAACCATGCAACCATGCTCACCCACCTCAAAGATAATCTCCATCAAGCTCAGAATCGCATGAAGCAACAGGCAGACCAACATCGTTCAGAGCACACATTTCAAGAAGGGGATCAAGTATTCTTGAGGCTGCAACCATACAAGCAAACATCACTCAAAGGCAAGGGTCATCAGAAATTATCTCCAAAATTCTATGGACCGTATCAAATACTCCAGCGCATTGGAGAAGTAGCCTACAAGCTATCCTTGCCACCCACTGCAAAAATCCATCTCGTCTTCCATATCTCGTGCCTCAAGAAAGTGCTAGGGAACAACTACAGAATTCAAACCAGTCTATCGGAATTGGATGAAGAAGGTTCAATCTGGCTCCAAACTGAATAGGTTCTTGACATGCGATAACGGCACCTGTGCAACCACACGATTAAGGAATTCCTCGTCAAGTGGAAAGAAACCTCTCCAGAAGATGCAACTTGGGAACCAGCCACTATTCTTCAGCAATTTCCAAAGCTTCAGCCTTGAGGACAAGGTTGTTTTTATGGGGGAGGGAATGTTAGGGTCCAACCCTAACCCCCTTATTTATGTAATAGGGTCGAGTCATAGTTATAGTTAGTTAAAGAGTCAATAAAGCCCATATTAATAATTGTAAGTGGTTGAACCAAATTTAAAGAAAGGGACCACAGTTAGTTTCAAATGGTCCATGGTATTAGATAGATGGTATTAATAGAACCATGGTATTACATGTATGAATCCTATATAAAGGATAGAGACTCCCCATTGTGGAGTGTCATGTCTTATTCTGTAATCGAGCCCTGCTCTATTGGAGGTCTCCCCCTCAAAGATGCAAGTGAACATTGCTTTCATCTTTGAATAATAAAATTCATGTTGTTATTTCACATTTTGTTCTATGTTCTAGGTTGTATTTCTTCACATATTCGGTATTCTGGCATCTTCTCGTAGGTCAAGAGCATAACATGAGGCTTCTAGTAAAAGAAGCTTCTGCTCTATTTTTGGAGAAACTGCCTGAAGAGGATCAATTTCCTATCCAAATCCACGTTGCCAATGCTAGCCACTAGTTAGACCAAAGGGTACCAACACGGGTTTTCCTACTAAAAGTAGCGTTGGGCTTGTTAATTGGGTTTTTTAACAAGCTCTTCTAGAATTATTTCAAGGCATTTCTTCTTCTTTTCTTCAGGGATGCTCTGATCAATGTTTTTCATGGTGAATTCACTGACATCTTTTGTCACTTGGTGACATTTTGGGAAAAGTTCAACAACTCAGGGTATGATACAAGGAGTGTGACAGATTAATGAATAACACCTCCATGGTAAGGAGACTCCATATGAAATTTGGAATGCCTCGAAAAACATGTTTCAAAACAGCAGTGACCACAGGAAGTTGGCATTGAAGGACAACCTCAAAAAAATGAATATGGAGAAGGGCGACACAATACCAAAGTACTTGACCAAGTTTACCCTTTGTCGATTTGAGCTTGGAAGTGTTGGTGTTATATTTTTTAAAGACGATCTGGTCAAACTAGCACTTCTAGGCCTTCCCAAGAGATGGCACAGCTACCAGGACTCAATAAAGGGGAGGGAGACGCTGACAGAGAGGGAGAATTTGTGGTCTGACTTGGTGCAAGAAGAGATTCGGTGGAACACCAGAGTGTATCCTCATCCAAGCATGATGAGGAGGAGAATCATGCCTTAGATAGAAAGGCAAAGAAAGCGAAAGGGAAGTCATCCCAATACAAATCATATTCCAGTCAGGGCAGAAAGAAGAAGGACATGTCAAAGATTAAATGTTTTCACAGTCACGAGATGGGACATTATTCCATGAAGAATCTGCACAAGAAGTTCAGTAAGAAGCCCTTAGGAGGAGCGGCAGGTGAAGCTCTTGCTTCATAATTCAAGTTGGATTTAACCCTCATCGCTTGCATGGTGACATTAGTGATGGATAGTTTGTGCTATCTGGATAATGGAGCCTTATTCCATATGACCGACAACAAAGATTTCTTAAGTGACTTGGAGGAGAAGCGCCTCTAGATGTACATCAAAATGGGAAATGATAGGAGGTATAGCACGACCTACATCGGTATTGTTACCTCTCAGAGGGATAGTTCTCCTCTCACATTTAAAGATGCCATGTATGTTCTGGGTTTGAAGAATAATTTGGTTTAAGTTTCCATGTTGGAGGACTATGGCTATGATGTGACATTTATCAAAGGAGAGGCTTCCCTTTGTCAAATAGCTTAAGGACAAGTGAAGCAGATCGAGGTTTGGGTGAAGAACTTCTGCAAATTGGATGTGGAATATTGTGCTTCTTTCAGCACAAAAGTAGAAAAGGTGCATATTCGATACATTGGTGAGTTGTGTCATAGAATATTGGGTCACTTGCACCATGGAGCTTTGAGGATCATGCATCAAATTTCTACGGGACTTCCGAAGGGTAAACTAGAGCAGAGAGACACATGCAAAGGGTGTACATAGGAGAAGTACACCAAAGTTTCCTTTCATGATAAGGATAGTCAAGCACAAGAGATCCTTGAAAGAGTTCACTCAGATGTGTGTGGACCGTTCTCGACAGCCTCCATGTCCAAGCACAAGTATTATGTAATATTTGTAGATGATTTTTCTCGTAAGTGTTTGATTTTATTTATGCATAAAAAATATCATACATTCACTAAATTTTGTGAATTTAAAGCACTTGTGGAGAAAGGCATTGGCAGGAAATTTAAATCTCTCAAGAGAAATAACGGTGGAGAATATGTGTCGAATGAATTCAAGAACTTTTGTGCATCAGAAGGCATTTGACGAGAGTTAATATCACCCCATAACCCACAACATAATGGAGTGGATGAAAGGAAGAATGGAAGTAATGTGGGATCTGCACAGGGAATGTTACATGATTAGGGCCTACCATTTCACTTATGGGTTGAAGCATGCAACACAACTATATATGTGTAGAATAGAAGTCCTCATCGAAATCTCAGGTTTAGTACACTAGAAGAATCGTTTTCAGGTAAGAAACCAAATGTAGCACACTTTAGGATCTTTGGTTCATCATTTTCCTATCATGTTACCAAGGATGCAAGGAAAAATCTAGAACCAATAGCTGATTTGGGCATATTTTTTGGGTACACTGATACACCTCACAACTATCAGGTGTACCTGTCATTTCACAGGATGACAATGGTTCGTAGATATGTGAAGTTCGATGAAGAGAAGGCCATGAAATGTTCCATTGAGAGGGAACTTTAGTTGCATAGAGAAGAGGAGATTTTAGCTCCAAAGGAAGAACCTCATGATGATGTGGAGCAACCACATGAAGAGGAGCAGAGAGTGGATGCACCCACTCAAGCAGAGACTTCAAGAGATGGAAGGAGGCACACCAGAGAGGCTGGCAGATTGATGCATGATGCTAGAGAGAATGTGGGAGTGCCCACATCACAGCATAGGCAGAGGAGGTCACTAGATCGGTACACTGGCTACATGGATCTGATGAGTGAGAGTGTGGAGATTGAGCCATCCTCATTCGAGGAAGCAGTGAAGAAACTTGTATGGGTTGATGCCATGGTTGAGGACTATGATTCTATTATCAGAAACAATGTTTGGGAAGTGGTACTAAGACCAGCAAACAAGTCAATGGTGAGTTCCAAATGGTTTTAAAAGGTAAATCAAGTAGCATATGGGAGTGTGGAGAAACACAAGGCCAGATTTGTGGCTAGAGGGTCCTCCCAAGTGGAGGGAATTGATTATGAGGAGAACTTTACTCCAGTAGCAAGGTACTCTTCAATCAAATCTATTCTAGCACTTTCAGCGCAGATGGGATGGAAGATACATCATATGGATGTGAAGACAACATTCCTCAAAAGTGTGATTGAGGAAGAAGTGTACATTGAGCATCCGGGAGGATTAAAGACCTTCAATAGAGAGTCACATGTGTGCATACTTAAGTGAGTATTGTATGGGATGAAACAAGCACCCTGTGCTCAGTACACCATGATTGACAGCTATTTCACCAGGTTGGGCTTCATCAAAAGTGAAGCATATGCAAACCTTTACCATATTGTGGTTGAAGGTAAATTGTTGATTATAGTAGTATAAGTCGATGACTTAATTCTAACATGTGATGTGAAGCTAGTAAAATCTTGCAAGGAGGATCTTACAAGAGAATTAGAGATGAAGGATGTGGGGCTCATGCATTATTCCCTTGGTATGGAAGTATGGCAAGGAGATGAGGAATTTTTTGTCTCTCAGGGCAAGTATTCCAACGAGATACTGAAGAATTTCATGAAGACTACTCTAGCAGGGAATTGGAGGAAGGAAGATGCTACTTCAAGTGAAGTAGTGGAGGGTATTATTTAAAGGCAAATTGTGGGTTCACTTATGTATTTGGTGAACGCATGACCAAAAATATGTTTTGAAGTTAACCAGCTTAGTTAAGCAGTGGTTAAGCCAACCATACTCTATTGGAAGGCATCAAAACATGTGTTGAGATACCTCAGAGGCACCACTTAGTTTGGTCTTTGGTACATATGGACAGAGGGAGTGAAGCATCAAGGCTTCATAGATGCAGATTGGGTAGGGATTTCATCTAATAAGAAGAGCACTTCAGGGGGAATATTCAGTATTGGGTCAGCAATAGTTTCTCGGTACAACAGGAAGCAGAGATCAAATGCGCTCAGTTCAGCAAAAGCATAGTACATGGTTGCTAGTGAAGCAGCTTGTGAAGTTATCTGGATGAGGAAGATCCTTTTGGGTTATTTCGTCAAAAGATGGATCCTACTGTGATTTACTCTGACGATCAGAGTTGTATCAAACTCTATGAGAATCCATTTTTTCATGATCGGGCCAAGCATATTGACATCCAGTATCTCCATCTACGAGATTGTGTACAAAGGAGAATCATGTTACTGGAGTACATTCCTACAGAGGAAAAGGATGCAGATATTTTGACAAAGGCATTGTCAAGATGCAAATTTGAGTTTCACAGAGGCAGGATCGGGGTAGGAGATAATCCTTTTCTTGTTGAGAGGGATTGTTGAACATGCAACAAGAAAATCCTAATTTAATTTTTTCCTTGAATTAAATTGGGAATAAAATTATAATTCCACATCTCAAGAAAACTTGTATAACTATGTCAATTTGACTTATTTGGCTCATTTAATTCAAGTTGAGGGTCTCACTTAAGTCATGTAGAGTGTCTCCTACATTATAGGAGCCCTGGTTGAGTTTATTTTGAGTTTTAATTAATTAATTCAGTCTAATTGGGTTAAAGTCAGTTAAACTAGTTCCAACTTTTGGAGGAACTAGTGGGAGGTCTACTAGTGTGGTGCTCCCTATAGTGGAGTGTGGCGCTACATGCAGTTATTGACCAATAAATTGATGATTAACTCAAAAATAATTCATACGTGTTAGACTTGAGAAAGACCCAATTGATATTTGAGCTCAGAGACAGTGTATTATCTTTTGTATGATCATCTGAGTTGTATAGGTGGTGCATGCAGTCAAAGGAAGGCCTATGAGGATTGCACAATTACAAATGAGGAATTTCCCCAATTAATAGGGGGTTAATTCCTTGAGGAACAATACAAGGAAATGGGGACTTGGGAAAGAATAAAATTGGTTAAGTATTGGCATAAGCTTGTCTATGAAGCTGTGAGACAGATAGAGATAGTGTGAAGGTTGCTCAGGATTGAGCAAAGCATTGTAATCTTCTCATATTTTCTAACTAATGCAATATACATATAGCATGGGTTTTTAACTGTGGTTTTTCCCAGGAAATCATTGTGTAATGTGTTGATTGAATTATTTCTCTTGTATGCTTCGTTATTTCGCGATCATTTAATTGTTTCCACTAATGAGTGGAGTATTTTCAAGTCTATTGTTTTAGCATATTACAATTACAGTTTGAATCTACAAGGAATTTCTACATTTTCATCAAGCTTTAGGTGTTTGGATTTTCTATGAAATCAACGAAATCTTTAAAGAAGGATGAGGAGTGGCTGGAAAAGGGATGAAGCCTCTTGGAAAGGAATTGAGAAATGATATGGGTGGGGCCACTGCTGATGCCTATAATGGGTCTAAGGGGAATATACTTCTTGTGGATTTTAGTTTGACCCTAGATCCTAGAGGTGATGGGGTTTAGGGGAATGAGAAGCTTTTGGATAGATTGGTCCAAGGATGAGGATTTAATGGCTTTAGTGACCTTTTTTTTCTTTGATTTGATGGGGTTATTGGTTAAATGTTTGCATGAGGAGGAGGAAAGGAGCTCAAGCATTTTATAATGGTAATCTGGGGAATTCGTAACAATGGATGCATTTCCTTTATCATATTTTAAAATGAGAATGTCTGTGATCTAGATTGGATCATTATATTTTTTTTCATCCATCTCGATGCTTTTAGAACGGAAAATGTGGAGGAATTATCTCACATGACTATTTTTACCAGTGGGACATAGTTTGGCAAAACATGGTCTGAAAACCTTCCAAGATCATTTTGAGGCATCAAATGATGTATTTTGGGGGATAAATTTTGACACTTTAGCGTTGCACCTTTTCTTCCTATTCTATACATAGATACCTTTCCAACAACGCAAGAATCATGTCAGTCATATTCCGTATGGGAAAGTTATGCCACTCAGAAGTTGACCTTCCTATTTTCACCACCATAATTCACAAGGATGACATGTCAGCCCCCATTATTCATGAAAAATGGGCTAGCCACATGATTATGATGAATGAGAATCTAAAAGTGTCTATATTGTACCTCTAGTTAGGAGTTGACATTGTCAAACCTAAACACTAGTAGGCTATCAGGTTGTGTTATAATCGGGCCACTAGGAGGAAAAGGGGTTCCATTCTTTCAAGTGCATTTGTTCCATAGCTGAACAAAAATAACCAAGAGTGATTGGAGATAGAGCACACATTTTTTTACTGTAGTATCCCATAGGCCACAAGCCATACTTCCTTGCACTCATAGCCATATGTTCATTCAAAGAAAGAGAGCATAGTGACCTCACCTTCCAACTAGGTTTTTCTTCCAAAAGGGTTTCCCGGGTCATATAGTGTGTCAAATGTGTTTGCGAGATTTTATTTTTCTATTCTCTATTTTCTACATAATTCTAATTCACATGCATATGCTATAATAGCAATCTACATATTTACAAATCTAAAGAGATATAAAACTATAATAGTTTAGATTTTGGATTTTTAAGTATAACTTTATCAAATATGTTGTGGCAAGATGTCCAATGGAATATCCATGACATTTTATGGATCAGTAGGGATTGGAATTAAGCTGATGTAGGGCCATAAATTTCTCTTTTGAAAGGTTAGGTTTGGGGATCCTAGATCCTCGGAGAATTATTCCACACTCCTATCAAAGTTATTCCACCACATGGGAGGGGAGGAAGTACAAAATGGATTCAGTAGAACATATAATATCTACAATATGGATTAATCCTAATGATGTGATTAATCCAAAAGACTTTCATCTACAATATGGATCACAAAAATCTCAGATCTAACATATAATATCCTTAAATGGAATGTTATGAGGAACAAGACCATAGTTAAAGCCTTTTGCTAAAAGGATCAAGGTGGGTTCGTCGAGTTCTTCAGAGGATAGTTTTACCACCTTGTCATTAAGAGCAAGAAGAGGAGTAGGAGGAATGGATGTTAGTGGGGTAGGAGAGGGAAAATAATTATTAAGGGGACTAGGAAAAAGGTTTCACATATTGGTAATAGTATTAGAAGGAGGAGGGAAGGAATTAAGGAGGGGAGGGATATGAAATGAATTAAAAATAAGAATGGAAATGGAATTAATATTAAAATGAGGGTTAGAATTAAAATAAAGGATCTTAAAAGAAGGTAGGGAATCAAAAGAAGAATTAGAAGGGGGGTTGGGGATAGGACAAGACTAAGAGAAATGTAAATATGGGGGGAAAGGGTTAAGTTTGTACGTTGAATTATCTATGGGGGGTGTGGGAATACCAGAGGGAAGATAGGGGGAATGTCTAGCCCTGAATTTAGGTACAGAAACCTTAGTGCCTAATTTTTCAACTAAGGGGGGGGTGGTAGGAGAAATTGATCCAAGGGGATGGAACCCACCTTTAAGTGGCTAAGTATCAACACGCCACAAAGGAGAGGAGACATCACAGGTGGGAAAATACTTGTGTGAATCATTGAGCAATGGAAATGAGATCTTTGGCAGATCTAAGAAGGAAATAGAGTTGGATCAGGTGTAAGAACTGTTATATTGGTTGTGCAAAGGGGGGTAATGAACAGAAGTATATCTAGGGTTACTAGATTCATGAGGGATATATTTCAAGGAGGGTCATGCTAAGTCGATAAATTAGTGTTTTGTGAGAGAGAAATACTAAAGGGACACATGTGAAGATGGCTAAGAAGAGTCCATCAAGGGACCAAGTAGAGGTTTGAGGGAGGGAGAAGCATTAATAAAAGGTTGTGGAGAGAGTGTGGAATAAGAATCACAAGCACAGTGAGAGGGAACATGATTGTTAGAGGAAGAAACAATAGGGTGATTACTAGAATAATAAATGTTAGGGAAATAACATGAAATAGATTTGAATTTTTGTTCGGGAAAATTCGGAGAACCCGGAGAAGAAATACTAAAGGAAGAGAACCATGGAAGTTGGTTACGTGAAAAAGATTGAAATTTATTAATTTTTTTATTATTACCAAATTCAAGAGAGTTGTAAGTAGAAATAGTTGATCGACGGTCTAAAATAATATAGAGACCATGATTAATAGTAGACACAAGTTTCAAATGCAACTTATATAATTTAGAATATAAAAAGGACAGAGCGTACATGATGTGATGTATTTCTACTTGGAGAATAGCCAAACTTGTCCCAGATAAGATTCAATTAACATCAAGCCTGCACATTCAAGGTGGAAATCAAGTAAATATCAATAAGATCAAGGCATCTTGACGCTTCTTCAAGGAATCTAGGTCGGCAACTCTTCTCTCCAATTTTGTGTGAATTTTCCACGATTACAGAGACTAAGTACTATTCTCCTAACTTATGCATTTTATTTATCTTCTGTAAATTAATTTACGACAAGTAATTAACAATCCACTACTGTAATATATACAAATAAAATACGTTGCGGAAAATAAAATGCTAGAACTGAGAAATAATGCACAGACACATAATAATTTTAACACTATTATTTTTGGATAATTGTCCCTAGAAAAAACTTGAAGGGAAAACTAGTGAAACAGATAAGGGTTTTATTATTATTCAATACTTTGAGAAATTACAATTGGTTGTCATAGAATGGAAAACCTCTAGCAAATAATAAAATCCACTATCAAAACTAATTGGATACTCTCGGTCTCCCTCTACAACTAGATCTGACCTCTCCCAATCAATTCACACTTCCTCTGGCTATTTGCACTACCTGGTTGGAATGCACACTACTGGTCCTAAGAAATCCATACAAACTATGGGAAATCATCCCTACAAGTAAAATTTCCTCCAACTATTGTTAGACCCACTCATCCTGCCTCCAAGAAATACTTCCAACAACTGGAAATTGAAACGTGGTCTCTTTTTGCAACTTGCACTGCATAAATTGGCTAACTTACACTGTTAAATCGACCTCCTTCTCTGTAAATTGAATCGATCTCATTCCTACCTCTAGAAAATGGAAATCACTATGGAAAATTGCTCTGGAAAATTTTCTCCCAGATCTCTGTTAAATACCTCATTGTTGGTGTCTCTCTAACTTCAATTGCGCCCTTGCTGAATCACTGCAACTGGGTAAGTCGAACTGCTTGAACTCACTCAATGTGTTCTCCAAACCCCATCGAATTACTCTTATAATCTTTTGTGGGAAACCAACAGCCAATATCATATCTCAATCAATGGTTATGATCATCTTAACTCCATTAGCTCACTTTTCTAAAAGTATTTAGAGAAAAATCAACCTCCCTCAATTAATTTGATTTAATTAATGAGTTTTCCTACGTTATACTTAGGAAATATTTAATTATAGGCTAATTAATATAATTAATGTGTTCCTAAGGCTTTTCTTGTGAAACCTTTTCTGGTTTTAGGAGATCTCATGTTCCTTAGCCTCTTAGACACCATAGAGACTAGAACGCTTATCTGGTGCTACCTCAAAAACTAACACTTCCTCTTGTCGAGGAAGGTGTTATCCATTATTCCATTTGCTCCCTGAAGTAGAAAATATTTTCCATAATCAAGGCCTTCATGAGTATATCTATAACCTACTAATCTATGGGAACATATTGTAGTCGAACCAATCCACGTTGATGGTGTCTGACATCTATGATATAATTGGTTTCCATAAATTAGCAAACGTATTATAAAATTATTATTTCATTTCTACTAGCGTATCTCCCCTCCTAGAAGCTACTCGAACCCTCCAAATCATTTCGGCCTCCCTCTAGGACTCTAAATCGACTTTTGTAGTTATGCATTGGCACCTCTCTGGAAAACCTGCACTGTTGGAAATAACCATGGCCTCCACTAGAAAATTGAGCCACAAACTAGGAACTATTTCTCCTCTGCAAATATGTCTAACTAGAAAAGTACATTTTTGTCCTGGAAACTCCCTATACCTTAGTCAACTTGCACTACTGGAGAGGCTTCATCCTCCCTCTTCCATAGAGAAATTGGAAATCTCTGTGAAGAAAATACTTTGGAAATCACTATCCACCAAGCTATCATTATGTTATTATGGTCTCACAATGATAATGTCATTGTGTTGTTGTTATGACTATTATGGTGTTTATTGATCTCTCTAATCTATTGAGTCACTGCAACTAGCTCTGCAACTCTCTCTCAAGTGTCTAACTGTGCCTTGCTTCCCTACAACTAGTTATGCATTGTCTCTCAATTATCTAACTACTCATTGTTGACCTTTTGATCCTCCTGCTACTTTAGTACTTGGGCTCCTGTAGAAAATGTAATGGTCCAACTGAGGAATCTCATACACATAAATTAGATCTAGTCTAATGATCAATCCCTCCTTGGCTATATTATCACTCCTCCAGATCTCGAAGGTTAAGGAAGAGTCCAGCTGAGGTAACCACAGACCAGCCTTTTGACTTGGTATCTAGCCCTACCAAGCCAGAGAGGGCTCTCTCCAAAGAATCACAGCCAAGAGGGTTGGATGAATTAGGGTTTTACACTAGGTATAAAGTGCAGAGGTTGTTTTGTGGTTACCTCAGCTAGACTCTTCCTCAACCTTGGAGATCTGGAGGAGATATAACATACTAGCACTGTTGTCGGGGAACAAAAGATTCATCTTCCCTGGGTGTACGACAAGATTTCATTGAGATTTGGTCGTCTGGATGATAGGACTAAGTTTAGAAAGGTTGATTTCATAATTGTAGTGTCAAGATTGTAGAGTTAGCTTCGAGGAGACACACAAGAGAAAAATCCAGATCCTGATCCAGCTGATCCAGTCAAAGATTCAGAAATCTTGTTTGAAAGCAAAGAAGTCAACAAATCACAATTTCAATCAGACCTCATTAGGTTGGTAAGGTCTTGATCATTACCTACTAAATTTCTAAATTTTTTTAAGACATTCCTTTGTTTTGAAGTTTGAAACTCTCCTTGTTCCAATCAATTTTGAATTCTCTTACCTCACATAGTCTTTGACCCTATTAAGACTCTGGCTCCAAAAAGATATATCAGGTCAAACCCTGACCCAAACCCACCTTCTCCTGTTGATGATCCTAAAATATTGTTAAGAAAACCTAAAGTCCCTTTCCTCGAGACTGAAAGCAAAAAATTGGAAAGTACTACTTTCCACCCAGATCAGATACTAAGTATTGAGGATATTCCTTTTGATATTCAATTCGAGATATCCCTATTTCATTCAAATTCTGAGTCTTGTCTTATAGAGATAGTATTTGATCCCATAAAGTTTGATTTGTACTTACCTGCCTCGAAATATTTGTTTACTCGACCTTCTGCAAAATCCCAATTTTCAAAACTTGAGCACGAGCTTTGGTCTAATTTCGATAAACTTCAAAGCCTAGTGAACCAGCTTCAAATTATTGTAGAAAAAACCTATATCTAGTATCATCTTGAAAGCTTATCTTCTACTGCGCCTCTGAATACATCCACTGTCACATCTCCCATTTTATCCTCAAACACATCAGCCATCGTATCGACTTCTGTAAATCCACCTCCTTTGACATCCTCATCTTCATCTTCATCCTAGCCAAACCAACCCATTGTAGTTCTCGTACACCCACCCCCAGTAGTCTATGCGAGATTTTCTCCTTTAGTATTGCCTGCTCAGTTGGCAGATTTACCTCAGCTGGACTCTTCCTCGGCCTTGGAGATCCAGAGGAGTGATAACAGGCTATGGTCTAGATCTCCTTATTGGTCCTTCCTTGAACCATACCTAATCTGATATAATAGATTTTCATACTCCTCCACCTCCTAGAGGTGTTGTAACTATTAGTGCAAATTCATCCTCCAACCTGCAAGACAAATCCTCGATCTCTGTTGAAGCAATTGTCTACTTCCCCTTCTTGTCCTTCTTCCTCTTAAGAAATTAGTTGTCATTGTGACCAATTTCAACACAGCCAAAACACTTTACCTTTGACATGTCTTTCTTCTTATTTTCTCCTTTTGAGTCCTAACCCTAGCTGAGAACCTTCTTTTTTTTTCCTTTTCCTACAAGAGAGAAATTATCTTGCTCCTCCTTCATCTTCGTTGTCTTCCCACTACTATTGGTAGTTCCTTTGACCAAGTTGAGCCTCATCTCCTCTTGAGTGAAATCACTCAGTAGGTGTTCCCAATCTAGAAGCTTATCACACCGAGACACTACCTGGATCAATGTACACCATTACTTGGTAAACCCATTGAGTGTTATATGCACTAACACATCATCTACTGGCTTCTCTCCTATTGCAACGAATTCATCTCTGACAGCCAAAATCTGGTGAGATAGGTGGTCTCATCTTTGCCCTTTTTCATCTTGACAGTCCTCAACTTCTCTTTGATGATCATTTTTTGATTATTATGCATCCTGGTACAGCTTGATGATGACATCCCACATCTCCTTCGTTGTTCCCTTTTCTATGATATGTGGAATGATGTGATCCTTGACTCCATCAATAATCATCCTCTTTTCTTTCGCGTTATCCCTCTTCTACTCATGACACTGAAGGGGATCTGTTGATACATTTATCATTGTGATAGGAAACTCCTTTAGATCGTGCTCATTCCATAGAAACAACATCATGGCCTTCCAGATACTAAAGTTGGAGGCTCCATCTAACATGTCTTGATTTCTCAATCCTATTGTGGCCATGTCTAGAAAAATTATATGTGAACTCAATAAACGTGAGAAATTACTAAATTGGGTTGAAACCCTCATGTGCTTTCTCTTCCAAGTCTTGCTTTGATCTATTACTTCAAAACCATTATGTTGCAAACCCTTTGTGCTAAATATGCTCTATGAAATTTGATCTACCTTCAGAAATCATTTTTGAAAACCTTACACTGAGATAACTCACACTTCCTCTGGATCACCTCCCTGGATTGGAAATTGAATTGCTACCTCTGCAATTCGCACTATCTGGATAGCCTTCCCAAATATGCTTACTAGTGCAATAGATATTTGTCTTATCTACACCAATCTCACTCTAGAGCTCTTATGACCCAACCTCGCTTTGATACCATGTGAAATTTCCACGATTGGAGTGAATGGGTATTATTCACCTAATTTATACAGTTTATTTGTCTTCTGTAAATTAATTTATGGAAAATAACAAATAATCCACTACTACAATCTTCACAAATAAAATACGCTACAGAAAATAAAATATTGCAACTAAGAAATAATGCACACACACACACACAATACTTTTGACACTATTATTTTTGAAAAATTTTCCTTGGAAGAACCTCGACGGGAAAACCAATGTAGCATATGAGGATTTTATTGTTATTCAACAATTTGAGAAATTACAATTGGTTGTCGTAGAATGGAAAACCTCCAGTAAATACTGATTTCCACTATAAAATATAATTGGAGACTCTCTATCTCCCTCTGCAACTAGATCCGACCTATCCCAATCAATGCGCACTTGTTTTGGCTATTCGCACTACTTGGTTGGAATGTGCACTACTGGTCCCAGGAAATTCATATAGCCTCTGGGAAATCATCCCTACAAGTAAAAATTCCTCCAACAACTGCTAGACCCACTCATTCTGAATTGGGGAAATACTTTTGACAACTGGAAACTGAAACGTGGTGTCTTCTGGCAACTCGCACTTGATAAACTAGTTAACTCACACTACTAAATCGGCCTCCTTCTCTGTAGACTGAATCGATCTCCTTCATGCCTCAGGAGACTAGAAATCATTGTGGAAATTTTATCCAAAAAATTTTCTCCCAAATCTATGTTAAATACCTCGTTGCTGGTGTCTCCCTAGCTTCAATGATGCCCTTGTTGAATCACTGCAATTAGGTAAGTCGAACTACTTGAACTCACTCGATGTGTTCTCCAAACCCCATTGACTTGCTCTTATAATCTTTTTTTGGGAAATCATGGCCATGATCACATATCAATCGATGGCTATGCTCATCTTGACTCCATCAACTCACTTTTGCAGAAGTGTTTAGAGAGAAATTGACCTTCCTCAATTAATCTAATTTAATTAACTAGTTTTCCTAAGTTTAACTTAGGAAATATTTAATTACAGGCTAATTAATCTAATTGACATGTTCCTAAGGATTTTCTTGTGAAACTTTTTCTAGGTTTTGGAGATCTCGTGTTCCTTAGCCTGTTAGACACCATAGAGACTAGAACACCTATCCACTACTACCTAAAAAACTAACATTTTGTACACAAATTTTCAAAGGTTCTAGTCTCAAAGAGATGTAGGAATTTACAGGGTAAGTTCTTCAGACAGAACACCAAAGGACACCACTCACACACAGATCACAGATCAATACACCAGTATTTTGACGTGGTTAAAACCCTCAAAGAGGGAAACATTCCACGGCCTAAGCCAACGCGGCCACTTCAGGCAATTTATTAATAAAAGAATGAAATTTTACATAAGCTTCTCTCATGAACAGTTGACCTACAAATGACCCTCCATGCTCTTTAAATAGAGATCATGGACCAATCGGGTGTTAAGCCATGGATCAAGTGTCGGTAATACTGAGGAGAGAATGAACCGTCGAATCACTACATATCGTGACCGTCGGATTGTAAGTTACAAAATGTACATAGTAAAGAAACACACTTTACCTAACTCTATACTAGACCAAGTTATACTTAACTATTTCCTATGTGTCGGAATATCCTAACATCCCCCCTGAAGAACAACTTGGGATAGGATTGAAGGATTTACAAATATGACACAATAGGAGAAGGAAGGAGGCACTAGAGCCTATCCCCCCTTAGTGACAACTTCCTGAACTCCAACCATAAATCGAAGTTTGGTAAACTTCGCCTCTGTGAGAGCCTTTGTAAAGATGTCTGCAACTTGATCATCTGTTGAACAATATTGCACTCCAAGAACATGGTAATGAATGAGCTTTCTGATGAAGTGCACGTGCAGTTCAATGTGTTTTCTGCGCTGATGTTGGACTGGATCTTTGCATAGTTGAATGGCACTTTGATTATCACACCAAAGTGTAGTCGGATGTTGCTGCTGAAAGCCAAACTCTGACAGGATCTGACGATGCCACAAGGTTTCCTTACTAGCTTCTACAGCACCACGATACTCTGCTTCTACTGAAGAAAGAGAAATGGCACCTTGTTTCTTGCAAGCCCATGTAATAGGTCCTGAACCAAGAGTGAACACATAACCTACAGTAGACTTCTGATCATCAGGGTCACCAGCCCAATTGGAATCAGTGAAACCAACCAATAGAGGAGCTGCTTCAGCACTGTAATGAATCCCAAACTGAACTATACCTCGAACATAACGAAGTATTCTTTTAGCTGCTTTCCAATGACTTTCATGTGGGTTTTGCATAAACTGAGCAACAAGGCCAACAGCAAAGGAAAGGTCAGGACGAGTATGGGTTAGATACAAAAGTTTTCCTACAAGTTGATGGTATAAGGTAGCATCAACTTCAGGAGAAGTACAAGTGACTGAAAGTTTGACTCCAGATGGAAAGGGAGAAGGGGCTGGCTTATAGTCTTCCATGTGAAAATGGAGTAGAATATCACAGGCATACTTGGACTGGGAAAGGGAAATACCTTCCTTGGATTGCAAGACTTGAAGACCAAGAAAATAATGTAAGTGTCCTAAGTTTGTCATTTCAAACTTCCTTTTAAGGCTGAACTTCACATGGTTTATAAGGTTGGGATCACTACCAGTTAGGATAAGATCATCAACATAAAGAACAAGAATGATAAGAGACTTTCCCACTTTCTTGGTGTAGACAGTATTGTCAGAATGACACCTAGAAAAGCCATTTTCTAAAACAAAGTTATCCATTTTGGCATACCAAGCTCGAGGAGCTTGCTTGAGACCATAAAGGGATTTCTTAAGCCGACATACAAGGCTGGAGTCTGTTTGTATAAAGCCAATAGGTTGTTCCATATAGATTTCTTCATGCAAGTCCCCATGCAAGAAGGTAGATTTAACATCCATCTGATGGACTTCCCATTTGAAAGAGGTAGCAAGGGAAAGAACAAGGCAGATAGAGTTCATTTTGGCAACAGGGGAGAATGTTTCAGTGTAGTCAATGCCTTCAACTTGTGAAAAACCCTTAGCAACAAGACGAGCTTTATGTTTATCAACTTTCCCATCTGGTCCATACTTGGTTCTGTAAACCCATTTGCATCTAACAAGTTTTCGTCCCTTTGGTAGAGGAACAAGATGCCATGTATCATTTGCCAATAATGAATGATATTCTTCATTCATAGCTACATCCTAATGTGGATGGCCTGAAGCTTCTGCAAAGGTGTCAGGATCATAATTCACTGAAGCTTGAGCCAGTAAAGAAGAGGCTCTATCAAACTGAGAACGTGTACGCCGCTGATCTGTAGGATCACCAGCAAGATCACCTGCTGCATCCCGAGTAGCACGGAGCCATTTTGGAAGCTGAGGAGCTGAAGGAGGATCCTGAGAAGGTGGGGGGGATTTTCATCCTCACTTTCATCATCTGAAGAAGTAATATTTTCAAAAGTAGAAGAGATAGGGAGAGGTGGCACATCCGCCGAACTAGGCTCATAGGCCGATATATTTTCAGAAAACTTTACATCTCTTCTAATGATAACATTTTTGGACTTAAGTGGAATAAGTCTATATCCTTTGACATCTTCAGAATATCCAACAAAAATACATTTTTCACTCTTAGGTTCTAAAGCTTTATGTTTCTCATCTGGAATATGGACCCATGCTTCACTTCCAAAAACACGAAAGTGACTTACATCTGGTTTAATTGAGATCCATGCTTCTTCTGGAGTGATCTTCTTTAAAACCTTAGTAGGAGTGCAATTTATTATGTAATTTTCACAGTTAATTGCTTCTGCCCAATAATTAAGACTAAGTCCTTTAGATTGAAGCATACAATTAGCCATTTCCTTTAAGGTGTGATTCTTCCTTTCAGCTACACCATTTTGTTGTGGAGTATATGGAACAGTATGTTGCATTTGAATTCCATTCTCAGTGCAAAAGTTGATGAATTTTTTGTTAACATATTCTCCACCATTATCAAATCTTAGCTTAAGAATTTGATGTCCAAATTGTTTTTCAAAAAAGGCCTTAAAGGCCAAGAACATGTTAAATACTTCACTCTTGAGTTTTAAGAAGTATATCCAAGCGCGTCTGGAGAAATCATCAATGAAAGTTAAGAAATACTTGTACCCAGAGAATGAAACAACTGGAAGTGGACCACATAAATCACTATGCACAAGCTGTAAAGGGGTTGAGGCGTGCCAAGAGGCACGTTTTTCAAAACTGTCCCGGTGATGTTTTCCAAGTACACATCCGGAAACAAACACCATCTCTGCAAGATACCATTAGAAGACCTGTCACCATATTTTCTTTACATAGATTCTGAAGAGAGCGATAGTTTAAGTGACCAAATCGCTCATGCCAGAGTTTGCTCACTTCATCATTATGAGCAACAAATACCGAGGGAAGATTTGATGACCCAAAGTTGTGAAACTTATACAACCTTGTAGAATCATCAGCAATTCCAGTAGCTAAAATCTGTCTAGGATCTCTTAGGTCCTTAATTACAACATCGTGAGGTGAAAATTCAACGATTTTACCTTCACCTGAATGAGTTATCTGATATACAGATAGAAGGTTGCAGGATAAGGTTGGAACACATAATACATCATTAAATTGACCATTGTTTATATGAACAGTTCCAGTCCCTACAACACTAAGAGATCTATCATCACCAACATATATATTTTTGGTGTTACAATCATCTAAAGAAGAAAACATGGCTTTGTTTTTGGCCATGTGATAAGAAGCTCCAGAATCAATGAGCCATTCATGAGAATGAGAAGAAGAAGATACATTTAGTGCATAGCCAAACCGAGATGCTTGACAACCACATGCAGAAAGTGCCATTCCTGAAGATGAAGTTGAAGTCGAAGAATGCTCCAAATGGATATTATGCTTCTTCATTGCTGCTTCCAAGGCTTCCATCTTCTTAAAGCATTTGGATTCTAAGTGGCCATCTCGATTACAAAAGTTACAATGTCTATCAGTCTTCTTCCCTTTGTTTTTATTTGTCTTATCATTTTGTTGAAATGATTTTTCATTTTGAGGCTGAAATTGCTTAGGACCCTTGTTTGGTTTAGGACCATTCCTTTTAGGATACAACTTCTTAGGATTCTTTGAATTTTGTTGCTGCTGGGCGGCTAATTCTTTCTTAGAAGAGTTTCCAAGATGAAGAAGACCAAGGTGTAAGAGTTTTTCTTGTTCTCTTATTAAAGAATCACAAAAGGAATCAAAGGAAGGGGACTTGTAGGCTTGTCCTTGAGAAATGAAGGCTTCTCTTGTAGAATGGAAGGTGGAAACAAACACAGAATAGGTTGGTCCCAACTTAGTAAGAATGGAGTAAATAAGGCTACTATCTTCTTTCTTAACCTTAACACCTTCCAAGAGAAGTCTAAGGGTCTTGAACTTGGACAAAAAATCTTCAATGCAAGAAAAATTATTGGGGTCCAATGTAGGCAACTCATTTTCAAGTTGATGGGCTTTAAGTTCATTTTTAATTCCAAAAACTTTAGTGATCTATTTCATTGCTTCTTCAGAAGTATCAAGTTCTGCAATATGGAATCTAAGATCGGTAGAAATAGACATCCCTATCAACCCACGTGCTTGATCTTGCCTATTTTCCCATTTAGCTGCCTTATCTTCATCTTTCGGTTTGGTTTCTTGGCCTGAGGCTATTCTGTAGAGACCTTTACTTCTAAGTAAATCCACAATGTAGGACCACCATTGGAAGTAGTTGGTGCTGTCAGGAATAACTTGGCATGGACTTTCCATTTTAACAGAAACTGAAGCTATAGATTATGAAACTAAGTGTTCCAATGGAAAGATCTCGAAAAATTAGGCTGGTTCAAAAAAACGACTCTGATAAAGGCTTCCGGATGAAAAAGTTATGGATTTCTGAAGAAAAGTTGATGAAGATGTCGACGAAGTGCGGGAATGTGCGGAAATGAAAAATCCACCCCCACAAAAAGGAGACTTGAACTCAAGACCTCTACTCTCATAAATTAGCTTTGGACCAAGTGAGCTAAACTAAAAGTTTGAGAGAGAGAGAGGGGGGGGTTCTTTTTTTTTTAGTCACTGGAGCTTTGGGTTGCGTGCTTGCTTGAGAAAGCTCTTTTTCCCTACAAAACAAAAAACACAAAACCCAACATGGACATACAAAAAAAAACGAACCTTACGGCTTGAAGTTAGCTTTAGCCAGAAACTAAATATTTCCCTCAATGTTTCTGATTTTCCGAGATCACACTAAGGCGCAGCGAAAAAGAGCATACGCATGAGAAAAATCCTTCCTTTCTGTTTCTAATTTGCCCAGATCGCACAGAGTCGTGGGGCAAAGAGCATACGCAAAAATGAAAGGTTCAGATCCGGTAATAAAAAAAAGCTAAATAAACCGAAACTGAAATAAACAGAGAGAAAATAACTATAAACTCCAAATAAACACTATATACCTCCAGATCTTAAAAATGACGTAGCTAGGGCTACCGGAAACCTTTTCACGTGAAACAAAAGGGGTTCCTCACTGGAACAGATGCTCCCAACACAATAGAGCAGTCCTCTCAGCCCGAAAGTAGTCATAAATAGTAGATCTAGGAAACGACATTCGAATGCAGTTCTACCGGCTTCAGATTTGGATCACCAACGGACGCGGCCCTCAAATAGCTCTGATACCATGTATAAATTTACAGGGTAAGTTCCTCAGACAGAACACCAAAGGACACCACTCACACACAGATCACAGATCAATACACCAGTATTTTGACGTGGTTAAAACCCTCAAAGAGGGAAACAGTCCACGGCCTGAGCCAACGCGGCCACTTCAGGCAATTTATTAATAAAAGAATGAAATTTTACATAAGCTTCTCTCATGAACAGTTGACCTACAAATGACCCTCCATGCTCTTTAAATAGAGATCATGGACCAATCGGGTGTTAAGCCACGGATCAAGTGTCGGTAATACCGAAGAGAGAATGAACTGTCGGATCACTACATATCGTGACCGTCGGATTGTAAGTTACAAAATGTACATAGTAAAGAAACACACTTTACCTAACTCTATACTAGACCAAGTTATACTTAACTATTTCCTATGTATCGGAATATCCTAACAAGAGACAATCTTGTCCATAAAGGGTTAGAATTTTTGCATTATATTTTCACAATTATCATGATGGTGTAAATTTTTTGGAACATTGTGTAATATCATTGAGGTGTCTAACATTTCAAGAGAACACTTAACCCATATTTAGGGACTACAAACTCAAATGATATATCGAAGAGTGTCATACCAAGTATAAATCGTGCACAAATAACTTTTTATACAGTTATATTAGACTTCAACTAATTAATTTGCTTCTCTTGACAATAGGTGATTGGATTGAATGTTCAAACATGGATCACTCTGTTGCCCATGTTATTCACCATGGTTGACAACAATTAGACATGGTAAATAATGGTAAACCATGTTTCACTATGATTAACTATGATTAATGGGCACAACTGCTCCCGCTCTGTAGCAATTCTGATTTCGGGTAGGGTTCTCAAGTCTATGGATACAAGTTGATGGCTTTGCCCTCATGCTCTACACCTTGTGAGAGTCTCAAGGATCCTCGATTCCCCTCTTTTTCATTACCATTCCTAGAATCTGGCGCTAGTTCTTCCACTTTCACTGCACGGTCAGTCGACAGGTCAACGAATATGGAGGTAGATATGGTTGACTATATGGACAACCCATATGTATCTATGCCTATCTAGACTACTTCACCCGCTCCCCTATTGGATGTGTTGTTGTCTACGCCACCAATTACCCTAGGGTTGTTACACCGACTTTTCCATCTCACCCTAGCTCCTCTTGTCCGCATTTTTCCCTGCCTGCAGATTTTCAACCTTGGTCGAGCTCTGATTACCCTCCCCCTTCTCTGGCATCCCCACATTTCCTAGCTACATGCTTTGACTCCACCTCCCCCTCTTACCCGTTAGGCTACTCATATTTTCCTCCTGCTATTGGTTTCCCTCACATTTCACCTTCAAAATTGACATCTTCCCCCCCGGATCACCTCCCTGGGCCTCCTCCTCTTCAGTTGGAAACCCTTTTCCATTTCATAACCGCTCCTCTCTCATCCAGTTGTTTCAACAAACCCCCTATCAACTTGGCAGACTTTGACTCTGACCCTAGGGTTGATGACACCCTGAACCCCCCTCCTGAACCCTCCTCTGATCCCCACGCTAATAAGCCACCCAAATCACTGAAAAAGTTGAAGTGTGTCAAAGCAAGGAATAATGATGTCTCTCTCAAGTTTGATGAAGGGATTCAAATGGGGGATGTTGGTTAGACAGCGGACCGAATTCTAGTCGAGCATGTTTGCAAGCGAACATATTCCACTGCTAGGCTTCGGAAATGGATTATTGAAATTTGGGGTCAGATCCTCTCTGAACTGCCATCAGTTACCACTATCTCTCATGGTTAGTTTTCCCTCTAGTTTTAGCTTTCAGACTACACTACGTGGGTGCTTTCAAAATATTGGCATATCTAGCTTGCACCTGTCTTGCTCAAGTTGTGGAGTCTCATGTTTGATCTGAAGCGGGAGAAATTTGGGGCAAGTCCTATCTAGGTGTGGTTACTTGGTCTGCCGCTACATTTCTGGTCCGAAGACATTTTCAAGCTCATTGAAAATTCACTTGGTACCTATCTGGATTATGACAAATCCTACATTGTCTCAGAAGATATGTCTTTGGCCCGCATCCTGATTCATCTTGACACTAGAGAATGGTTGGAGGAATAAATTACCCTTCACTAGAAACATTTCACTCACATTCAGATCCTCGACTACAAAGGGGTTCCCTTTAGGTGCAGTTGATTCCATAAGGTTGGACATCTATGCAAGGAATGCACCCTAGTAATATCTGTTCCCCCCTCGGAGAATGAGACTAATGGATTGGTTGACAAGTCGGGTTCATAAGATCAGCGGACACCCTCAGCTCCTGGTAATCAATCAAAGAAAAAGGCTCAGGAGAAGAAGCTATTCTCCATTCTGATTTGCCTTCCCTCGCCTCCACTTACCAAATCCTGTGTGGAGGACGTTGCAGCGATCTCATCGGGTAACCCTCCCTCCTGTTCTTTTGATTCAACTCTTATTTTTTTGAATCTTTTTTGTCATCCTCTTTATCACATTTCATGTCATCATATGCACCTGATTTTCCTCCCCTTTCTTGTCCCCTGGTTCACCCCCTCCCATTTATTCCAATACACCTCCTTCCTTCCTAGACCCCTCCCTAATTGTCCCTTTGACGGAGGCATCAGACTCTTCGTGCCCATCCCACTCCTACAATCTTCACTCCTTCGACAAATCCTCTTTCATAGATCTTTGTGGAATTGGTATCATCCCTCCCCTTAAGCCCCCTAAGCCATCTTGGGGTAGACATTCCTCCATATCCAAAGCCATCCACCAAGTTGGTATCGATGTAGTTGAAGGCTAATAACTCACCATTGATTGGGTTCTTAGAGCACAAATCACCCTTTCATCATCTCCCCCATGAAGTGGTTATCCCTTAATTGTCACAAGATGGCTAGCCCTGCCAAAAAACTAGCCTTTAGGAGACTTATGGAGACTGAATGGGTGGATGTCCTATTCCTACAAGAAACCCTTGGTCTTATTGATATGGTTATACGTGTGATGGAATCAGTTGTACCTGGATGTAAATTTCATGCCCTAGATGTTCGAGGGAAATCTGGGGGCATTGCCTTTGATTTTAATCCTAGATCGATAAGGCTATCAAATGCCTGGGGTGGGAATGGCTTCATTGCTGCTGATATTTTCTCATCTAACCTGGGGATGGAGCTTAGACTGATTAACGTGTATGGCCCCTACCATAACCGAGTTTCATTTTGGGAACAACTCCTCAATTCATCCCTATTACAAGCTGATAATATCATTCTGGGAGGTGACCTCAATTTTTCCAATGGACATGCTGAATCATGGGGGCACAATGCTCAGATTAATCCTTTATCTAATGCTTTGGAGACTCTTTTGAATGATCATCGGCTTATTGATATCCCCGTGGCTCAACTTCAGCCTACCTGGAGGAACCGAAGGACTGTAGAGGCCATGTTGGCTCGAAGGTTGGACTATTTTCTCATAAAGGAACTTCTTATTGAGGCCCTTTATAACTATAAGAAGTGGGTTGGACTGGGGGAGCTATCTTATCATTCTCCCATTTATCTTGAGATTGTTGGTTATGCTCGCAAACCAAAAGCCCCCTTTAAATTCAATGCCACATGGTTAAAGAACTCAGACTATATACGACTAATCTTGAAATTTTGGAAGAGTCACCCTCCTAATACTGGTCGATCTATTTTGGAAGGCTTCTCCAACAACCTACTTAAACTTAAGCAATTAACCATTGACTAGGCCCATAACAAGAGAACTATGGATGATATTAAACTCCAATCTATTGAGACTGGGCTCGCCAACCTATAAGATGCTAATGGGATGGGCTATTCATCTACTAAGGCAAAGTCCCACCTCATTGAACTGGAAACTGAAAGGGATAGATTCTAAAAGACAGAGAGGAAACTTGGCGACTCAGGAGTCGTGTCATCTAGCTAAAAGAATGAGATGATAATACAAAGTTCTATCACCGATATGAAAATGGGCGCAGAGTGATCAACACCATCTGGAAGATGACCAATGATGAGGGTCATAGATTCCACTCCTTCAATCAACTTGCATTACTTAGCACCTCACACTTCAGGAAACTTTACAAGGCCCCACAGGAAGCAACATTGGCAGAAATTATCAGGGTGGATAGTCTTTTTCCTTGGTTTTTTGACCAAGAGGTTGCTAAGGATCTCTACAAGCCAGTATCTATGGGGGAATTGGAGAGCACCTTAAAATGGTTTTAAAAGGACAAGAGCCCTGGATGGCCGATTGAATTCTACTTGGCTTTCTTTGAATTACTTGGGAAAGATCTGCTTCAAATTATTGAATATTGTGGAACCAATGGTCGAATGTATGAGGCTTTTAACTCGACCTTCATTGTTGTCATCCCTAAATCTAATTCCCCTAATACATTCAATGACTTTTGTCCCATCTCACTATGCAATTGCATATATATAATTATTGCCAAGATCATCACCAACCTTCTTAAACCCATCCTATCTTCTCACATATCTCTTGAACAGTTTGCATTTCTAAATCATCGTCAAATTCATGATGCTATTTCCACTACACAAGAGGTATTACATTCCATCAAGATTAAGAAGTTGAAAGGAACGATTCTCAAGATAGACCTTGCAAAGGATTTTGATCGCACTAATTTGATTTACTTCAGAATGCTCTTAACTCATTTGGATTTCCCCCTGGAATTCATCAACTGGATCATGTGTTGCATTACCAAGGTCTCCTTTAGTGTTCTTATTAATGGATCCTCCTCCCCTTTTTTCATGCAAAATGGGGTCTCTGATAGGGCTACCCTCTATCCCCTCTTCTCTTCCTCCTTGTTATGGAAGGCCTAAGCCAGCTCATTGCATAAGATCGCAAACTTGGCCATCTCCAAGGTATCAAGATCACCAACAACTGCATCCTCACACATCTTCTGTTTGTTGATGATGTATTAATTTTGTATCTTTGATGCAATTATTTGGTCAAGCTACTAGCATGGAGTGTAATGCCCAGAAATCTACAATCTCTTTTATAGGATGCTCACCACATGAGATTGAATATGCACATCAGAGATTTCCATTCACGCTTATACCATTAGATGATGGACTGAAGTACCTCAGGTTTCATCTCAAACCTCTACATTACAAGATTGTTTAGACATGGATTTTGGCCAAGATTGAAAGTGTTAACACCTAGATTGACCTCAGGCTGAAGGGAGGCAATGCCAGGGTAACCACAAACCAAGCTTAGCCAAGTAGCTAGCCCTACTAGCCCGGGAGAGGGATCTCTCCTTATGGATCTCAGTCAAGGTGACTGGATCAAGTAAATGATTTTAGGCTAGGTATAGTAGCTCGGGAGTTTTGATTGGATTTTGTAGAGGTTTTGCTGGATCAGGAGGAGTTGGGCAGTTTAGGTCTGGGAAATTAGGTAAGAAATGCAGGGTGTTCTATGGGGCAAGGTAGGCATATGCTTTAGCACTTTAGGGCTTGATGAGGTGAGATGTTTAAGACTGGTGAGGAGCTAAGAAGGGCATGTGACAAACATGGATCCTTCTTAAATAGTAGAAAACATATAAATGTGAATATTTACCCAAAGCAGAGTAGTGTTGTGATGGATTTTGCCTATCAACTTGAAAACATTCACTAAGAAGCAATGGAATTATTAATGAAACATACAAAACATTCTAACATATGATCACAAAAGAAGAAACTATACTAAAACTCCATACCACTTGGACCCCATAAAAATAGCTGCAATTCTTATTAGTCTCCTGCCAAACTGCTTACAAAGATTTACAATCAAGGTCTGAGCATCCAATTGAGTCCAACCCTTTTCAATGAGGAAGAAAAAGAATATATAGACATTGTTTCAATCTCCTCCCATCCTCAGGAGTCAAATCCCCAAGATGAGGAGCTAATCTAACCAACACTGAACAAGAAAACAGGAATATAGGCATCTCAACAACTTGCCTCAATCAAAAATAGTTTTAAGACTCTTCCCTTTAGGCTTCACTCCAAACCAAATCACACTTCTTCCTCATACAACTAGATAGCTAAAATTATGAATAGCTTGTTGTTTACTCCAAAAAAAAATAGCACTAGCACACCAACATTAACACTGCAACCAACACTAACACTAGATTGTGCTTGGGAAGAAGGGAGTTTTATATAGGATGAATGAATGGGAGATGGATCCTCTTCTCATGGGAGAAGTTCTTATCCCTTGAGGTAGTTCCATCATTATAGGGGAAAGGAGCCCAAACTGACATCCTTGACCCCATCCGGCCAAACCATTTACCAGACTTCCATTACGAAGCTTCTAGAGCTGGAAGCTTCGGCTCTTAATTTAGAAAAATTTCCATAACAGGACCAGTGCGACTGGAACACAGCTCAGTCTCCTACCAAACTGCTTACAAAGATGTACAATCAAGGTCTGAGCATCCAACTGAGTCCAAGCCTTTTCAATGAGGAAGAAAAAGAATATATAGACATTGTTTCAACCTCCTCCCATCCTTAGGAGTTGAATCCCCAAGATGAGGAGATAATCTAACCAACACTGAACAAGAAAACAGGAATATAGGCATCTCAACAACTTGCCTCAATCAACAATAGTTTTAATACTCTTCCCTCTAAGCCTTTTAGACCGTCTTCTCCCTAACTAGAGAGCTTCATTTAGTTTGGTTTGTGTGTTTGCTTGGTTTAGCCCACCCTTTGATGTGTTAAGTCTGGCCCTGTGTGAAGTTCTTTTTTATTTTTTCTTTGAATCCCTCGACCAGTGTTATTTTTGGCCAAATAGTCGCGCCGATCATACCTATCAGCGCTAGTTTTAGCCTGAAAGTCGTGTCGTTCGTGCCGATCGGTGCTACTTTTGACACAAAAGTTGCTCTGGTCTCTGAGTTAAGAAGAAATTAGAATTTCTCCCATTCCAGTGCCAGTGTGTCTTAACCCTCAAACTCTCTTCTTCCTCCCAGAAGTGACTAGGATGCTTTGTTTTCAATTGAATCAGTGAAAGAGTCTCATTTTTTCTCTTACTTCGAGTGTCACTTTTCCCTTTCCAAGCCTAGATTACATTGCTTGGTTTCTTGATTGAAGCATTATGTGTTTGGTTGGTTTGATTCAATGAAGAAGTTGTTTTTAATTTCATTTATCATGCTTTGGATTTTCTTGATGCTTGTTTATCTGGAATTGTGAAAATTTTCATTTAAAGTGCTTTATGTGAAAGATTCATTTTTCATTTTATGAAAAGAAGAACATCATTCTAGTTTACTTAAGCAAAAATATTGCATTAGTAGCGTCATTGAGAAGCTAGAATTGCATCATCATAAGCATTGGAAATGAAATGAAACTCCTTATGTTGTTATAGGAAGATTAAGTGCATTTAGTACATGTATTAGTAAAAGTTTTCATTCTTTGATTGTTGCATTGATTGTGTTCTCTCTATCCCTCAATTAGTGTTAACTTTCATCGAAGAAAGGTCTCTTTTCTCATATAGTTGCATGTAAGAGTCTTGTCAGATGACAACAGTAGGACCTTGTAATTGAAACCTAATTCAAGATCAACTGTTAAAGTTTATTGAATTAACCTAAGGAAGCATTGAAACTTAATGCTCACATTTAGTGGTCTAGGCTAGAGATGTGTTCCGACATCTTTAAACCTAGTAGTTGTCATTAGCTTTGGCATTAGACAGTGCTAGTACAGACTTATACTCCCCGTACCGTCGTGTATATAAAGGGAGACCCCACTAGGTATGCAATCCTTTATCCGTTGAAAGCTGAGTCTTCCACCTTATAAACATGATACACTGAACACAACATTCAGGGAGATTACCTGCCCGCACTTCTTGGTTCGCCGGGAGGTATTCTGTAGTTCACGGTAACCTAGTAATCCTTTATGCCTAGAGTACCCTGAGTAGTCATTTTTTATCTTTATTGACTCTTTAAATTTGAAAATATCATCAAGCACTTGTCCTTTCAAGCTCGTTAATTCCGAAAGTGACTAGAGTCACCTTTCGTCCTTTTCTTGACTCTTAAAATATGAAAAGGAAAAGTTTTGTTTCAGTGTCTTAAAATTAACTACCCACGAAATATTCCTAGTTAAATTTATATTCCTTAATGATTCTTTAGAGTCAATTCCAATGGCAACGTTTCCAGAGTTTACCAGTCAAGGATTCCCCTCAGATGGGAATCTTGGTCCTTTTCCTTCTTTTGGTACCACTGGTGCTCCTTATATAGCAACGCTGTCCCTTCCTAGGTTAACCATTGGTCTACCTATCTAGTTGTTTTCGACCTCAGTGGTCTCAAGCGTCCCGACTCCTGTCCAAACATTCCCTTCATTTGAATCACATCACGATAATTCTAAGGTTGACCCCTCGCCCTCTTCCCCTATTTCTTCACCCTCCTCTTCTACTTCACCTTGTGAACGTTTGAAATCCAATAACCAGGAGTCTAAGAAGAAGAAGAAGAAGTAAAATAAGCGAGAGGCCAACCGTGTAGCTATTACTCCAAATGCAACCCCCATCGACAAACCTTCTGATCCTTTGCGGAAGGTAAAATTCCCTTGCAGGCTATGTAAGGGTGACCATCTCCTTTGAGATTGTCCTGGCATTCCCAAAGTCTTAGAGGTACGGTCTCAAGACCTAAACCGACCATCCCCATCGACCTCTAGAGATAATATTGATGCTACACCTTTAGCTAATGATGGTAAGAAGAAGGGAAAGATTAGATTCCCATGTAGGTTATGTGAGGGAGAGCATCTTCTTCACCTTTGTCCTCTTATGGATAAAGCTTCCAAAGTTTTGGAAAACTTGACAACTCCTCAACCCCGCATTCATCTTGGTTATCAGAGGCTTTCTTCTAACCCCCTCCTACTTGATAAAGAGATTGACTTGGATTCTTCTCTTTCCCATCCTTCTCTTCCTAAGTGAGACTCTCTTATGTCTGTTTCCAACAAACCATTAGTTGAAAAGAGTGTCAACTTGGCTTCGCCTTCAGTTGTTCAGTCTATTCCCGAAGAGAGTAGTGATCATACTGCTCATGTTCTTTTCATCTCCTCAGATTCCCACGAATCAAGGAGTGACCCTCCCATCCCAGTTGTTCAGGAGAGTCCTTCTCCTATTCCTACAGAGCATGGGGACAATGATGTGATACCCCCACCAAGTAGTTTTGTCGTTTATTTCGATTGGAGTCACTTGACTGCTTTCCACCTCCCATATTATGTGCCTTTCCAAATCGCAGTACAATCCTATAATATGGTAGTACCTGGCACTATATTAGATGAAGGTGCATCTGTCAGCATCATGTCTTCTACTACTTGGCAAGCTTTGGGTTCCCCACAGCTTGTGCCTGTCACCCAGAATCTGTTGGCTTTCAACGGAGGAACCAGTCAACCCTTAGGGATCCTTCCTAAGTTCCCTATTATTTTGGGAGGAAAGACCGTCTATATAGACGTGATGGTAGTCCAAGGTCCATTAGATTTCAATCTTCTCCTTGGACGCGATTATGTTTATGTCATGGGATCTCTTGTTTCTTCACTTTTCCGTGTGCTTTGTTTTCTGCACGAAGGGAGAATTGTGACCATTTATCAATTGTTGTTCATTGGTCACCAGGCCTTTGCAACCATCATCACCTATCGGCTCTTTTTTGCAAGCAGTACCTTCCTTGCCACAGGTCAATTACGTGGCTACCCGTTTTGTCTCCACATCTGTTGATGATCACACAGATGGTATAGTACATTATGTATTGGGGACATTGGAACCTTATCTGTCTTTGGTACCAATTGACATGTATTCCTCCCAGGGCACAATTCTTCCATCTAGTGAAGACCTCTTAGGAGCCATGTTCTCATATGGTTCATGAACAGGGTCATGAGGATAGTTCTTGGTCTTGTGTTAACCTCATTAAAAAATGAAACAAGAGATGAGCATAGTTCCTTTTCTTGCGGCAAGCTCGTTAAAAAATGAATCAAGATGTCTGAGGATAGTTTGTTCCTATATCAACCTTGTTAAAAAATGAAACAAGGGCCATGAGGATAGTTCTTTTTTGTATCGACCTCGTTAAAAAATGAAACAAGGGCCACGAGGATAGTTCTTTTTTGTATCAACCTCGTTAAAAAATGAAATTCATTCCGAGGATAATTCTTTTACTGTGTCAACCTCATTAAAAAATGAAGCAACTTCCATTCCAAATCAAGTCTTTGATTAATATCTCGTAAAATCCCAGTCGAGTCTTTCCTGGATCTCGAAAGTGAACCTTCATTCCATCCACCTAGTTGACTGAAATGAAGCTTGGGGGCATGTACCTCGATTGATTCATTATGTTGGGGGCATGCGAACTTATAGCAAGCATAGTTTTTTGTTTCAAGCTTGTGTAAACATGAAACTAAATCCAAGCAGAGTTCTCCATGGTTCAAGCTTGTGTAAAAATGAACCCATGCCCAATTTACATCTCGTGATTGCCATTTTTATCAGCTAATTTCTGCTAGATGAGCCTTGGTTGTTTCATTCCATCGCCACCATCTCTTTGGCCGATCATATGCTTTCACTTGGTTGTTTTTCCTTTCTTGAGGGACTGCAGCGATGAGTGGTTTTATTAGCCCACCTCTTGATCATTACATGCCTTGAGCAGTTACACCATTGCCGGAACCAGTTGCTACCCTTTATACCACTCATTCCTCTAGGACGAGTCTCCTTTAAGCTTTTTCTTGACTCGTAAAAAATGAAAATATTGTCGAGTATTTTTCCCTTTTGACTCGTAAAAGAGAATAAAATGGGGGGTCCACTTTCAAGCTCTTTTCTGACCCTTTAAAAGGGAAAAGATAGTCGATCCCTTATCGTTTCGAACTCGTTAACGGATG